>JARFJB010002165.1:2522500-2755000 GCA_036346205.1 Vesta saturnalis | reverse complement strand
CGCACACACGCACACGCACAACACGCACACACACACAAACACACACACACACGATACGCACACACACGCACACACGCACACACAGCACACACGACACACGACACACACGCACACACGCACACACGCACACACGCACACAGCACACACGCACACGCACACAGCACACACGACACACCACGCACGACGCACACGCACGCACGCACTACACGCACACGACGCACACACACACACACACACACACACACACACACACACACACACACACACATACGCACCACACGATACACATACACACACACACACGCGCACACGCACACACGTACACACATACACACGACACCACACACGCATGCACAACGCACACACCACACACGCACATCGCACACACGACACACACGCACACGCACACAGCACACACGCACAACGACACACACGCAACACTACACGACACGCACACGCACACACGCACGCACAACGTCACACGCACAACGACACACGTACATACATCGCACACACGACTACACACCGCACTACGCACACACGCACACACGCACCACGACACACGCACATACGCACACGCACACACGCACACACACACACACGCACACACGCACACACGCACACAGACACACACGCACACACGACAACGCACACACGCACACATCGTCACACACGCACACACAACACAACGACATACACGCACACACGCACACACAGCACACACGCACAACGACCACACACGCACACACGTCACGACACGCACACACGCACATCACGCACACACGCACAACGCACACACGACACACGCATACACGCACACACGCACACACACACACACACACACGCACACACGTACACACACACACACACACGCACACACTACACACACACAGCACGCACCACACACGTACACACGAACCACACAGCACACACGCACACACAACACCACACGCGCACGTACCACACACACACACACACACGACACACGCACAGCACGCATACGCACACGCACGTACGCACGCACACGACACACGACACGACACACACACACACACACATATACACACACACACACACACACACACAACATACACACACACAACAACACAACACAGTCACGCGCACAACGCACACACATAAACATACGTACATACGCACACAGCACATACGACACACACACAACGTATACACTACACACATACACACACACACACACGCTACACACGCACATACGTACATACACACACCATACACGCACACACGCACACACGCATACCATACGTCACACACGCATACACACGCACACGCACACACGCACTACACTACGACACGCACACTACACACACACACACGCACACACGCACACGCACACACGCACACACGCACACACGCACACACACACACATACACGACACGCACACACGCACACTAACGCATACGCACACACGCACACGCACACACGCACGTACAACGCACACACGCACAACGCACAGCACACACGCACACACGCACACACGCACACGTACACACGCATCACACGCACACCACACGCACACCACACGCACACACGCACACACACACGCACACGCACACACGCACACACACACACACACACACACACGCACACACGCCACACGACACGCACACACGCTCACACGACACACGCACACACGCACACACGCACACGACACACACGCACACGCACAACGCACACACGCACACACGCACACACGCACACACGCACACACGCACACACGACAACATACGCACACAGCACACACACAGCACACACCACGTCACACGCACACACACACACACGCACACACGCACAACACGCACACACACACACACGTACACATACGACACACGACACTACGCACACGCACACACGCACACACGCACACGACATGCAACGTACACACGCACACAGCACACACCACCGTACACAGCACACGACGACACACGACACACGCACACACGCACATACGCACGCACACGACACACCACGACGACACACACGACACACACGCACATACGCACAACGCACACGCACTACACGCACATACGACACATCAACGCACACAGCACACTACGCACACACACGCACACCACGCACACAGCACAACGCACACTACGACACGCACAACGCACACACGCACACACGCACAACGCACACACGCTACAACGCAACGACACGCACAACGCACACACCACAGCACACGACACAGCATACGTACACACGCACACACGACAACGACACGACACACACACACACACTACACACGCACATACACATACACACATACGCACCAGCGCACACACACACACGCACGCACGCACACGCACACGCGCACGCACCACGCACAGCACAGCACTACGCAGCACACACACACAACACAAGCACATACACACACACACCACACAACACACACACACACACACATACACACACACACAGCTCACGCACGCACACAACGCTACACACATACACATACTACTACCACACGAACTCACACACACGCATACTCGCACACACGCACACACACTACAAACACGCACATACGCCACACACACACACACAGCACTACACACACACACAACACACACAGCACAACCACACACGCACACACGCACACAACACACACACCACATCACAGCAGCACATACACGAACCACACGTACACGCACACACGCACACAACACGTCACACACACACACACAGTACACACACACACACACACATACACACGACATCACCGCACGACCACTACACACACACGACACACGCACAGCACTACACACACACAAACATACGACACACACACACACACACACACACACACACACACATACACAACGACACACACACATCGTACACACTATCACATCACAACACAACACACACACACATCACACAACACACACACACACACACACACAACAAACACACACACACACACACACAACACACACACACACACACACACACACACACACACACACACACACACACACCACACACACACCACCCACACACACACACACACACACACACACCACGACGCACGCACCACGCACCACGCACGCACGACCACACACACACACACACACACACACACACACACACACACATACACACATACACACACACACACACACAGTCACGCGCACAAGCCCTCACACATAAATGCATACACACGAACTCACACACGCATTCGCACACACACACACACCTCAAACACACACATACTCACACACACACACACACACACACACACACACAGACTCACGCACACACACTCACGCACACAAGCGCTCACACATAAATACTCCCACACATAAACACGCACTCACACCAGCACTCACACCAACCCACGGAATCACGCAGACGCGTACACACATACAAACACACCCACGCTCGCATTCACACGCACGCACACACACAACACACGTTCACACACAACACACATAACATACTCAACGCACACACGCACACACAGACACACACACACACACACACACACACACACACACACACACACTCACACATACACACGTAAGCACACGCGCACTTACGCACGCACGTAGGCATACACGTACGCAATCATACATACAAAGACGTCATGGACGATCTACGCGAAACTATGTCAAAGTTCGTTACGTGAGGTAACAGGTTTATTTAGCAATAGTGAAATTTGTCAATTACACAACCTTCTATATCTACATATATGTATGTACGTTAGAAAATGATAATTACTATGGTTGCATATTAGGCATATTAATACTCAATGTAACACATCATCAACATCCAACTTATATTTAATGAATCAATTGCAATAATACCTGTAAAACTGGAGTATGGTATAGCCGTGATCTAATAATCGATAGCGTTTGTATAAAGAGGATATTATACCTACCTTCAGTTGATGATGTACAGAGTACTTTAATTAACCATTTTTACCGTGTATTTTGCTTAGCTGATTTAACGTTCAACACGTATATTTACTTTGATAATTGCAAAAGCACTGTCATAATGATTGCCGCGGTTTGTTCATCTATAAGCAGCTTACCGTTTTATCGCTTATTCAAATTTCTGATAGATGTAATAAATAGATTGTAATAGACCGAGTGTATTAATCGTGTTTAAATATATATTTAAAAAAAATTTTACGTATAGATTACGTAGGTATCGAACGAGTAACATCAAATTATTCAGCTCAAGGTTACGAAATTTGGAGAAAACAATATATTTGCCATCGCTGATATAACTAGTCGCCGCCACACGATCGCATTGCTAATAAAGGTACTTGTAATAGTCCTGCCACTTACAGCTCCCGCTCTGGTACAGATGAGGAAATCAGCCAAAAATCTACCAGTCTCAACGAGTTATTTAAGAGAAGGCCTGACTACAACAACGCTGACTACCAACGCCTTGGACCCGCTCCGAATGTTACTAAAGAGAAATCCTTCGCCCTAAAAGGAACGGCGTTAACTTTTTCCGAGAACTTGATCGACGTAGGATTGCCTTCACCTGAACTAAGGTCGTCAGCGGGAGCATTCGTATCCAATCTGTCTGAACTAAAAACTTAGTCAGACTAGTACACTTTGTAGATTAAAGTGATACATTGTATCATACTTGTCAGATACCGAACGATCGTTTACTTAACGAGGTTTTACGTGTTGTGACCGTAGAAGGGATACACAAACGTGCTTCTAATGAATTTTACTGTTTCAGGATAAAGCAGCGAGAAATCTTGACCACTTTGGTACTAATTGAGCTACCGTCCGAAGAGAAAGTTGAGAAAATCCGGAACACGTAGCCTGATTTCGTATAAACGTCGAGAACTTGAGTTGGAAAACTGGAATCGGGTAACGCCACCGATGCTAGATTTTCTGTCAAGGACAGCGCTGTTAAACAGTATTAACTGCGGCGAGGCCTACCCGACAAGATGCAAGGAATGCACGTAGTTTCCTCAACCTTTGCCACAAAAAAAGATGAAAAATCCAGAGCGACCAAAGGGGGTACTGTTCTGAATGGAATAGTGTCAGTTACGCAAATGCTACGGCTAGTGATGACGGGAAAGCGAAAATACTGAACGCGCCACCAATTCACCTCGGGATCTACTTCCTATTGGGAATCCTCGGATGTCTTAATATAGAGAAGCCTCACTGACAGTGAATTTTACACATGACAGGAGGTGTTTGTTCTTTTCGGGTTAACTTGATAACTATTGTTTTACATAACTGATACTTTTTACTTTTTAATTTAGATTACTAACGTGCATTACATATCCAAAACCAATCCCATAGCAAAACATTCACTATCTACCTCAATCCTTTGGACAAAGAGCACCACATATGCAGACCTCCAATAACCACCAATCAATAGTATTCAACATGACCATACATAGCATTAGATTAACCAGAAATACCCAAAGATCTACATCACATAACGCTGAAGAAAATTGTAACATCCTGAGCAGTGCACCACAGATGCGCAGCCTGGCACCATTTACTTCACAATTAAAACTGCTCTGGCGTCGATCAGTAGATAGTTTATAAATCAAATAAATCGCCACTTTTTCCTTTCTGAATTTTTACAATTTACTCGCTTTCAGATACATAGGTTTCAATCCATCTGTGTACATCCCATATTCTATACCTCCACAATGGAATGTTTTAGACATGTCATAACGTGACTAAACACATACTTTACTTTACTTTTTTATGTTTATCAAATTTTCTTGTCCCAAGAAAGAATATATTATGTTGAACTTTATCCACTTCCACACATTTTTAGTTTAACAACAAAACGATATGAATATTCATTTGGTAGGTTTTAATGCTTCATTAATTGTTGGAATGCATGTATAATTGTTTCTTAATTAGTTTGTGGTTGGTTATGTTAATGTTGGTTGAAAGACAACCTGATATATATATATATATATATATATATATATATATTTTTTTAATTAATATTTTGGGACAACGCATCTTAAAGGACGAATATTAAATTTAACTGACTAAATTATTGACTGAAAAGAAAAAAAAAACGGACCAAATATTTCTTCAATTTAAAGGACAAGAGAAAAACCTGACACCCCTTTCTCTCGAACTATAAATATTTAGCATGGTTGGTTAATCACTCACATAATTTGTTTATTAAGCTATCTGAATTAATTCTGTATTCTATGCAAAATTAAGGTCATTTAAACCCTTCACGAAAATATTTTTGTAATATGGAAACAGTTTACAATCTTTTTAAAAAAATCATAACGCCTTATTATAATATTTTTTTAAAAAGGTTATATAGTCATTCTGTATATAATAGTTATTTATGTATTAAGGGAATAATGAGGTTTTTATTCTCCGAGGTGCTAGCGCAAGGGCTAGGAATGCATAAAAAGTTTTAAGCATGATTAATATATTGAATATTTAAAATCACTCAACGGTAATCGTTTTCAAAATAAATACATTTCTCATTTATTCTAGTAGGTATTGGTGCATTACCATGACAGCAAATACAAAACCAGACATAACAAGTTAATAAGGGTCAGCGCCACTGATTCATCACGTCCATTTCATCGCCGAGCCATCTCATCGCCAGGCAACTCATTGCCAATCCACCTCATCACCGAGGCTGACCAAGAAATAGTCCAACAATCTCACGTAAAGAATGAATTTATGATGGCGTAGTGTTCACTCTTTGACTCCTGTATTTTTCATCAAGGTATAAACACAACATAAAAATTCGACAGAAACAAATTAATATTGACTACCATTATGGATTCAACTTAGGATTAAAGTTTCAAGGTTACAATACTTACCTATGTCTATAGTATATTCAAAATTAAAATTTAAGTAAATTCAAGACCGATATCAGTATTTATACAAGCAAGTAAAAGAGGGTGACAATTTCGTGAATTTATCGAAAACAAACCGAGAGATGGCTCGGCGATGAGATGGCCACAATGAATCGGCTGCGATGAGTCGGCGGCGCTTAAATGTCCCATTCCCGTTCACAATTCGTTTGATGTTTTGGTTTAGTTTGTTTCATTCAAAATTTTGTTGCTATTGTTTTTATTTTTTAACGTTTCATTATAGTCCGTTGAGTCATAGTGACGCCCGTGGGCTACGAAAAGACTTACATTAAATATATTTGGTTATCATTGTGATCGTACATAAACGAAATTTTAGATTAGAATATTTCAGGACGAAAGTAATTTTTAAAAATACATAAGAATGAAATAACTTTAGTAAATTATTAACACATATAATATATGCCTGATGGACTTATATCTCATAGTAATTAGTCGAAATGTAATAAAACGTAACAAAACACCGAGAATCGGAAGCAGCAAATGTAAACTTAATTTGTTTCTTGCTAAGAGCAGTCATAAGTGCCCATCATCGACCATGTAATGTGCTGGATCACCACTGAACCATTCCATTGATTATAAAATGTATTGCGCCCATGCATATCCCTTCTTTTCGCCAACTCGGACAGATCAAAACGTACTGGGAGCCTCAGCTGCAACCACGGGGGATATTTTGGTGTTGTAAACGTAAATACGTCAGGTGGGTTCAGATGTAAATTCCGAGTGAGCTCGTAAGCTCGTACGCCTAAGGGCCTGGTTATAGTGACCCTGGCAGAATATCGGTCGTTGGTGTTTAGGAGGACTGTTGTATTCCGGTTGTCGTCACGTCTAGCTCGCAGATTTGTTGTGTTGGCGAGCAACAGCGCAGACCTGCGAATTGATAGCGGGGGACCCCGGACTCACAGTATAGACTGTCAGCCGGGGTCGTTGGAAAAGCACCTAGACAATAACGAAGCCCAAGGTTATGCACGTCAAGCGTCTTCAATAATGATTTTATAGCGGACGAATACACAACACAGCCGTAATCTAATCTAGCCAGTGAAGTTCAGACACTTGACTAGGTTTATCATAGACTTGAATTTAATGACTAGACCTTCGATATGGGGTGTCCAGGTAAGTTTCGAGTCCCACAAGAGACCAAGGAAACTTACAAGAGGTCTACAGGGTATAGGAGTATCTTCCAGGTAGAGAAATGGGTCATAGTGGGGCCTACGGAGACAAGGAAAGTGGGGCACTACGTTCTGGTACGCGAGATTATGAAGCCCGATTTCATTGAATTCCTGTAGATTTGGGTGATGGCCGGTTGCAGAACGCGTGAGACCTCTCCCACCGTCTGCTCCGATACACATATCGCAAGGTCATCGACAAACTGGCTAATCTTCACTTTCGGATAGACCAGACTTGTTAAATCATTTAGCGCTATCAGAATCAAGCAGCTCAGAGGTGATCCATGAGGTATGCCATTTCATGAACCCTAGGGGCGGACAAATGGATACCCATTCTAACCCTGAAGTGCCTAACGGATAGGAAAAAAGCAACGAACATAGGTCAATTACCCCTGAGGCTCTACTCATACAGTGTCCTAAGCACGCCATACCTTCACGTGGTGTCATACGCCTATTCGATGTCAAAGAACTGACGCACACGCACATGCACACGATAACGTACATGCACACGCACGCAAACACGTACACACACACGCGCACACACACGCACGCACGCACACACACACACACACACACACACACACACACACACGCACACATGCAAGCACGCACACTCGCATACACGCACAGACGGACACCCGCACACACGCTCACAAGCACACACGCACACAAGCACACACGCACAGACGCACACGCGCATACACGCACCCACGCACACACGCCCATACGGTTACACGCACACAAGCACACACATATACGAGCACATCCGCGCGCATGCACACACGCACACGCTCACACCAGCACACGCACACACGTAAACATGCAGACACTCTCACACACACAAGCACACGCAAGCGCACTCACACACTCACACGCACACACACACACGCACACGCATACTTATACGCACACGCACACGCACACGCACACGAAAACGCACACGAACACGCACACGCACATGCACATGCACACGCACAATCTCACGCACACGCACAAGCACTCACACACACACACACACACACACACACACACACACACACACAACACACACACACACACACACACACACACCACACACACACACACGCACGCACGCACACACGTAAACACGCACCCACGAACACATGCTCGCACGTATACACGAACACACGCACACACGCACGCACACACACACGTACACACGCACCCACGCACACATGCACACACGCACACACGCACACATGCACACATGCACACATGCACACACGCACAGACGGACACACGTACACACGCACATAAGCACACACGCACACAAGCACACACACACACACACACACACGGACACACGCACGCACGCACACACGCACACACGCATACAATCAGACACGCACATACACATACACACACACATGCGCACACGTACACATTTATATATGTTTTTGACATTATAATTAGTGGTTGTGTTTTTCCCCTTTAATTTGTGTAAAAATTGTTTTTTTTTCTTCGCGAAAAGACGCTAATCTATCCTTTTAGTAGGAGTATAGAATATTCCTGTCAGATGATAAGGTGAAATGTTATAAGTGCAAAGAATCCGGCCATATTGCCTCAAAATGTACAGTAACTGAGAGCTTTTCAAATATACCAGCAGATCTAGATTTGCCGCAAAAATTACAAAAAAGATCTCATCCACCTACTGAATCCACATCGATTATATCACCTGCATCAGAATCGGAGAGAATAACGGCCGTTTCTATTGATGTTGATATAGAAACGGACAAAACACAGTCTCTGGAAGAAAACCATCCCATCACTGCCTACCGAAAAGAATCCACCGAATTCTCAAAGCCTACAAAGGTAGAAAAAAATAAAACCGACGTGAAAAGAAGAAAAATTGAAAGCGAATCGTCTAAAGAACATTACGAGGAAATCATCCAAGCGTGGGAAGATGAAGAAAATATGGTATTAGATCACATTACCTTCTCCAATTTTCGAAATAAAGTCAAAGGTAGTACTGAACCTCTTGAACTGGCACGAGAATACACAGAAAACATTCATGGTTTTATTGCGACAATTAAGTTTGTAATCCCTATGTTTTCTTTGCGAGCTACAAAAGAACGATGCAAAAGGTTAGTCAACCACCTAAAGAGGGACCTAAATAAAGAAACTGGAGCCTTTTCTTCGGTCGAATTGAACAGAACATCCGTGGAACGAATTTCTTCAACCGAAAGTATTGATAGTCTAACATTTTAAGTAAACCACCATGTCAGTTAAAAATTTAAAAATAATTACAATAAACGTTAAAAGTCTACGAACAGATTTTAAAGTTTTCGACCTCATTAATTTTTTAGAGATTAATTTACCTGATATAGCAGTAATACAGGAATCAAACATTTCAGAACTACCCCCAACGCTGCTGCACACGCCTTATTTTTTCTTCGTAAACCCCCGTGTTACGCAATATAGTGGAACTCTAAAAGCTGTTAGGAAAAACAATAACATAAAAGTATTAGAACATGAAATAATCGTTGACGCTCATCTTCAAAGATTACAGATCGTCATAAATAAATCTACATGGACCATTATGAACGTATATATTCCTCAAAACTTGGAGAGGGCAATGCATGTTTTGAAAACTTTGAGCTCGTACCTCACATCTTATCAAATAAGTTGCAACATAGTTATAGCAGGTGACTTTAATTGTACTATAGACCCCCTATGTGATCGCCTTGGCTCCAATGAACGGTATCCTGTTCTATCAAGCTTTTTCAACAATTTTGTGAAAATGGCGAATTTAACAGATTGTTGGAGATTATTTAATAACGATAAAGGCGGGTATACTTTTTTTAATCGTAGTAAACAGATAACAGCTTCAAGAATTGACAGAATATATTGCTCAAATGATCTAATTATGGCAGTACAGTCTTCCAAACTGCACAGTACATTTTCTGATCATCTCGCCGTCTCTGTGATTTTCAGAGCATCTAAATTCACTATGCGGCCACCTTACTGGAAATTCAACAATTTTCTACTAGAGGACAAGGTTTTCGTAAACACAATGAAATTTTTTTTAAAATCAGAGTTGTCCTGAAATGAAGAAAACTGGAATGTCTTATATAGATGGGAAGATATGAAACAAAAAATAAAAGATATGGTGATTCTATACCAACGTCAAAGCAAGCAAGAGAAGTATCACAACATAACCAACCTAGAAAGACAAACACAAGTTGGCGTCAAAGATAACACCTCTGACTTACAAATGAAAGACCATCTTGCCTTACTATCGGAAACAAGAAACGCTTTCTATAGAATCAGCGAAAAACAATTAACCGTTACAAAGCACGAAAAACTTGTGCAATTAGACCGCCCAACTTTACAAAAAAGTACACAGAGACCTTTCACTCCTTTATCTACGCTCAAACACAAGGACGAAATTATCAACGATACCCAAACATTATGTAAAATTATAACCAAACATTTTCGTAGTTTGTATGAATCAAAACAAACGGAAATCAACCAGTCATGCAAATTATACGATAATCTTGTGCCTTTACCTGATGAAGAAAAAGTATCTCTAGAGAATCCGATAACAGTAGATGAATTGACAACGGCTCTTAAGTCCCTTAATAAAAATAGCGCTCCAGGAATAGACGGTCTAACAACTAAATTTTATGCAAAGTTTTGGGACGTTTTAAAAGACATCTTCCATCAAGTGGTACTATCTGCTTTTGCTAATAAGCAACTAACACGCTCAGCATCAAAATCTGTGATCGCCCTTTTGCCAAAAAAAGGCGATCTACTAGACCTAAAAAACTGGCGTCCAATTTCTCTTTTATGTACTGACTACAAAATTATTGCCAAGATGCTTTCGTCAAGGCTATCAAACATAATCTCCAAAATCGTTCTCCCAGATCAAAGCTACTCGGTACCTAACAGATCTATGTACGACTCAATACATTTACACCGGGAATTAATTCACTACGCCAATAAAAATAATATACCATTAGCCATCATTAATCTCGACCAAACATCAGCGTTCGATAGAATAGACCATTCATATCTATTCAAAGTTCTAGAAAAAATGAATGTAGGAGAATTTTTCGTTCAAATTGTAAAACTGTTATACACAAACAGCAGCAGTCACGTGAGAATAGGTAACGTACTTACAACTGCGATTGCCTTCGAAACTGGCATTAGACAAGGATGTCCCCTATCTGGTCCTCTTTTTTCTCTTGCTATCGAACCTTTCCTGGCACTATGTAGAAAATACCTTAAAGGTGTATCATTTCCATCTGAACCTTCACCCACTAATATAATTGTAAGTGCTTACGCTGATGACGTATCGGTTAGTTTATCGAATGACAACGATTTTAAAACTTTAGAAAAGTGTTATAGAATGTACGCGGGACAATCCGGTGCCGAACTCAATTTAAATAAATGCAAAGGTTTTGGGCGGGAGCTGGAGAAGAAGAACAGACACGCCTCTAAATATCCCATGGGCAACAGAAATAAGAGTGTTAGGAATTAGTCTTTCAAATGATGATAACATAAATGCCACAGAAGTTTTCAACTCTTTAACGCTCTCTCTTGGAAAATCACTCACGACGTGGAGGAGAAAAATGCCCTCATTATCAATACTTGGTAGGAAAGTTGTCATTAACCAATATGTAGCACCCAAATTATGGCACTCTCTACAATGCATAAGCATTACCCCTCAACAACAACTTTCTCTACAGTCAAAAATAGTGGACTACATATGGAAGGGAAAACACTGGTTACCACAACTACATTTATGCCTTCAGACACGTCAGGGGGGCATAGGCTTAGTACATATCCCGAGCAAAATTAAAACTTTCAGAATACACTTAGCAAAAAAAAATCATCCACACCAAAGAACAGCAGAAGTGGAAGATAGTGATGGAGCACAACTTAAAACAAGTAGAGTCATTATGATTAACTTGGCAATGGTTTTTTCTAAAGGAAAAAGTACCCAACGTTCACCAACTGTCACCCTTATTATTAGAAATAATAAAACTATGCAAAACGCTGAGTTGGTTCTAGATAATATTGATCCTTCAAAAATTCCTACCTTTACCTCTACTCTAATACCTGCAACAGCTCCTCCTTTATTCGTACGTAGATGGTCGGAACAGGGTTTTGTTACACTTAATGACTTTCGGATAAATGATGAATGGCTAGACGAAGCATCTGTGTTTTTAAGCTTTAACAAGTCTCCGATACAAACCAATATAGAACTCAGAAACCATTACAAGACCATAAAAACTTCTTTAATGACTGGTTCTCAGAAGTGGCAGCAACCGATGATAATTTAAGGAATAAATTAACGTTTAAATATAACAACAACAACTGTGTGTTAAGCAAATCCTCAAAGAAAAAACTACTGGAAAAATTAACGGCATCTTTTTTTAACACAGTGGAAAATCACTTGGAAAAAAACATTTGGGTAAACGAGGTACCCCACTGGTCAACTTTTTTTAATCACCTTACTAGCGGATACGTAAGCGAAATAGCTTGGCGTTTTGCTAAAAACAGACTTGCTGATCCGGTTTTTCTGTTACATGCAAAACTAAGAAGTACCGATGATTGCCACTACTGTGCGTTTTCTAAATGTGACGCTTTGCACATGCTGTTGACTTGCCCGGAAACAAAACAGATCTGGCGTCTGGTTGAATCAATTGCCAACAGATTGGTTGACAATGCAGTGTCATCTACGTCTCTCATTTGCGGATTTAAGGGTACTACAAAAGCTTTCGATTTAGCTAACTATCTAATAAATTTAGCAAAGTCTACAATCTACAACATTACCGTTAAAGCTATGAAAATTAATGACAACCGCCGTCAGTCTCTCAGAACAGCATTCACAGTATGTCTAAAAAGCAGAATTTTACAAGACCTAGCCTGGCACAAGGGAAAAGGATCAGTTGATATCTTCGAATCCAACTGGTGCACAAATAATGCTTTATGCAGCATTGATGAGCATGAAAATGTGATATGGAGTCGTGTCTTTGAAACTTTTTCAACATGAGTTCCACATTTTATTTTAAAAAACGAAATATTGCCTTATGCAATTAGTTAGAAGTACGTTTGTATTGTTATATTTTATTGATATTGTATGTCTATTGGTGTAATAAATATAATAATAATAATAATAATAATAATAATAATAATAATAACATACACCCACACACGCACACACGCACACACGAACACACGAACACACGAACACACGAACACACGAACACACGAACAGACGAACACACGCACACACGCGCACACGAATACATACACACACGCACACAACTACATGCGCACACTCGCATGCACAACACATACACACACACACACACACACACACACACACACACACACACACACACACACACACACACACACACACACACACACACACAGCACCACACACGCACACACGCACACAGCACACACGCACACACACGCACCACACGACACACACGAACACACGCACACACACAGAAGATACACGCACACAAGTACACACGACACACACACGCACACAGCACACACGACACACGTACAGAGCATACACGCACACGACGCTACACACTACACACGCACACGCACACACGCACACACGCTACACACGCAACGCAACACGCACACGCCCACACCACACGCACACACAGCACACACAGCACACACGTCACACACGCACACGCACACCACACGCACACGCACACGAACTCGCACACGCACACACGCACACACGCACACACGTCACACGCACACCACGCACGTGCGCACGCACACGCACAATTCCACACGCACAGAGGGCACCAACACGCACACGCACACGAACACCGACACACGAACACACGACACAGAACAGACGACCACGCACACGAATACATACACACGCACAACCACGCACACGCATGCACGCACACACAATGACACATCACACACGCACACGACGACGCACACGCACACACGCACACCGCACACACGCAACACACGACACACGACACACGACACACGACACAACGCACACACGCCACACGACAACCTCACACGCCCAGACGCACACCACAGACGCATACACCCACACGTGACACGCACACACACACATGTGCACACGCACACCACACGCACACACGTACTACGCACACGAAAACGCACACACACGCCACGAACACGCACACGCACACGCACACACGACACACACGCACACACGCACCCGCACTCACGACACACGCACCACGCACACGTGCACGCAGCATACGCACATCACACACGCACAGACGGACACACGCACACGCACAAGCACTCACACGCACACACTGCACACCACACACGCACACATGCACACCACACAGCACACGCACGCACACGCACACACACGAACACACAGCACACCACACGACACACGAACACACACACGCACGACACACTGCACACACGCACACACACACACACGCACGAACAGCACTCACGTACACACGCACCACGCACACAGTCACGCACGCAGCACACAGTACACACACACACGCACAACGGACACACGCACACCACCACAAGCACCCACGCACACAAGCATCACACGCACACACGACACACACACACGCACACAAGCACACACACACACACACACACACACACACAGCACACACGCACACATGAACACACGAACACACGAACGGACGAACACATGCACACAGGCGCACACGAATACATACACACACGAACACAACTACGTGTACACTCGCATGCACGCACACAGTCTCATGTACATACACGTACACACACGCACACACGCACACGCACACACGCACACAGTACACAGCACACACGCACACTCGCACACACGCACACACGCACACCGCACACACGCACACGCACACGCACACACGCACACAGCGACACACGAACACACGCACACGCACACACGCACACAGTACACACGCACACAGCACAGACGCTACACGCACACAGACACACGCACACACGCACACACGCACACACACACACACAGCACACAGCACACACGCACACAGCACACACGCACACGCACACACGCACACACGCACACACACACAGCACTCACGCACACACGCACACGCACACGCACACACGCGCACACGCACACACGCACACACGCACAGACGCATACACGCACACACGTGCACACGCACACACGCACACATGTGCACACGCACACACGCACACGCACGCCCACACGTCTACGCACACGAAAACGCACACTCACACGCCACGAACACGCACACGCACACGCACTCGCACACACGCACACACACGCACACACGCACGCGCGCACTCACGTACACACGCACCCACGCACACGTGCACGCACGCAGATACGTACACATTCACACACGCACAGACGGACACACGCACACACGCACACAAGCACCCACGCACACAAGCTCACACGCACACACGCACACCCGCACATACACACACACACACACACACACACACACGCACACACGCACACATGAACACACGAACACACGAACGGACGAACACATGCACACAGGCGCACACGAATACATACACACACGAACACAACTACACGTGTACACTCGCATGCACGCACACAGTCTCATGTACACATACACGTACACACACGCACACACGCACACACGCACACACGCACACAAGTACACACGCACACACGCACACTCGCACACACGCACACACGCACACCCGCACACACGCACACACGCACACACGCACACACGCACACACACGCACACACGCACACACGCACACACGCACAGACGCACACACGCACACACGCACACACACACACGCACTCACGCACACACGCACACACGCACACATGAACACACGAACACACGAACGGACGAACACATGCACACAGGCGCACACGAATACATACACACACGAACACAACTACACGTGTACACTCGCATGCACGCACACAGTCTCATGTACATACGTACACACGCACACACGCACACACGCACACACGCACACAAGTACACACGACACACGCACACGCACACACGCACACACGCACACCGCACACCGCACACACGCACACACGCACACACGCACACACACGCACACACGCACACACGCACACACGCACACATGTACACACGCACACACGCACAGACGCATACACGCACACAAGTACACACGCACACACGCACACACGCACATACACACACACACGCACACATGCACACACGCACACACGCACACACGAACACACGAACACACGAACACGCGAACGGACGGACACATGCACACACGCGCACACGAATACACAGTCTCATGTACACATACACGTACACACACGCACACACGCACACAAGTACACACGCACACACGCACACACGCACACTCGCACACACGCACACACGCACACCCGCACACACGTACACACGCACACACGCACACACGCACACACGCACACACGCACACACGCACACATGCACACATGCACACACGCACACGCGCACACACGCACACACGTACACACGCACACACGCACACACGCACACACGCACACACACGCACACATGCACACACGCACAGACGCATACACGCACACACGCACACGCACACGCCTTCATGCTGATCTCCTTCGAATATAACTTTACAGTTACAGACCAATCACGTAAATATTGCTTGTGTAGCATTCAGAATTGGGCGTTCTACGTTCCTCTAAAGGCACAGTTGCCAAATAATTCTAGCTGCTTTTAGCACGAACAACTTTGGTTGGATTTGGTTGATCTTGCAACACTCACATAGTCGACTGCTGTTTACGTTCCAGCTCGTATGCGTTTATCCATGATTCGTCACCTGTTACATTTTTATACACGTCTCTTGAAGCACCTCCATTGTACTTCTTGGGCATTTGTGTGCACCAATCGACGCGAGCAACTTTTTGAGATTTTATCAAATTATTTGGGATCCAATGAGAACAATCCCTTTTCGTGGCTAAATGATCATGTAATATTTATATATGCTGATGGAACTAATGCCTACGGTATTTCGAATGGCGATCCTGCATTATTATTTTTTGCACAAAATCAACGGCTTCTTGAATAACAACTAAATCATTATACCAAAGGATGGAGCTTCATCGCCAAATGTGGAAGTAAGTTGATCGATGCACTCTTGTCGAAAATTGTAATGAATCATCGCACGAAAATTTTCACGACCTAATTCCATTTCTTTGCTGACGCAATCTTCAAGTTACCGTAAACAACACAAATAACGCTATTGACAAAAAGTTTGGGGTATGTTATTGTCAACAATGTCAGACGTTTCTATAGAAATGGAAAACGGTGCCGAACTGCAATCAATGTTGCCAAGGATTAAAATATAAGTAGTTGCCCTGGTATATTTTATTTCAATAATTGAATTTTGGTGAATACGTCGATATCTTCCCCTTAA
Source organism: Vesta saturnalis (assembly GCA_036346205.1). Taxonomy (NCBI): domain Eukaryota; kingdom Metazoa; phylum Arthropoda; class Insecta; order Coleoptera; family Lampyridae; genus Vesta; species Vesta saturnalis. The sequence continues at coordinate 2,736,531 of JARFJB010002165.1, read as the reverse complement.
TCACGAATATTCCTGTGTATCATTTTATAGTCTGCGATGTGCATTTAGCCACATCAATTTGATATAGGTCAAACTAAACTTGGTTATTACATTGAAGTTATACGGTTTCAATCATCTTTCATTTTGAAATAGTTCGTAAAGATATGTTATATGTTATTTATAGTTTAATTATCAACTGAGAATTTGATTACTATCGCAAAGCTTTGCGAAAGGTTAAGTACTGTTTTATCTGATTTTAGGTTGAAATTAATCAGCAGATGTTATTTTGCTTTGTTAAATATACAAATAAATACAGCTATTGTTGCGTATGGTATTAAAGCACTACTTTATCAATTTTTATTTAACCTATAAAAAATTGAGTGGCGCTCGACATGTTTCACTGAGTATAGTTATGGAATTATCTCAGCCTCCTTTACGACCTTATGAAGAACAGTGGTCTCTATTTACAGTAAGTTTCGTAAGTATTGTACCTTAGACCGTAATTTTTAACAAATTATTTCATTTTAGTTTGTTTTTGCTGCTATTCTGGCTTTTCCTATTGATGCTCTAGCAGCAAATCATAATCCGGACACCATGTTAACTTCAATGATTATGGATCGTGAAACGATTTACTGCAAGGAATACCTCATTCTGGCAACATTCACGTTTGGTTCCTTTACACATAAGACAAGTGACCTGCATTAAAATTATTGTTAATATTCTTGTGGTTTTATTTACAATTTGTTTAAATCGAAATGTTTTAAAATGAACTATGATGTAGTACCACGAAACTAATCTCTAAATAAAAATTAACTAAAAATAGATGAACATACTTTTGTAGTCTCACTTTCAGCATCCACGTGCTTTATTTATGAAGGAAACGCTAATAAAATTAGAAAAGAAGGACAGCAAAATAAAAGTGTGTATGTGTGCGTGCGTGTGTGCGTGCGTGTGTGCGTGCGTGTGTGTGTGGATGTATGTTAGTATCCACAATAACTCCAGAAAGACCATACCTACATACTTGAAATTTTGTGTTTGGGCTTGTTTTCATTTCGTTTGGACCTAATTAGATTTTGGGAGAAATCCACCAGCGGTGAAGGGGGTTCATTAGGGGCAGTTTTATACAAATCGATTAATTACATATGAATAAATTTGAGTGTTAATTCAAATTCAATTTTAAAGTCTAAAAAATTAATTAAATATGAATGAAGATGGTTAAACTGTATTATTGATATCTTATAGAAGCGGCGGCTTTGGAATTTTTTTCTAAGTTAACATGCATTTATGTCTATTAATCTCTACCTGACATGATGTTTTAAACGTCATTGTAATATAGATTATTGTTGTTGTTTTTACGATGTTGCCTGTTTTCGTTATGAACGTATGAAATTACAGTGTGATCAATCTCAAGTGTATACCACGTGATCAAAATATTTAAGTTGGTACCACTGATAGGTTGGTAAGAAGCTGTATTGCTCTAGCTACTCTAGAGCATGGTTCGAGTAAAAAGCAACGATCAGCTTCAAATCTGTATGAAGGTCATTAACTTACACATATTATATAAAAATATTATCTTAATTTAAATAATGACTATTTTGTATTTGATTAGACTGCATCCCTATAAAATACAACAAAATAAATAAAATATTATTTAATGATTGGATTAAATCATTACAAAATAATGAATCTTAAGTATTTAAATGTTATAATTTCATTAAAATTAAATAAAATTTACAGTACATGTTTATGGAATGACAATGTCTTTTACAAATTTTTTTAACTCCTTAGGTACATATTAGTTACCACACTTTGCTTTACAGCATATGTTCGAAATGACCGCCATTAAATTGTAAAGATAAGTTCACCCTACGTTGCATATTGGCAAATACATTTTGTAACATTTCGGCACCAATATTATGAACTTCATGAGTTATAGCATCTCGAAATTCTTGAAGAGTATGCAATCATCTGCCGAACACTTTGTTTTTTAAATAACCAAAAAGAAAAAAGTCTGTCAAGTCTGGTAAATTCGGTGGCCAACGATTTACACTAATGATTCTATCTTCAAAGAAGTCTCGTAAATAATTAATTGTAGCCTGTGCAGTATGTGGGGTAGCGGAGTCATGCTGGAAATACCCGTTTCGTAATTCACGATCATCCAAATTATTAATAAATGGTTCTAAAAGTATTCCCGCAGTAATTGTGCCATCGAAAAATACTGGTCCAAATATTCGTTGTCGCGACATTGCTATCCAGACGCCGACCTTGATAGGGTGTAAGGTAGTTTCTCGAAATACATGTGGATTTTCTGCAGACCACGTACGATAATTTTGGCTATTTATGTAACTGGTCAGATGAAACCAAGCTTCATCAGAAAAAAAGATACATACAGTAAATCACTGTTCATCGTATTGTTGAACCATTGATAGTAGTTTACTCTAAGCTGAAAATCTCTATCTCGCAACTGTTGTAATACCGACACCTTGTACGGGTACAAATGTAAATTGTTTTTTACTGCAGTGTGGACACTTCCATAGGATACATCTAAAAATTATTTATGTAAAACTATGTTTGTATGGTAAAATTTTTCATTCGTGTTTGTGCAGAAAGTTTTCGCAAAGATTTATTGGGTCTTGCATTTATCCTTGCTTGGATATCTGCTAAGGTGTCCTCTGTTAAGACAGTAGCCGAAGCTTCACGTTTGCATTTTAAAACACTACCAGTTTCCATGAATCGAGCTATCAATCGATTACGATGTTGACTAAATGTTTCGTAACTAATATTTTCATTTGGGTAACAGTAAATTGATCGATGCATGATTGCAATGAATAATGACATTGCCCATTACCATCTTGGAAGCCGCTACGAAAATGAGCCACAACAATGAATGTGTCGTGTTCGATTGAAAACGGCATGACGATTAAATTCTATATCACAATTTGAAATTCAGAATATATAATTTGTCTTGATATAGACAGTTTGTAAATAACTCAAGAAAATACAAAAGTGAAAAACGAAGGTATAATATGACATAAACTGACATAAACTAAAACTTCTAAAACCACACTAAAAATCCAAAGCAGCCAACTGCAAAACACAGCAATATTAACAATTAGGGATTTTTGTCGTACTACTACAGTACACTTGAGATTGATCACGTTGTATTTAATTTCTCTTAAATTATTAATGTAGCATCTAGATATCTATTAAGTTCTATCTGACATTAAGTTTTAAACGTCTGTTTGGCATAGATTATTGTTTTTGTTTTTACAATGTTGCCTATTTTCGTAATCAGTTTTATTATAAAAGAGGATGCATAATTATCCTAAAAAAATGTTATTTATTTCATTTCTTTTAATTTCCATTTTGTAGGTTGAAGGGTCGTGTGGTGTTCCACACCAGATGTTCTCGGATAGCAATAAAAATTTTTGTTGTCGTTATTACGTCTGTTAACTTTTCTAAACTTACTTTCAAAGTGCAATTGGCATATAATCTGCCAATCTGCCAAAAATTGCTTAATCTAGTTTTTAACATGTTTTTAAATAGATAAATAACTACAGAGCAATTTTAATGATAATCTATTTTTGAAGAATTTATTTATTGTTTGTATATTATATAGTATAAGTAGTATAGTTGAAGATGTACCGTAGAGCTTTAGTACTTTCAGTATTTATGAATTAAAAATATTTCTTACGTGTCACTTTGCGACTTGTAGCGCAAATATTCTTTATAACTGTTAACACCGTAAATAGTGGTACGTCGAAATATTTAGGTTTATCTTAGATTATAGAAAATATAATCCAATGGTTTAGTAAATAAAAAAATATCTTCGAGATCTGATTCACAATTGATTGATTTGCTGAAGTGTGTTTGTTAATTTATTAAGTCTCATTTATGTTAGTTCCTTTTTTTATTTAGTAACTTATATTTATTAACTAATTTCTTGATTTGTACAAAGTAGCACAATACTTGTAAATTATAAAAATACAAGAATTTTCATGTCTTAAATATAGAAAACTGGTGACCAAATTGGGTCAACTAGTGCAATTGGAGCATGATCCACAACAACTGATGAAACAACTGGCTGATCAAAAACCACAATATCAGGTTTTGGAGATGGAGCAGCGTAGCTAATAGCCAAGAGAGCAATAAAGACAAACTGAAATTACGTAAAATTAATTCTCATAAATAAACAAATTTACAAACTTACTAATTTGAAGTACATTTTTATGATACTAAAGTGCAGCGACTAGTAATGATTGACATAAGAAACGTTTTGCTTATATACCTGTAAAAGTCTCGATAAATTGTGAATGATCCTTGTATCTGTTGTTATGCTGTAATTAGTGTATAAGGTAATTTTTTTTTAATCGTATACAAAGGTTATAACAGTATCTTCAATAAGATTGTTCTTTAATCTTAATTAGTACATAGATAACCAACGAAAAAAACAGAATGATGTTAGAGTTAATTGATGTTGCATCTTTCAGAGTATATAAACTTCTCAAAACTGTAAATGATTATCAGTATCCAACAACGCAAGTTACGCAATGTATTTCAAATTGGTAAGAAATAATAAAAATTTTGATTGATTTCTAACAAATTATTTAATTCTAGTTTGTTTTGGCTGCTATTCTGGCTTTTGCTGTTGCTGCTCCAGCAGCAAATCCAGACACCATATTATTGTCTCATCCATTAACTTCAATGATCGTGGATCCTGCACCAATTACTTTAATGGATACCTCGTTATGGGGAACACAAGTTTTTCTCATTTAATTGAATATTAAAAACAATTGACGTCAATTAATATAGTTGTTAATATTCCTTCGGTTTTGTTTATACATATTTCGTTTTAATCAAAATGTTTTAAAGTGACTAGCAATGAGGTACATTCAAACCAACCTTTATATAAAAATTAATTAAAAATAGATCAAAACATTTCTGTGTGTTTAATTTGATAAGAAAACGTTTACAAAAAATTAAGAAAGAGGGAAAGTAAAACAAATACAAAGTGGAATAGTAAAAATCGATATGGTAGTCTTCCACAATTCAGCTTGCTTGAATAAACGATCAATTTTTCTGGAGTAGTTGCTATAATAATGTAGATTCTCGCCGAGACCTTAACTTTTCTTGGGAAGAGTAATTTGTATATAAATCTGCCAAAAATTGCCCAACACTGGTTTATAATCTGGCTTAAAATTCGAGCTTTAAGTATCTCAAACTACAATACACAAACGATAGAAAAGTAAAGTGCTAAGGAGGAAAATGTTTTTTTTATGACCAACAGATGACTTCTCCTTGGGAACAATAGTACATTGTAAGAGACTCGAAGGGGCTAATAACCTTTGGTTAGATTTTCTATTGTCATAGCGTAGCTCACATTGACTTACTTCGACCAGTAATGGTATCGGTTTTGAGTCTCTGGTTGCTGACTTATTTCCTATAGTGTTGTTCCCCGGAGTGTTTAGGGTTTAGCCTAACTAGACGTTAGGTGATAGCTCTCAGTTGTCCGGAAAACAACACGTTTCGCAATATTGGGTACAAGTAGCTACGACACGGAATGAATAGCCACTTATTCAATGTTACAGACATTGTAAGATGATGTCTGCTAAACAGAATATACATCGAAGTTCCATTAAACCCTTTTTGAACTAAAATCATCTTAAATGCATGTTCTCTAACTATATTACTTGTAATTCTATATTAAATTTATAAGAAAAATAATAGCAAGTAGTTATGGTAACAAGTCATTAAGATTTAATAGCAAACCTGATGTAAATTATAATTCTATATTTAAAATATCTGTTAATGGTGAGTCTAGAAGATTAACCTGTTCGTTTATTAAACGTATCTGTTTATAAATTTCGAACGCTTCCAAAACATCTAATTTGTCTTTTTTATTATAAAAATCTAAAAACTGAATGCTGTTTCGTAAAGTTGTAAGGTGAGTATTCACTTTTAATTGTTTAGCATAATTTGATTTGTCTGTGTGTTTAATCGGATGAGTTCTTTGTATGTAATATTAAAGTTCCTAAATGTTTGTTTAATGAAAATAGAATAATAGAATGATAACCTTTTTTGCTTTTTTTTTGAAAAATTTATTTATTATTTACAGACTATAAAGGGTGTTTTAGTGATATTGGGTCAAACTTAAAGGGGTAGTTGCTATCTTAAATATAAGTTGAACAAATAGATTTCAACTAAAAATGATTTTCGTTTAAAAGATACAGGGTATCAAGGTTTAAAGAAATGTAACATCTTGTGGTTTTAACTCTTGTAAATTTAAAGTATATTTTGATGAAACTTGGTATGAACAATAAACAAACAAAGATCTCTAATTTAGCTATGCCAGGTTTTGTAGAAATCTTCCAATGGCGTAGATATTCAGGGTTGGCGCCCCTTTTCCATCCCAATCTTTTACGCCACTGTATTTTTTCTTCAAATCTAAAAGTTTTTTTAAAATTTAAATTTAATTTAGAAAAATAAATGGCTCTTGATAAATTTTGAGTAGAAGCTTATTTACAGAGATATTTGAGAAGTAAGTCGTTTCGTTAACTGTCCATGGACATTGTAATTTAGAAAAAAATTAATAGTCGTAATTTTTTTTATTACAGATCAAAGATTAAAGATCAAACACAACAAAATAAGAACAATAACATTTCTTAAATAATTTTAAGAAATAATTATTTAAACAATATTATTTTTTTAAATAATATTTTTAATTACATATTTATCTTTGAACTTATTCGTTCATAACAAAAACTTATAATAATTTAATATTATTTTTTAAAACTTTTTTAAATAACGTTTTTTTAATGATAAATTCAATCTTGTATCCAAAACTAAACTTATTGTTTTTGATAATAAATATTCAAATTGTCGCGCCTTCGCAACGATACGATAGGAAGACTGTAAAATATCTTTGTAAATAAGCTTCTAATCAAAGTGTTTCCAGAGTCATTTCGTTTTCTAAAATAAATTTAAAATTGAAAAATACTTTTAGATTTGAAAAAAATTCAGTGGCGTAAAAGATAGGGAGGGAAAAGGGGCGCTAACCAAGAATATCTACGCCACTGGAAGACATTTACAAAACCTCATTACAAGTTTCATCAGAATCGGTTTAAATTTACACGAGTTGTAACCAAAACCTATTAAATTTCTTTAATCTTTGACATCTTTTAAACGAAAATTCATTTTGAGCTGAAATTTATTTTTTCAACTTATATTTAGGAGTGAAAGTACCCCCTTAAGTTTGACCCAATATCACTGAAACACCCTGCATAGTAAGTTTAAACACAGTTAAAGCTATACTGTGGAGCTTTAGTACTTTCAATTGTCACGTGGTCGTGATTATATCGATTATGGGCCGCTAATTGCCAAATTATAAATTATTTATTAGTACCGGATGTAGTATAATTTCATGCAGTTAAACTGGATAACGCATAATTTTTTTGGGAAGGTTTAGATCATAACGTTTTTTTCGTCCTTTTACGTATTTGAAAGTTTTAAAAATTTTTACAAATGGTAGTCGCATTTAGAATCCCTATTTTAAAAACGAAGTAAAGTTTTTGGTTTATTTATGGAGTTTAGATGGAAGTTTGAATTAAGGTCTGGTTTATGTATTGGTATCCAGAGGTAGTAAAATGCCTTATAGTAAGTTTTTTGAGAATTAAGTAGTTTCTTTGTAAATTTCGTATAGTCATTTAGACGACAATGCACTATTGGAAAATTACCTATTACATTAAAATTGTTACTTTGTATTCAAATAGAGTGTAAAAAAGCAAATAACGCAGTTTTTGAACGTTTTAGGCGACAGATCGGCGGGAGTCTCTTGAAAAAAAGTTTGGTCTTAAACAAAGAGTTTCGCTTTTAGATACGCGGCGTTAAGGGCTAGCGTCGCAATGAAATTATCAACTTGATGGATATCAATTACACCAATAACAACCCGCTTATTGAAATGTGTTTTTTCTTGGTAATGCAATTTAAGTAGGTAGAAATCCAATGTGGCGAATTTTGGTTGATGTAGGTAGTCTTCAGGGGGGGGGGGGGCAGAAAGTGATGTAGACTCCCGTTATCGCGCATCCGGCGCTACTAGAAATATTTGTTGGATGCATATGGAATCTTCTTACGTCTGTACCGTGGTGAAAAGCTTTCGTTGGGGAAGATTCCCTATTAAACCTTCCAGAATAATACAGTATCGTATACCGTTGTCAGTGATTGACAGTTTTAAGTAAATACAGTTATTTAAAGATATATAATTGTCAACCAGATGAAGAAATTGTAACGTGTACAAATCGATATTGGAATTTTCTCGCATCAATGTCATAGGTTTTGGAGGTGACTGTGTTAAATCGATGTTTGGTTTATTTATATCGACTTCTCCATTTGTTGTAATTACTGTATTAAAATTACCGTTGTATTGACAATTAAAGGGTTTACATTTAAGACTTTACTCGATATCTGCTTTAACCCTGAGATATCCTCTATAATGTCATTTTACTACTTGTAGTAAAATTTGAACTTAATTGAATAGGTAATGTCGTAGATAAGGGCACTGAGTCACTTTTGACCCGGTTTCTGGCGTAACTATTTTTAGAGATTCGAGACCGGCTTGTGACATGTCTAAGTTAAAATGGCTGCTTTCCGTTGACATATCGTGAAGTAGTGTTCTCTTACGCTTTGGCGTGATAGCATTATGTCGTTCCCATACGTGCATGCTTATAAATTTTTTCTATAAACGTGTTTGAGTCAGCAGTTATATGTATGTTTAGTGAGCAGCAACAATTAATCCAAATAAAAGGGTTCTCACCGAAGCGGAATTATATGCAGAATTGAATCGAGACCACGATGACGAAGATATTGACGTATTCTCCGATAACAGTGGCAGTAACGAAAGTGATGCAGATTATGAAGCCTGTAGCGATATAGGAGATGAGATAAGTGACGATGAAGAAAGAACAGTACACTCTGAAGATCAAGTAGTTGCTAATCGTACCTGGAAATATGTAAGTCCAGCGCCAACTAAATCAAGAGGTCACAATATTGTACACAAACGCAAAGGTCTAAATGCAAGCAGCACGAATATAAATAGCACATCGGAGGCATTTTCTTTGTTTATTAATAATGACATTATCGATATAATAGTACAATATACTATCAAAAAGCCAGTGACCCTGTTCACCAGGATGCCCGCGTCAGTTAATTTTGGCGGGACGTTGATTCAGACGAAATAAGAGCTTTTATTGGAATCCCCTTATTGGCAGGAAGATTTAAGGAAGCGAGAGAGGAAAAATATTCTTTGTGGAATAAACATGATTCTTTTTACTGACCTGTATATTCTACAACAATGAGTCGTGATAGGTTCAAAGAAATTCTAAGATTCGTGTGTTTTGATGATTTGACAACAAGGCTTCAGAGAAAACAAGAAGATAAGTTAATTCTGCTTAGAATAGTTGCCGACATTTTTGAGTCTAATTTTAGGAAATCTTAGGAAGTTTCTTCTATAGGAACAATTTAACAATTAGTTTCGTTTCGCGGCAGATATCCTTTTAAAGTGTATATTACCAGTAAACCTGGGAAGCACGGTAAAAAATATTTAAATTTCGACATCTACTTGGGTAAAGTTGGCGGCATAGCTGGAGTAAATCAAGGGCAGCGAGTTGTGAAGCAGCTCACCGAGTTTTGGAAGATCTCTGGTAGAAATATAACTACAGATAATTTTTTTACAGACATTTCGCTATCTGAAGAACTACTGAAAAATAAATTGACGATAGTTGGGACAACGCGATAGAACATAAAGGATCTTCCCAAATCCCTTGTTAATTTATCTGAACGAAGTGTTTCAGAATTCCTTTTCACCACCACTCTCACCCCTGTATCATATATTCCTAAACCCTGCAAGTGCGTCGTACTACTTTCCAGTATGCATGCTAAACATAGTATACTAGGGGAAGAAGCAAAGTTTAAGCCGGAAATAATCACATATTACAATAAAACTAAAAGTGGTGTCGATGACTTAGACAAACTGGTAAGGGAATATACATGTAGAAGAGCATCTCAACAGTGGCCGTTTTCCATGTTCCTAAACTTTGTGGATGTAGCTACGTACAATGCTTTAGTTATTTGGTGTACAAAGAGTCCAAATTGGGAAGGTGGTACGTCCATGAACAGAAAACGGAAATTATTATAAAAGCAATGGAACGGCGTGGCAGACGTATCCACAAGAAGACGTCTGAAGATACTGTAAGTGGAAACAAGCGCGTTGGTAATGACAACAAATTTTCAAAGGAATGCAACAAATGTTCTAGATTTACATGCCCAGATCATGGACAAACAGAAACAAACAATGTGTGCAATAAATGTAAGCAGTGATCAACAGAAAATGTAGTTTAACTATTATGTTACTACTTTACACTGAGATATGGGTTATTTGGGTTTATATTTTACTATTTACAATATATTTGAGATACATTAAGAATAAATTAGTTCGTAAACAACAACTTCATTATTTCTATCACTCCATCACTCTTTAGTAATTTCAAAACAATGCAGTTCTGTGAAGGGTCGTTTTTGACACATTTCCGCCGTTGGTGTTAGTAAAATTATTTCCGCCGTCGGAGGATTAATATTAAAACGAACAAATATCTTACATCTTTGTATGTACGGGAACAGAAATCTAATATCAAATGTTGAAATTCATATAAATAGTGTCATCTAGGGATTCCTACGATTTTCTTGTTGGTTTCAAACAACTTTCTTAAAGGTATCTGTTCCTTTCGTGAACTATTTGATTACAGAGATCTTTATTATGTACATTTTACACAATTTTGTTTTGGGTAGCCATTTTAGCTAAGAGTAATGACATTTCTTTGAAAAGTTTCCACCTTAACTTATTTTGGCCATCGGCAGTTCTGTAAGAGAAAACTTAATTTGAAGTAACTCCTTATGGTATTCAGTACCTACTTGAACAGGAATTACTACTCGCTGCATATTGCATATATATAAAAGCGCATTATTATCACTCAGGGGTAGGATCGTTTCTTTCTGTAAGTTGTTGGTAATCATACAACTTCTTTTAGCACTCGCAACATATTAATTAAAATAAGTCGCTATTACCAAAGTGAATCGTTAACAATATTCGTTATTACACCATTATAAACTTGTCTCTGTTTGTCTATAACTATCAGCTACTGCGTTGAGTGCTTTTGTCTGTCAATATTTCTATTCCTAAATCGTTGTGGGAATGATCGTTATGACGAGAATAACCTGATCCCGTATGTTGGCAAGTGCAAAGTTTACCGGACATTGTAACACCTGGTTCATTCTAAACATATCATGTAGGGTATTAATCGTAACTCCTCGGCAAAACCCAGTCAGAACATTCCGTTTTAGTATGTTATAAGATTATGTAAACACTCAATCAAAATATTTGAGCAGGATATTGCAAGTGTTTTATTAAATGCTTATTTTAGCTTTAGGAATGTATTTTTGTAGATGTAATTGTGAGGAGAATTAATATTGTGAAAAATGGCAAGTTTCGGATTTTAATAGATCTTTAGCCTGTGTGGCTGTGAAAATAAATTTTCCCTTTTAGGTACTTGCTGAAAGATCTTTCACCAACCTGATAGGTTACGGTCAATGTAAATAAAGTTAATTAAGGACGACTAATCGCTCTAAGTGATAGTTAAAATATGCATGTGCAAATCTCATTGTTGTTTTGGCAAAAAACAAAAATATTCAATAAAACAAGATTGTTCTGGGAACTAGTGTTTATTAAATTACTTATTTTCTTTGTGCTTCTCCCTGCTTCCAACTTTACAGGGCCTCTCTCCGGAAATAACAATTTCTTTTCTCTTTGCTTTTCTTCAAAGCTGGTGTCGCTCAGACTTTATTTCTCCTCGTCGCTTTTAGTAATAATACTTCTTAGTGGTTGTCTCACTAAACTAACCGTATTAGCTGAGGTTAATCACTATTTCAAAACCAGCCACGCCAACAAAGAGCTCTGCGGTCAGTTGACCGTTCGACTGAATCCTTAGCCGTGATCACCAACTCCCTATTGTTTTTTTGTGTAGCGTGGTAGACACGTTGCAAAGTAATCGTAGAGGATGGTTTTTGCTTTAAAATTTGCGTAAAGATCAATTAAAGGAGCCATTGGGTCACGTCTATAAAATATCAAAAGGTCCATTTTCGTGCAGTCGTGCAAATGCAACGGAAGTTCGATTGATTATTTTGGTACATGTGTAAGTAACTACATATTTTTTGAATTTATATATGTTGGTGATTTTAATAAAATGTTTGATTGTACTCATTTAGACGAATGAATGTGCCTTTTGTTTGAGATTATTTAAGTAACGTTTAGGTATCAATTCAGTATATAAAGAGTAATCATTCGTATATGGTGTTGATCAGTATTTTATTGTGATTTCGCTAGATAAAATTACGTATTATCGATTGTCAAATTTGTATTCAACGAAATTATTATTATTGTTAGGATTTATTTTTGGGGTTATTCATCTAAAAATTTAATGTAGATAAATTTGGGTTATTTGAGCTTGCAGATTCAACTTACATCAGATTTATTAGAAATTTTACGATACAAAACCTAGTTCAACGTGTTTCGGACAAAATACCAATTATTTATTTTAATGTTTATTAAATTTCAATATATGTATAGTATTTATTAAGTGAGTGTACACATTTGTAACCTTAATATTTTTGCACAACGTTCGTATTACTACGTTTATTCAAAATGTAAATGTTTAGATGTTTTAGATTGGATCCAGTTATTGAGTGACTTACTGGTTTTACCGAAATTGTAGATTTACATAACTTTACGATGACCATTCTTTTTTGTTGCTTGATTGTTTAATTCAAGCCTTAACGTAATAATTTGAGATAATTATTCATTTTGATCTGGTTGATAATTGAAGTTAAAGATAAATTTTAATAGACATAACGTAACGTGAATAGGTGGTTGGCCGAACAGCTAGCTTATTTGCATGCCAGTGAGTAGTCGCAATTTTTTTTAAGTGATTTTTATAGGAATAAACATTCCGATTGTGGACGCCGTAGTGCCCGAGTTTGTCAAACAGGTAAGCGGATTTGTTTTATTTGTTATGGCGTGGCCGTGTATTTTCGACGCCCCGACATCGACGTTTAGTAAATTTTAGGACGTTAAAAATTTTCGGTTAGGTTTAGTTTTGTTGTGACGTATTTTTCGTTTTAAATTGAATAATTAATTACGGTATTGACCAGTTTTTTTGTTTTTGGATATTTGAGACAATAATTTTGACGTTGTAGTTTATCGAAATGTTTTTTTATGAAGCTTAAGATTTTATTGAGGTTTGGGTGAACTTTGCTTAAATATTTTTGCATTAGAATTTTAGTAGAGACGAGGGTTTTATTTTGAGTGAACATTATGTTTTCCTATTAGGCCATTATTAGATTTAGTTTATGACGGTTTCCCGCTATAAATCCATCTAGCAGGTGGCGCCTTTTGACATTTTCTCCTGATTTTGACGTTTATGGAGTTGTAACGTGTGCCCTTTTGCAGCATTAAGTAAGAACCCCGCCACACAACTGAGCTATGCCGTGTGCGCACATTGCCGTTATGGGATAGTGCTCTAAGTATTTGGTCTGTATCGAAATATTTATGAATTGAAAATACTTCTTGCATGTCACTTTTCGACTTGTAGCACAAATATGCTTTACAACTGTAACACCATAAATATTGGTACGTCGAAATATTTTCGAGATATGATTCACGATTCATTGAATTGCTAAATTGTACTAGTTAATTCATTAGCTGTCATTTATGTTTGTTCTTTTTTTTTAATTAGTAACTTTTCAACTAATTTCTTGATTTGTACCAAGTAGCACAATACTTGAAAATCATTAAAATACAAGATTTTTATTGTTTTAAACAAAGAAAACTGGTGACCAAATTGGGTCAACTACTGCAATTGGAGCATGATTCACAACAACTGGCTGGTCAAACACCATAATATCAGGTTTTGGAGCTGGAGCAGCGTAGACAAAATCCTTAAGTTTCATAAGATCAGTCTTGAAGCACGAAATGAAGTCTTATGAACACGTCCTTTATGCTATTTTCTGCAATTTTCCCTTTTTATGCCGTCTTTAAACAAACCTATTTACTTTAGTTGATTTAGGGAATTTTGTGGCGGTTGGTGATATTTTAATTTTAAAACAGAAAATTTGATCTAGTCGCCTGTTATGTTATCCAAATTCCATCACAAAACACGAAAATGGAAGATAATCTTGCATGTACACTCCTTGAGATACGTGAAATTGCCAAAAATACGGCCACAAAGTTGGTTACATCAAAGTTTTCCACTGAACGCATGTTGTTTTTGGCACATTTTATAGTAGTGACAAGCCTGACAAAATTCCAGATCAAGGCTTGCCATCCTAAAAATTTTAGTAAAATGTTCCGTGAATTTATGGCTATAATGACATCGGAGATGATGACGTCGCGTTTCTTAATGTCTATTAAAGAATCAAAATGGAAGAATATTACAAAAATAAAAGGTCGTAAGATGCACAGCCAACTTGATTTTTTAAATAGGAAAGGTGGGTCAAATCGCAAATCGTTTGAAAGGTATTTTCAATTATGAAGTTCATCTAGAACAAGAATAATTTATAAGCGATGCTCGAACTGTTCTCCAGTCACCTCTTGGCAGTAATAAATTCGATTAGAAAATCCTTCAACTAAATTCAAAACGAACTCGCGAGGAATATTTTTGTTTTTTCTCGAATTCATTGCAATAGTTCGTTCAAGTTGTTTGGTTTATGGTGGTAAATACGATTCTTCCGGTAACCCCACAAGAGAGAATCTAGTAGGGTTAAGTCAGGTGAAACATTAACTTTTTCTGGAAACTGCGTGTGAGCTTCGTCCATCCAATGGGGATTACTGTCTGCCCAGTATCTGCAGTTTTGCTTATGTATTTTGCCATTTAGCAAAAAAGTAGCTTAATCAGAAAACACGATATTATTTTCTGTCGAAGTCGTCTTCATTTACATCTTGCACCAAGTGTATTTTATAAGGATGAAATCTTTGACGCTATGCAGATGGAAGACTTGGATATATCATGATTTGATGCTAGTTGCAGTACCGAAGTCCTTGGTGTGTTAATAACATCCAACATGACATTTACAGAATGCTCATTGTTTGTTGCTGTTCTTGAATGGCCAGATTTTAAACGGTTCTTTACAGTACCCGTTTCCGTAAAACGCTTCATTGTTTTAATAACCGTAGATTTGGCGATTGGGTCGCGGTCAGGGTACGTCCCATTAAACAATCGCGTACTGCTGCATCACTATTTTTTTCAGCGCTTACTAAATCTTCAGTTATCCAGTTAATACACACTCCCAATCTTTAATTTACAATAGTGAAGTTATCTTTAAAGATAACTATGGCAAGCGGAATGTCGCTGAATTCTACTTGAAAATACCTTTATAACGGTATGGATTTGACCCCCATCCTATTTAAAAAAAATTAAGTTGTTTGTGCAGCTCCCGACCTTGTCAGTGAAAAAATAACAAAACTGTGGAAATAATAGAACGCTTCGTAAACATCATGCATATTAAATTTTATCAGTTTAGATTGAATAGTTTTGAAATAACAAGGCCGGTTCCATACATTTGGTACGCACTGTACACTCGTAAAAGTCTTGATAAATTAAGAATGTATAAGTTGTTATGTTGTAATTAGTGTATAAGATAATTTTCATTTAATCGTATGCAAGGGCTATAACAATATCTTCAATAACATTGTTCTTTAATCTTAATTAGTACAGAGATAACCAACTAATAAAACGGAATGATGTTAGAGTTAATTGATGTTGCATCTTTCAGAGTACATAAACTTCTCAAAACTGTAAACGATTATCAGTATCCAACAACGCAAGTTACGCAATGTATTTCAAATTGGTAAGAACTAGTAAAAATTTTGATTGATTTCCTACAAATTATTTAATTCTAGTTTGTTTTTGCTGCTATACTGGCTTTTACTGTTGCTGCTCCAGCAGCAAATCCTAAACCAGACACCATATTATTGTCTCATCCATTAACTTCAATGATCATGGATCCTGCACCAATCACTTTAATGGATACCTCGCTATGGGCATCGCCGGTTTTTCTCATTTAATCGAATATTAAAAATAATTGACGTCAATTAACAATATTCTTGAGGTTTTGTTTATAACTATTTCGTTTTAATCAAAATGTTTTAAAATGACATGTAATGTGATACATTCAGACCAGCCTTTGTATAAAAATTAATTAAAAATGGATGAAAACATGTCTGTGTGTTTAATTTGGTAAGAAAACGTTTAAAAGAATTAAGGAGGAAAGTAAAATAAATGCAATGTGGGATAGTAAAAAATGATATGGTGGTTTTCCACAACTCAGTGACTAATTTCTCTAAATAAAATGCAATAATAATATTGATTTTCGTCGTAACTTTAAATTTTTACCTTCCAACCTACAAGTTTCGCCATGATTGGCCATCATGTCTGGATGTCTGTGTGTATGTCTATGTGGATGAATGTTAGTACCCACGATAACTCCAGAACGAAAATACCTCCGTACTTAAAATTTTGTATTTAAGCTTCTTCTCATTTGGCTTAGAATTGACTAGATTTTGGCAGAAATCCAGCGGCGGAGAGTGGGGGTTTATTAGGGACAGTTTTTGGTTTTTATCAAATATTTCTAAAACAGCTGCATATTTCAATGATATAAAAATACCTAGATATAGACCTTACAAATATCGGTGAATTATGGTCTATGCAATTTTTTGATACTATGCGTAATTTAGCGGACAAAAAATTACTAAGGTAGAATTTAAGTGTTAGTTCAATTTTTTTCATTACCTGAGTAACGATTAATTTTATAAGAAAAAGGGTGGACGCATTTTTTAAAGAAAATATGAATTAAAATGGTTATACTGCATTATTGATATCTTATAGAAGCTGGTGACTTTGGAATTTTTTTGAGTTAACATGTATATATTAATACCTATCTGACATGAAGTGTTAAACGTCATTCTGACAAATAATATTTTTTTTTGTTTTTACTACCTTCTAACCTATAAAATGGAAATTAAAAGAAATGAAATAATTTTAATAACATTTTTTAGAATAATTGTATCTTTATATACTTTTATAATAAGCTCATCACGTAAATATGCAACATTTTAAAAGCAAAAATAATAATCTATGTCACACAGACGTCTAAAACTTCTAGACAGACAGAGATCAGTAGACATCTAGATACTAACTTAAAAATTAAAGAAATGAAATAATTTTAATTATAATTTATTTTAGCATAACTATGCCAGCTCTTTTATGCGTTCATAACGAAAACAGGCAACATTGTAAAAGCAAAAACAAAAATCTATGTCAGAATGACGTTTAAAGCTTCATTCCAAATAGACATAAATAATACGTGTAACTTAAAAATTACAAATCCACCCGCTTCTATAAAATACCAATGATACATGTTAACCATTTTCATTTATATTTAAACTTACCTTGCATTATATTAAGAAACTTTATAAAGAAAAATTATGTAAAATTTTCTTTACAAAATATGTCCGCACTTTTTCTAATAAAATGAATCGTATTCAGATCTTGAAAAAACTTTAATTAACACTTAAATTGTACCTTAGGAATTTTTTTACCGCTAAATTGCGCGTCGCATCAAAAAATTGTATAGAACATAATTAATTGATATGTTTAAGATCCATGTTTGGGTATTTTTATATGTTTGCAATATGGAGCTGTTTTAGAAATATTTGATAAAACCCAAAAACTGACTTTAATAACCCCCCCTCGCCGCAGTCGGATTTCTCTCAAAATCTAACCAGCTCTAAGCCAAATGAAAACAAGCTTAAACACAAAATTTTAAGTACGTAGGTATTTTCGTTATGGAGTTATCGTGGATACTAAAATACATCCACACACGCACGCACGCACGCTCGCACGCACGCTGTAAAGAACCAGCGTCCTGTACATATGTGTTTTAGAATAAATTAGGTGCGGACCATCCTGTATGTAAGATTTCATAAGTTTACGCGATATTGCACAACAAATAATTTATTCATCACCGCTGACGTGTATTTCTAAGAAACCGTAAGTTTCTGCACGTCAGAACGATTTTAACCAATCGCATAACGGCACCCCCGCACGGTAGCCGCGAAACCGCCCACAGATGCACCTTTATAAACTCGCGACGCGCATAATCAGGGAGATGAATCTCAGTAGATTCCAGTCAAGCCGTTCCAGAAACCAGTAGCCGCAGCCGCACCGTTTGCTTAGTGTAAGCACCGACCTGTTGTTCACCGACGAAGAGTCCTTCGCGATCTGGCGATAACGCGCACCACGACGCACCGGGCAACGTAAAGTTCAATTCTGTACTGCTATTGATAGACACGTAAGTTGTAAAGTTATACAATCTCACAACTTACACTCAAACACTACAGACCGTAAATAATTCCGGGCCGAGCTCCAGGAGTTATACCACATACACCTAGAGTAACGCAGGGGTAGCCCCCGACGGAACTCGCCAATACAAAGTACACTAACACCTAGAGTAGCACGAAGGGTAGATCCCATCGTCACTCGCCACCACAAAGTACACCTAGAGGAACGCAGGGGTAGCCCCCGACGTATCTTACAAAGTACTTGAGGGTGAAGGGTTATTACAGGGCTGTAAAGACCTACGACCTTTCTCTTAGTATATCCAGTAAAGACAGGCCATCGCCTACGTCTTCTGCGCATTACTGAAATCCCGCTCGAAACTTATACACTACCTACAGACAAAACACAATAACCGTACACGGTGTCTTAAATCGCAGAAGAGTACCTGCATAACCTGTTGTATAAATTTGTAGATAAATTGGTAGTCACTATAACTATCGTAAATACCTGGTGCACGAACGTTTGTAAATAAATTAGAGAGTACGTAGATTTTTCTATCTTTACGTAAACCGATTAGAGTAGTTTTAATATTAAGTATTTTGTTCCCTTGATTAATTATAAATAATTAAACTTAGTATAGAGATCGGTAATTAATTTAGTTAGATAAATCATCTAATTGCCAAAATTAAACCGGTAATAATTAAAGAAAGACCGTCCCGAGATCTCGCGTTCGCAGACGCGCATTCGCGTGTATTATTTCCCGAGGAGTAGGACATCCTTGCTTCAGCGCTCCAGAGTTACTAACATATAAGCACGATATCGATTTTCTCAACGATTCGAGTTCATTGCGCTGGCGCTCCGATCAACCACTGTATCAAGGATAACGCTCGCGCTACTGTACATGCAGGACCGTAACCTAAACTTTGCCTCTTAGGTAAGGAACAGATTAAAAAGACTATCTTTTGTTCACAGAAGCGACTTCGCACCCAGTGACGCCAGGACCCGGACCAGGGAGTTCTTACATACATATTTTGTTAGTTACCGTTTATTTTATTTATTGTAAATATTTGTTTAATATACGTGTTAAAAATGCTTTACGGATTTTATTTAAGGTTACAGTGTTAAGCCCATCCAGTACTACGA
This sequence comes from Vesta saturnalis, assembly GCA_036346205.1. Taxonomy (NCBI): domain Eukaryota; kingdom Metazoa; phylum Arthropoda; class Insecta; order Coleoptera; family Lampyridae; genus Vesta; species Vesta saturnalis. The sequence continues at coordinate 2,716,972 of JARFJB010002165.1, read as the reverse complement.
ACCACACCCCGTTTATAAAATAAACCCGATTGAGCAAAGCCGAGGCAAAATAAAACCGCGTTGGGTTACCAAACCAGAAGGGCGCATTATAAATATAAGTATAGAACCCTAAAAATAGAGGGGCACAATACAACGCACGCACGCAAGCACGCACGCAAGCACGCACGCACGCACGCACACACGCACGCACGAACGTACGTACGCATGCACGCACCCACCCATCCACCCACCCACCCAGTATTACGGAGTGGGACTCTTACTTACTATTGCATTTTCGCACCTTAATTCAATGATCTTTCTTCTAGATTTTTTTTAAGTGTAGGATAGCAACAATACACTCCGTCAACTCTCAAAAACAGGTGTTTGTTTATTATACACGCTATACCCAGCGAGGACCAAGATTTGGCATGGACGTAGGAGGACTTATTACATTCATCAGTACTAGGGAGGACCATGTTCGGTTAGGCGTTTAAGGAGACCTTCTAATAGTAGTAAGTTTCTATTTATAGCACATTGGGTACTTTGCCATTGGTAAGACGCTTACGTTTTGCGATATCTCTGCTGCAACTCTTATCGTTATTTTAAGGATAGGTAAAAATATGCTATTGATTGCACTTTGTTACATACAACGTGGAAATCCCTCTGTATAACATTTAAGGAAACAACTCCCATCTAAACTATGTTTTTATGCACACCATGTACAGTGCTGAACAAGATATAACGAAGACCTGTTATACACAGAATGACTACATCAGTTCATACTATGTCATGTACTTAAGAGGACCTGCTAATAATGTGAATTATATATTTATAGCTAATCGTATAAACCAATTATGTTCTAAAAGAAACTCGGTTCTACGCTCTCACGAGCTGCATTTTCTTATATACGGTTAGCAGTATTGTTTACGTTTTGCCAGTTTGCTTTTTTCGGTCTGTAATCTTTCACCGAAAAATTAATGTGGTAGTTTTTAGAAGTAAACGTTGGTTAATTCAACGAATAGGTAGGATTTATACACACAATGCACACCGAGGACCATGGTTTCTCAGTAACTTATGAGGACCTCTGTTACACAATATTACCATTTTTATTTTCATTGTGATAAATTAGTAATTAGGAGAGATAACGGAAGATCTTGAACAAAAAAAATGTGCAACTGTTCAACTACAACGTTACGTTAATCTGTGTATGAAATCTGTTCAGGAAATGGCTTAAGATATTAGATGTTATAGTCATAAATAGTCGCGATTTCTCCAATATATTTAGACTACAATCCCTACATGTTTTCTACATAATTTAATGTTTCTGCTATTTGGAATACTTACTTTAACTGTTATAAATCTTCCATGGATGCTGTCCACTCTTATACCTTTCTCCAAATATCTGCACAATTAATTAAATTGCCGGCTCTCAAGTACCTCGTGCTTATTTTTGTGGTTGCCCAGATTCCATTGTCTTAAGAGCAACGCAAATCTACTTTGTTATGTCAAGTAATTTAGTAAAACCGATTTGAAAGCCTTACCAAAGGCACTCTTTGGTACACTGGCTTAAACTGAACTTATTTTACCCTAGATTGTTAACCCACGTAAAATTAACATCGTTTTATATCTTTACCTCACGCCATCTGGTAAAAAAAAATCATCGTGCAGCACATTGCTGAATTAAACTAAGTCATGCAATTCTTTAAAAGGGAAGAACCTACAACACATTGTAGTAAATGTTCTATGGACTTGTGTGATAGAACCAAATAAAATATGTTTTGTTTTATTTTGGATTTTGTTTCTTTCATTGTGTTAACCCTTCCTTATATGTTCCTATTATAGTTATTTCAGTTACTGTTATTAATATTTACTTGTATTCGCCGTTTATTAACTTTAGTATATTTGATGGGCCAAGTGAGATACGATTTTCGGTGAACTTGAGCTTGGAGGTTAGTGGGGGTAATGGCGTGCTTTATTGGAAATATGACTAGGGGTGGTTTTTTTGGGTTTAACGTCAATGGGCTCCTTTTTAGGTCTGGTCTGGATCGATTTTATTTACTATTTCAGTTAGAGGCTCTATTAGGGGTTTATAAGTATTTTTAAATGTTCTTTCACTATCAATGCGGGCAGTTTTAATACTGTTGTACTTCTGCTGTATTATTTTACGAGCCTGAATAATTTCTCGCTTTAATATCATCTCCTTATTATCCATTGTAGCAAGAAAAAGGGTTCACTGAACAGGTACCGGTTTACCCTGAACAGATAGGTGTTAATACCTAAACGGATCAGTAACTGCTAAACTACTGAAACCTGTTTGATGGATTATATATTTATCAAACCTTTTCCTATAGCGACCATTGTTAACTGCAGCATCCTTGTTTATGACCATGAAACCAAACGGATCTACCCAGCACTTTGAACACATGTCCCGAAAGAATTTCATGCTTATGGTGGGACTTATATGATCCTCATACACGTGTTTTAGGTTTAATTCGTCTTGCTCAAATAATATACTTAGATTCGCATTATCACGAATTAATTGCTTTGGAATTTTACTGCAAGTTTGACCCAAATAGAAACAGTCAATCTGATTATGCCTACGCATAGAAAAATATGCCCTTATGCTATTTTTCTTTTCATATGGGATATTCAAAAATAAAAATAGAGTTTGATTTTGCGCAATTAGGTTCAATCACATCTTGATTATCACTGAAGATAAAGTAACCTATATCCTTCATTAGGAGTAAGATTTCCTGTAAAAGTTTGTACTTGTTTTGATTCAATGACTTAGAGTATACGTACACATTATAACAACAAATAAAAAATTCAGGGTGTGTGATTGGTATATTAAAAAGGTAATTTGCAGTACGGCTCAGCAAGGTACAATACTTACGAAACTTACCGTAGGTTGAGAACTCTTTTTAACACGTATGAGGTAGGCAGAGATGTGTCCATCGATATAATCAGTAATGAATTTGTTTGTATTCATTGTTGGAAGCCACTTAATTTTATAGGTTTAATAATTAAAATACAACAAATATTGAGAAAGTTGTACATTAATACCACAGGTAATCTGAATAACACTAAACTGCTGTATTGATTTGTATATTTAAGAAACCAAAATGTATGTTTAATTTCATCATAAAATAACTAAAACGGTATTTCTCGTAAGGCATTACGATATTAAATAATTTCTAATTTAATACAAACTGCATAAGCATATAATCTATCTTTACTTAAAATTCAAAATCCAATATGGTCAACATTGCATTTAATACTGAAACGTATACCTGACCTATGTCAACAACATTACAATTACAATAGGTTATCACTGAAATATTTTAGAAACCGAAGTCAGCTGTTTCTTTAGCAGTATCAAAACAACACTACAGATTTGTTGTTTACTTAAACGCATTTTTGCAGGAAAGGATACGTATTACTTACATGTTCCCAAAATAAATATATTAACTTCGTCTTAAAACGAACTGCAGTATGAGAATTTCATTTCCCATTTATAAAATACACATACGGTAAAGCAGATAAGGTAATTTCCATTTGTCTTCAACGTACAAATAAAGGAAATGTAGATATAAAGGTAACGTAACTTTCTTGTCATAAACGTACGGTAAGGTAAGATAATTTTCAGGAAATGTGGATCAAACAACAAACGCTGGCTTCGGACAACAAAACCATCATTAAACGAGGAAAGCAGATATAACAGCATGCGTTATTGATGCAAAACAAAGGTATCTCCATTTATAATTCGTGAAGATGACATTTCATTAGCAGGCACGCCATTTTATGCATATTCACTTCGTGACGTCATCAACTAGGCTTTTGCAACGATACGAAATTCATTAACATAAGAGATTTTCCTTAACACAATAGGTTTTCCTTAATGTAGGGGCGTATCTTTGTTACCCAGTTATTTATTCCCTTTTCATTATAATATATACAAAAATGTAATTAAAAACCTTTACATTCTTTACTCAAGGGAGCAAAACTTTAACACGAAATGCATTGAAACGCAGAAGCCACGGATATATACCAATATTTAATTATTGAAAGGAAAAAGATACCAACATAATGTAAATATACTTCTCAATAATAATACAAATTCAAAACTTAAGCTAAGGTAACGATAGCCCAGAATTGGTACGTTACATGTTTAAATTTCAAACCATTTTTCTCAGTAGTAATAATTGTGTTTGTTTTGCCACAACTGGAGGGGTGGAATATAATACCACGTATACTATTAGGGAGTAAATCACCATGTTTTCGAGTACTAGACTTTTCATCTGCGTCATGATATTGAATTGGAAGTTTTTGTTTCTGTGTAACTACTTTCATCGTTAGTGGATGAAATAAAACTAAACGAATAATTACAATATTTTTATTTATGTACCGGATGTCCCAAATTCGTTGTAATTGCGGGGTACTTCGGTTGTTATAAAAGATAGAAACTTGCGGTTGTCGCGAACCTTTGCTACTTTTTTATAAAACTTAAGATGGCGTAATCAGATTTTTTGTAACTGTTTTAGTTTGGGAGATACAGGTGGATTTTGAAAAGTGTGTCGTTTTGGACCCCCTCGATATCTCGGTTACTTTTAAAGATATCAAAAAGACTTAAACGCTATGTTATACATTTTTTTATGCCAAGTTCAGTGGCGTGATTAATTTTTTCTTCGGGGGTACCGTTTTTAAGATATGGGCCAAACTTATAATTTTTTAAATGGGACACCTTGTATTTTTTAAGCTCAATTAATCCAATTTTTTTTCTCATTTCAGTTCACTTGTCACTTTTCATTTTTTTAAACATTTTAAAATATAACGACATATGATTCTTAAATGGAACACCCTATATATATATATATATATATATATATATATATATATATATATATATATATATATATATATATTAAGTTTAATAAATTGTATTGCAATTCTATAAAAGTCATATATTGATCCAGCACTTGCTATATTTAGTAATTATTAATGTATTGACTTTTATTTCTGTGTAATTATTAGGTATTAGTAGTGAAAAAAACGTAACAACAATAATTATACAGGTTATTATTATATGTATTTGTATTTTGTATGTTAGATTTAAATAAATAAAATAATAAAATCATGTGTGTCTTACTTACCCTTTACTTATATACCTAAGCTAGGTTTTGCTGGTTGTTTATAATTTGGAGGTGTTGATCAATTCCTAAGAAAAAAATAGGTGGCTATGCCAATCGAAATAAAAGATAGTTAAATCTAGTATACCTATCATAGTGTATATGTCATTATTAAATAATTACATATTTATTATCTCTAACGTTTTATTAATTTATTTTGCTATGGCAGATAATCAACCTTTTGAATATTATGAAAAGTATGATATACTTAAATGTTATATAGCATATAATGAAAATTCAGAAGAGGCTTCCGAATTATATTTTAATCGGTAAGATTGTTATAAAGTAAATATTATAACACCAATATTAAAGAATCATACTTTTAGATCTCCTGAGAGAAGGCAGCCAAACAAGGCAATTTTTTTACGAATTACATATAATTTATTAAATTTTGGTTCATTTATAAAACCCAGACAAGATAAGTATAGTTTAAAAAAAAATTAAGAAAATGAGGAAATTAACGTTTTGGCACATGTATCCGTAAATCCTCGAACTTCCTGCAGAAAAATCGAAGATAGTGTTGGGGTTTCAGAAACTAATGCACAGCGTATATTAAGAAAACATAGTTTTGTTCCTTATAAAGATCATGAACGCCGCATGAATTTCTGCAACTGGTTCCTGCAAATGTGTCGCGAAAATGTTAATTTTGCAAGACAAGTAATTTGGTCTGATGAGGCGCACATAACAAGTGCAGGAATTTTTAATCGACACAACTCAAGATATTGGTCAAAAGAAAACAATTACTTAATTTTTCAACAGCAACAACAAGATCGTTTTGGTTTCTCTGTTGCGTGCTTTGTTTTTGGAACAAAAATAAGGTATCAGTTTTTTGATGGAGGTTTGACATCTATTCGCTAGCAGCAAATTTTAGAAAATATGTTGCCCGAATTACTTGAAGACGTTCCACTATCCCACAGAAATCAAGTTTATTTTCAGCAGGATGGGGCCCCCGCACATAATGCACATATTATTAGACCATTTCTAGATGAGCATTTTCCCAATCGATGGATAGACACACGTGGCCCTGTAAATTGGCCTACAAGGTCACCGGACTTGTCCATTTTAGACTTTTTTTTATGGGGGCATATTCAAAACGAAATTTATTCAAGGAGGTATGATACCCTCCTTCAATTACAAAATGCTACACACGAGACCCTTAGGAATTTACAAAATAAACCCTTATACATATTAAGTGCTTTAAATAGAATATTTAAGGTTTGCCAAAAATGTGTAGAAGAAAATGGGAACCATTTTGAACAATTTAGAATATAGTGTTGTTTGTAATATTTAAGTTTAATAATTAAGTTTAAGTTGTTTAGTTTAATTTCGTTGTAAGATAATAAAGTTCCAAGAGTTGTAAGATAAATGTGTTGTGTAAGTAAGTAGCTGTATTGATAAAATTAATTAAAAAATATACAGAATGTTTCAGTTAAGAACCATATGTCGTTATATTTTAAAATGTTTACGATCAATATGGTTAATAAAAAAAAAGTGGCAAGTGATATATATCGCTGAAATGAAAAAAACAAAATGGGATTTATTGAGCTTAAAAAATACAGGGTGTTCCGTTTAAGAAATTATATGTTTGGCCCATATCTTAAAAACGGTACCCCCGAAAAAAAAAATTGAGCACGCCACTGAACTTGGCGTAAAAAAATGTATAAGATAGCGTTTAAATCTTTTTGATATCTTTAAAGATAACAGAGATATCGAGGGAGTCCAAAACGACACACTTTTCAAAATCGCCCTGTATCACCCAAACTAAAACAGTTACAAAAAATCTGATTACGCCATCTTAGGTTTTATAAAAAAGTAGCAAAGGTTCGCGACATCCGCAAGTTTCTATCTTTTATAACAACCGAGATACCCCGCAATTACAAAGAATTTGGGAAACCCGGTACACAGTGCATATTACAATAATCATAATTTTTTCACTTCTCCAGTGATTGGGCTATATTGTACTGCATCGCAAGGTGTTAGCGATTCCATTTCCAATTTGATGTCTACTGTTGAGTTTTTTAAGGATTCATTTTGTTTAGAGCAGTTCATTACAAATACTGGACATGATTAGAATTCGGAATAGTTGAATAATACATCTTCACCATAGTAATCACTTCGGAATATCGAAAAGTTGTTATAGGCAGGTGTTTATTGATTTGCATTGAAGTTCAAATGCATTTCTTCATATACTCAGAATTCTGATGCACTTTAAGGTTTCTGATGCTAATTTCATCAAAATTTCCTGTCCTTTCCGGCTTTGTGTACCTTTTACCTTGTTGGAATGCAACAATTATCTAACGTGGCTTTTCCAGTTGCGTTGACGTTTTTATTGGCTATATGTCTGAGGTTGCTTAAAGCAGGTAATTCACATAAGCCCCATTGACGAAATTGAACAGTAACTATTTGTGTGGTACTTTCCATTGATTTTATTTAAGGTTATTTCCACATCAACGTCACAACAGTAGCAGTTTGTATCGCTTATAGATCGAATTAAAATGAACTCTTGACGCATAATCACGATTACTTGACGATAATCCTCCATTATTCCAAATATGTGGTTCAATGGTATGCATACTGTAAAAGAATTTTCTCCATTTGGCTCATCGAATTCTACTTGTAATGGTTCTTCATTCTTTGGTGACCACCCCAAATTGCTTAGTACTTTGCTCTTGCTTGTCTTATAAGAAATATATCCCTTAAGTGTAAATGTTATTACTGGATTTCTACAAACGTCCACTCTTTGACTACCTAACTCATAACGAATTTCTTCGAAAAGAAAAAAGTAAGTTGCATGATTTTTTATCATCTTCTATTTTGAGCTCCAACTTACCTTCTATGTACAGAAAATTATCGTCACTTTGAATTAAAATTCGTATTTCTTCAGAAGGTCCATATTTAGAAGATCCATTCGGAAGATAAGTGTGAATATCTGATTTAATTACAGTATCATCAAAATGTACGTTTTGAAAGACGTTTAATGATTCGGCCATTGTCGCCGAGTACGTTTAAACCAATTGAGGTTAAAAAGTATTTTTCTGCAGTTGTTAACTGCAATGAAGGTTGATGACTAATTAATGACTTACTGTCTTTTATATGAAGATGAAGTTGGTCCTTGATTAATTCTCAGACCCATGTTCTTTTAGTTCTTGGCGTACTACTTCACTAAAGTCTATTAATTCACCCCTTTGATCAGTCAAGTTAATTTTTATGTTACTAATTTTGTCGGTGTTTACTTCTAATTATTGAGTATTGCTGTTTAGACGATAACCTGGTGGAAGTGAAACATCTATCTCATATAATACTTTTGCAGGTTTCCCGTTTCGATGAGATCCCTTTATAATGTTGCACTCTACGTGTAGATTAGTGTGTTTAAGTATTTGGATGTCTAACGCAGACGTACGTAAAATATTTTGTTCTAATATTTTAGACTCATACCCTAGCGTGCGACCAATGATACTTTCTTTACTAAAACCGATCTCAAATGAACTTTTTATCTCACATGTAAGTGTATTGTTGTTTGCTCTAATGATAAACTTTTCGGTGGGTATTTTAGATTTTAGATAATCACTAATTTCATCGAACTCATATGCACGGTGTGGAATATTTATCAGTCGCAAGTGAGATGGATTTGTTCTAAAATAAAATCTATCGTTGTCTGTATAAATGTTTCTAATGCTGTTGCAATCGTAAAATTCAACCAAATCCCCTAATTTAGTTCTATCGGTGGGTAGAAGTGGTAGCTAACTGTGCTACCAGCACCTTCTAAACTGAATGTCATTGACATCACCGAGAAAATTTGACATTGTATCGATTATTTATGTAAAAATTGAAGGCATAGGTCTCCGCAAATAATAGTATTAAGTTCTTGAACTTTGTTGTAGTTATATTAAATTTTACATCCCCGAAAGTAGTGAATCACTTCGATTGATGGACAAAGATTACCGAAACTATCGTAATGCCATACCTTTTTACGTTGCTTTTTGTAGCAAACCCGATGTGTACCTGGCCAGCTTCGGCTATCTAAGTTAATAATTCCAAATTCATTTTTCCATGCTCACAAAAATATCCCTACAGTAGCGTACATTTTTGGTGTATTTCTTAAATCAATATCTATTAACGATCTTTCGGGTAATCTATTCAGTTTGCTTGGAAACGGTTCTAAGTATAACGCACCACTACCAGATTTTTATGGTTTTAGATAAAGTGCGATGTCTCTTCTTGCAATTTTTTGGCATTTTTAGCTTTAATGAATGCTTTAGCAATTCCCGATGCACTGCGACCTAAAGACACAGATTGCTGATAATCCTGCGAATAACAGAATAAGAAATGGTAAAATCCCTCCTTATTTAAGTAAGGTAATTACTCTAGGAACTTTAATGTACTTCTTCCCTCCTAAACTCTTTACCACACGTTTTCCCGTTGAAAGCGCCGACTTTATTTTTTTAGCTATTGTTTTCGGAAATGCAATAAATTTCCACCATTGCATTTCTTCAGATTGCATCGACGTTTACATCCGATTCCTAATTTTCTCTTTGCTTCCTTGGTGGTACTGACTGCTAAAGCTGCAGTTCGTTCACCTAATGTTGCGTCTGATGATTTAAAGCGTTCCCAAGCTTTTTCATCCTTTTATCTGTTTTATGTCTGCTTTCTAAATCTCGGTAATCTCTGTAACTGATATCATGAGCATCTATTTGATTAATACCGGGGTCACCGCGTGCGGGTCGTTTCTCTAACTTTGTACCAAGACCACAATACTGGTAACCAGGTAAATACAATTCAACCGGAAATTTATTGATTAGACTATTCACTAAATCACCCGACTCTTTCGCTTCTGATCTAACATTGTTACCTAGATGGATAACGCAGGGTATTTATACCTAAATCAATATTATCAAACTGAATAGTTATTAATATTTCTTTATTTAGTAAACGCCATACACTAGATAATCAGGATGATAATGCAATATTTTCATTAGGCATACAGTGTTATGTGAATTAATAGTATACTTAGCATTTGTAACCTCTTCAATGTCTTTATAAATATCATCATCCAACCAAGTAATTCTTTCTCGCGGAAATGACGGTAGTCAACAACTTGTATGAACTTTTCATAAAAAAACACCAGATTGTAGGATTCAAGAAAATCCAATCTATAACTTATTACATCCTTTAAATGGAATAGTTCTTTTACAGTATGAGCATTGAATGTGCAAGAACAGTAGTTGTAGTTTACAATCATAAAAGTTTTAAAAATTTTGTCATAACCTTTAATAAATACCAAGATTTCTAGATAGAGATTTATATTGTTGATCATAGATTATATCTTCTTCTTCGTTTACATTTGACCAATCAATTTTATTTTCAATTTCTTGAGATCGGAAAAATTATAATTCTACATATGAATGACATCTTAGAAGCTCATTCCATTCCTTCATATATAACATCACATCATTGCTTTGACTACAGTTGCCATACCCCATACGCACTACTGGTGAAAGGTTGAGGTGTGTACTGTATTCGATTTCTATATGTTTCGCATGACGAGTATCGTTCGATAGTTTATAATAAACACAATCGATTAAGTATTCATGAGCTGCTCGTTTATACATTTCATCCTTATGTTGAAATGATGACCAGTCAGTGTTAGAAGAAGAAGAAGAATAAGCTTCAACTTCAACTATGCGGTGTATCCATATATAACGGTTTTGATCGTTCCAGAAATGATGCTTGCATTATAACGACTTTACTTGCTCACAATTGTACTACGACTAAACACTATTTAAGAAATGATTCTAGCATGAGTAATGTACATATGGTGGGATTGTAGTACTACTATTAAAAACAGAATGTTATGTTTGTTGTTGTGCACCCAAACTATTTATGAACATATCCCTTACGTTTAGCAACGTTTTGACATCGTCAATCCGAGTTTCTTGTTTGAAATACTCACAATAGCGCTGAGCTAATACACATTAATTTTAAAATCATTCATTTCCATCACTATACGTTCACCGTACTTAGTATTAATTACAGACACATTCATCACTTTATACTTTTTCTATATCTCGAGGTCACACACATTTTTAAAGGGTTTGCAATAGGTACTTTGGTTTAACCCTGCTAACTCCATGTACCCTAACTAACTGGTCTCAAAAGTCTATTTTTAGATTCGTAAGAATTGATGATCTTGACAGTTTTATTTTTAGATTTCACCCTGAAAGAATTGTAATATGATGACCTTGACCGTATGACCTTGAAATTTTGCTCGCGCGAGTGACTTCAACTGAGCCAGCACCGGCCCCATATCACATCAATTTCTATTAAATGTTTTTCTCACCACCAGAGCGCGAGTGACCTTGAACTGGTCCAGAACCAGCCTTGTATAACTTACTTATCACAATTATTTTCAATTTTAATGCGGTTTCGCAAAATTAAAATTTTATGGTGCCACTTCCAGTCAAAACGGTTCTTAAATTTCTTTAAAACAATCGCAACTGTCCTAAGTAAGTAAAAAAGGAATGATTGCTTTAATAAAATATTGCTTATAGGTCTTTGTTTTTCGACAGTATATGCAAGAGAAAAGACGAAAACATAAACATAAAATAATTTAGTGTACGTACCAACAAGGCAACAGAGAACCACTAGATGTACAGGGTAGCCAACCAAGAATGCGAGGTACTGTATCTGGGAAACTACCCATCGTGGAGGCTTGCGCAAAAACAAGTTATTACTAAAATGGCCAATACAAAAACCTGGAAAATATTTTCAAGTTTCTGAAATGACAGCTAGGGGGCGTAACTGCAATCTTGAATGAAAAAGTGATGTTTCTATGAATTCTGCTATATTAACCCAATAAAAAATAACCGACCTTTAAAGTCGTGGTTAATCTGAACTTGTTTTGTTTGACACTTTTTGACGTATCTATAAAAATAAAGTGGTGGGGGGTATTTAAAGGTTTCCTTAAATCACCCCGTACCTTCGAAACAGCTAATCCGATTTTAACAAACTTGGGCGCGTTGAAAAGAGATTTTCTTGGGCTACAGATGTTAAAATAAGTTTTGTTAGTTTCATATGTCGTCGCTAGAGGGCTTTGTTCGACATTCCGACAGAGACGGTTAATTTTCGCAAAAAAATTAAATGCATTGTTATGACTTTTTTTCATGAGCAAGTAGCTAAATGAAGCCTAATCAAGCTCGCGAAAACCGGATCTCGATATCTTGTCCCTAACCTAAAATATCGGCCAAAGAAAACTTTGTACGAAAATCCCTTAAATTTTTATTTTTTTTAAACTATATTTTTCTGGAATTGTTTCTATTATGTAAGTTATGGCCCTAAAAAGGACCGATTTAAAGGAGGAAGGTTTTTAATGCCCTTAAATGCTCGAAATGCTGACCATCACGCTCTATGCATTGCTGAAGACTCTCATGACTAAACAAAGCTGCAGCTTCAATTTCGGCTCTGAATAGGTTACCTAGAAACTGCGATTTTAAATGTTTGTAAATTTATACACCAGAATAAAGTCACCCTTTTTTAAATTACTACGGGCAAGTAGCAATGCTAAAAGTTATACGAAAGGCATATTCCCTATGGATATATACGAAAAATACAATTAATAGAAGTAGGCAATGGAAACAGATACCTAAACAAAACATACATAATCCTCAAATTGTCAATAGTTGTCAATACTTTCGCGTTACTTTGTGAGCAATTTTTGTGCTTTCAAAATGCGTTTTACGAATAATGAAGCTGTTGATATGCTTGCGGTTTATTTTGAATGTCTTCAGAATGCCGCAGTAGCTAAAGGAGCTTACGCGGCTCGATATCCAAATCGGCGTCTTTGCGATGTAAGAGTTTTTCCTCGATTAATGGCGAGCTTACGAGCCAATGGTAGTTTTCGGCATACGTTTCAACGGCAAAGAATTGGAAGAATACAAGAAAATATTAACCGTGTACTGGGCTATATTGAAAGAAATCCTCATGTTAGCACAAGAGCATTATCCACTGAGTTGGGCATATCACGGACAACGGTTCAAAATATTTTGAAGGACCATAGGTAAGTTCTAATGGCCATCAAAATATATAGGTGTTCGTTTAAACTTTTTTTAATTACTTAAAGAATGCACCATATCATGTCGTTTTTCATCAGGCCTTGAAAGAGGAAGATTTTGATCGAAGATTAGACTATTGCCATTGGATGTTAGGCATGATACGCGAAAATACAGAATTTTTAATTAAAATTTTTTGGACCAATAAAGCCACCTTTAGCAGTGACGGGAGAGTCAATCTGCACAATATACATTATTGGTCTGCAGAAAATCCCCATTGGTTGCGTGAAGTTCAGCACAAAGGACGTTGGAGTTTAAATGTATCGTGTGGCATACTGGGAGGCAGAATTATTGGGCCATATTTTTTCGAGCAACCCCTAAATGGCAATGTATTTCTTGACTTTTTGGCCAATCAATTACCATTGTTGGAAGATGTGCCTCTGCAAACAAATCAAAAATTGTATTTGCAGTTGGATGGTTGCCCAGCACATTTTGCTATTAATGTGCGACAGCATATTAATTCTGTATTATAAGTGTTTTGTAACTGTGGTTTCCTATTAGTGGAGTTGATCGGCCTATTTCCACAGTTTATGCTTTTTGAGCGCGACGTTTCGGAAGCGGACTCTGCTTCCGTCATCAGGCTTAGTCCTGAGAAGGACTGTTTTCGCACTTGAGTCGAACTCATATGTTACATCTAATTTTTCTCAAGCACTTGACTACTCTCAGATTCGAACTTGGTACCTTTCACTTACTAGTCTGACACCTTTACCGCTGAGCCACTGAGTAATCCAATGTACATTTGTTAGAACTTATATATATATATATATATATATATATATATATATATATATATATATGTATATATTAAACGTTTTTTCGTGGTTGCGCAGAAGTTTATTACGCATGTTGCGCCGTAACCTCTTGCGCAGGTGTATTGCGCTTAAGGTCTTCGCGCGTTATTGGAATCCATATGGGTTTCATTTCTACACTAGCTTGGCTTATTGGATTTTCTGCTAGTGCGATGAATGTGGCTTCTTTGAGTCTCCGACGAGTTGTATTCTCGTCCTTTGCCACTATCTGTATGTTATCCCATTGGATGCGGTGGTCTTCGTTCCAGACATGTTCAGCGATTCTTGATCTTTCTGTTTCGCCCTTGCGGACGTTGTTCTTGTGTTCCTGAGTTCTTACTTTGAGTGGTCTACTGCTCTCTCCTATGTATGCTCTGCCGCATTCGCATGGTAGGTTGTATACACAGTTCTTGGAGTTCTGATCTTCATTGCATGGTTTGGTTTTGGTTAGTATTCCCCTGAGCGTTCTGGTCGATTTGAAGGCAGTGCGTATCTTGTATTTGCTGCCTATCCTTCGTATTTTGTCTGAGGTACCTTGTATATATGGTATTATCGCTGTATATTTAAGTTCTTCTGTTTCGGTTGCCCTTTCCCTGTTTAGGTTAGGTGTTAGATCGGGGTAGCCATTTTCTTTGAGTGTTCTAGCGATATTTTCTTTTTCTCTGTTCAGGTGTTGTTTTGAGCATATCGTTTTTGCTCTATCGTACAAGCATTTTGCTACGCCTAACTTCACGTTTTTGTGGTGATTGGAGTTGTAGTGTAGGTACCACCCCGTGTGGGTAGGTTTCCTGTATACACTTGTCGTGAAAGTGTTGTCATTCCTGTGTACAAGTACATCCAGGAATGGCAGTTTTTGTTCCGACTCCAATTCCATTGTGAATTTGATGGTGGGTGCGCGGCTATTTAGATGATCTAGAAATTCATCTAGCTTATGCTTGCCGTGTTGCCAAACTACGAAGGTATCGTCCACGTATCTAAACCGTATCCTTGGTTTCTCTGTGAATTCGGATATCGCTTGGTCTTTAAAGTCTTCCATATATATATTGCTCACTATGGGTGATAGTGGGGAACCCATAGCCATACCAAACTCTTGTTGGTAGAATTTGTCTTCTACCTGGAAATATGTAGTTCTAATGCATATTGTCAGAAGTTCCATTATTGTGTTTTCCGAGAATTGCGTGCGTTCGTCTAACGTTTCATCCTGTTCCAGCTTGTCCCTTCTGATAGTTAGTGCCTTATCGGTAGGCACATTTGTGAATAGACTCACAATGTCGAAGCTTACCAGTATTTATTCGTGGTTTGGTTGGAAGTTTCTGATGATTTCCACGAAGTGCTGCGTATTCTTGACCATAGATTCGGTTTTTCCCGATAAGGGTGTGATGATACCTAGCAGATAGTGTGCTAATGGGTGACAAGGTGAATTTCTCGAGCTGACAATTGGTCTCAGAGGAATTCCTTCCTTGTGGATCTTTGGTACGCCGTACAGATGCGGTGGTTTGCTGTAGTGTGGGGTAAGTCTAGTTCTCTGGTAATCGGAGAACTCCCCCTTATGTTTTGCCAGCGTCAGGTATATCCGTCTTTCGATTGATGGTGTGGGGTCTTTTGGTATTTGTTTGTACTCGCCCCCGTCTAGTAGTTCTTGGACCTTACTGTTGTAAGTGTCCATATCCATTACCACAGTCGCATTTCCTTTGTCTGCCGGGAGAACTTTGATCGTTGGGTCATTCTTAAGGGAAATGACCGATATCCTTTCTAGGTTAGAGAGGTTAGGTTTAGTTCGCCTAGATGAATCCAGGACTGATCTAACCTTACTTCTGTATTCTTCGGCTTCTTCAGGATCTAATTTCATAGCTGTTTCTTCGACTGCGGTTATCAAATCTACTTTCAGAATATACCTCGGTGTTATCGCATAGTTCAAGCCTTTGTCCAGAACCTGCATTTCGTTTTCGTTCAACTGTCGTTTAGAGATGTTTATGACAGTGTTTTTTCGATTGATGTTAGTTGATTCTTTCTTCTCCTTCATTAGCTTTTCGAGTTTATTCTGCTGAATTTCCTTGTGCATTGCCTTGGTCTTCGAATATTTACTTCTGGTAGCCGTATTTATCCTATCAAAGTCTTGCTCGTTCACTCGATTTCGAATGGTTTCTCTAATCTCATTGGATTGGTGTTCGAGCTGGTACTTTCTGAAACGGTGATGTTTGATTCGTTCTTTGACTAACGCTTCGCTAGCTCTCTTTGCGATTAGTGATATTTTTCGGCTGTGTATTACTGCATATTAATGCAGTATTTCAACAGCGGTGGATTGGAAGAGGTCTGTTTCCATGGCCTCCGCGATTGCCAGATTTAATTTGCCTCGATTTTTATTTATGGGGGCGCTTAAAGGACATCGTATTTCGGACTCAGCCTATTACTAGAGAAGATATGAAAAACTGGATTCGTAACGCAATACGTAACATACCGAGAGCCGAAATTGAAGCTGCAGTTTTGTCTAGTCATGAGAGGCTTCAGCAATGTATAGAGCGTGATGGTCAGCATTTCGAGCATGTACGGGGGCATTAAAAACCTTCCTCCTTTAAATCGGTCCTTTTTAGGGCCACAACTTACATAATAGAAACCATTCCAGAAAAATACAGTAATCACGCGACTACAAACGCGCCACGATTGGTCGGCATATTTATCACGTCATAATGTTAAATTATTTCTCAATAGTACAGTGTCAACGACTTCTACATGTAAATTGACTAAAAATATCCGAAATTTAATGCACAAAAATCATTTATAATGGCTTCTTTTGTTTAGTCATGTGTGATAAGGTTTACGGTTAGGTTGTGCGGTACTACATCAACATTAATTTTTGCTCTACATCGCACTGTAGTATAGTAAATATAATTCTCCATGTCTTCTTTCAGCTAAAAAAATATCAAATCATGAGAATTATTTAAATGACATTATAACAGCGGAAGAACCACCATTATATACACTTTTAAAATTTCAATTTCGTATAGTGAATAACGTAGCGCGTAATTAAGATATAAAATACCAAATTAAACCGAAACAATTCAATAACCGTGTACAAATTTATTATTTAATCGTTTTAAATTATTCATAGAAATTTTTTTGAAGTTATAATTTTGAAAAGTTACGATTCTGGAGTTTAGTTAAAAAATGTTATTATCGAATTCTATTTATTCAATTTATACGTTTACATAAATAATTATTAATTACTATATTATTATAAAAGCACGATAATCTTTAAGGTTGGAATTTTTTATATATTTATCAATATTGGCGATAATAACAAGATTTAATCGATTAAAATTCATACCCCTGTATCAGCTGTATCCTACGATGAGTAAAACTAAACATCACACGCACTATGGTTTGTTCGGGAACTTTCGGCGTGTTTCCGGTACTGGGTTCAAAAATGTATTTTTAATGTAATATAATTTTTGAATTAGAGCGAAAAAAAACTAAAAAAAAGTTTTGTTATAAAACGTATATATGATCTTTCCATTTATTACAAAAAAGTTTTTGTTTCAAATACCCAATCCTACCTTACGAATTTGTTTGCCGCTAAATTACGCGTCGTACCAAAAAATTGCGTAGAACATAATTAACCGATATCTTTAATATATAGATCTAGCTATTTATATTTCCAGATTTCTCTCAAAATCTAATCAGCTCCAAGCCAAATCAAAACAAGCTTAAATTAATTAAAATCTTTGAAAGAAATTCTCTAGTAGGGTAGATACTGGGGGTCGACACCCCTTCCTCTCCTCCCAATCTTCGGCGCCACTGTACATTTTACAAAGAAGATAAAATTTTTGGATTCCCTGTTTAATTTAGAAAAAAAATTACCCTTGCAAATTTTTGAGATACTTATTCTAATCTAAGTATTCCATGCAGACTAAAGCTTATGACTAAAACTACCAAGAAAATACGATATGAGAGACCAGAATGTTGTTAAACGTTTTATTACTCACTAGACATAATGCAAATCAAAGATACAAAAACAAGCAAATAAACACATAATTCCACTAATAAGTTCTCAAAATGTAATCCACCGACATCAAAGCATTTTTGAACTTTTTGGCCACGGAATTAATTGTCGCTAAGGCTTGAGGACAATTTCCCTTCAGTTGACAGCACGCCTCTTCCATACGTTCTACGAGCTCTTCTCGTGTTTCCATTGTCGTCTCGTAAACAATTTTTTTTTAAGTATCCCCACACATGAAAATGCAAATCCGTAACATCTGGTGATCTTGGAGGCCACGCCACCGGCCCCCTTCCAACTTCTTCAACTCCTGGATTATCAATTTGTGTCAACCGCTCAATGACTCTCTGGATAGTTTACATTTATCCATTCCCTCACTTGTTTTCTAAAATGCGCGGGAGCACCGTCCATTTGGAACTAGCTATTCATTCGTTTAGCGATGGGTACCTCATCAAACAAATCGAATAGATGATTGTTCATGAAGTTAAAAAAAAAGCATTAAGCCGTGGAGGTGAAAAGAATGGACCAATAACATAACCGTTTATAAGGCCCAGCGATACGTTAATGCTAAACTCATGTTTAACACGAGTTTTTTTAGGATTTTCTTGAGTCCAGACATGACAATTGTGGTGGTTAAAAATTCCTGTTCGAGTGAAGGTAGCTTCATCTGTCCAAGGAATTGTTCGTAAAGATTCTGGATTCTCTCAAATTGTATCAAGTATCCAGTTACATAATGTCATTCGACGGTTTTTGTCATCAGGGAGCATATTCTGTACAGGCTGTAAATGTTATAGCTTCCTATACCTTTATGAAGTACAGGTAACACTGTTGATTTTGATGTTTCCAAACGTAGCGCTGCCCGCCGAGAACTCAATCTAATATTATTGTCAAATGTTTTCAGTACGGCATTTTCATGATTGTGTCTTCTCCCAGGCCCTCTAGATCTGGTATGAAAATGTGCGCTGACAAGACCAATTGTAATTTTGTAAAAGCAGCAAGACAGCCAAAATAACGTCTTTTACAATGTTCAGCAGTTACTTAAAAGACCTTTAGTTGGGGTTAACTGTACTTTTCGCATCCTACATAACTGTAGTCAAACATCAGAAGACTGCTTGCCTGTTACCATCGAAGCCACTATTGTGAAAATTTATGGCTATTTCTACCTTTATACCGTTCAAGTTGAACAATTAAAAGAACTTTGTAAGTTTGTTAACGTTGAATACCAAACACTGTTGTAATACAGTAAAATCAGGTGGTTAGCGTTGTAACCTTCGATAGAAACAATATTAAAACTGTGCAAACCGTTCCAGAGTTTCTTTCCTAAGAAAAATGTCTCACATTAATCCTTAATAGTTTTAAAATAAACCGGCACCGCCGGCGGGCAATTTGTAAGACATATGTAAACAAACAGAGCAACTCCCATCGAATGGGAATTGGTGAGTCCCGCGCTTCGTTTTCTCGAAGGGGCAAAACCTGCCGGTGTGCCGGTGACCTGCGACTATTATTTGAAGTAGTACTAGATGTGTGTTGTTTACTCGCTTGTTAAAATGTCTAACGAAGTTTTGACGTAAGTATTTAAAAAAAATTTCATCGTCCGCTAGCAAATTATAATAATTATAGCGTTTATTACTACGTCATAGTACCTTGACAGTCGTTCTAAACGCTATGCGAGTCTGATCGAGTGGATCCAGTGGGCGGTGGTTGCCAGGCTGCCGGCCATGTGAGCCACACGACTCCCAGACGCCCTGCGGTACACTTATAGCCTATTTAGATAAATGGACGCAACACTTTATAGGTTCGCAAGCGTTTCGATAGGTGTTGGAAACTCATTAACTGTTTTTGAAAAACGACACCCTGATATTCATATACAAGGACCGCCATAAAGTTGGACACATATGAGAAAAATTTTTATTATTAAAATTTCTGGAAAATTATTGGCGGCTCGTTTCTGTATGTCTGACAACCAAAATATCAATTGTGACATTTGCCACGTGACTATAGATTTGGCGGGAACTTTGAAAAATGTTAACTGTGATGCCGCAAAATGGGTCAAATTGACAATATATCGAAAAATTGTATTAAGAAAATGTATTTAGAATGCAACAAAGACACAACATACCAATTTTCAACCAAATAGGAAAAAAAATCAAAAATACCATTTAGTCCCCTCTGCTTTTATTATGAAACATCATAAAATCTTGTTTTACCTGGAAATAGTTTTAATAACATAAATTACATAATTTTAGATCTAAATTAATCAAATATTTGTAAAATAGACAATTTGTGAGAAGAAAATTTAAAAAGTACGATTTAGCCTCGCCACTAGTTGTGTTCATGCCCTGTATATTGAAGCGCATGACCTGATCTCATATTTTTAACCCGTAAATAAAATGTAAACGAACTAATATTTGTAATTAAAACTTAACAACACATTATTTATCCTCATTAAATTTAATATTGGTTAGTACATTTGAAATTAGCGATATCTTTGAGTTTAATAAGTTGGCTTTGGAAAAATCAAATGTTTCGGCTTATAAGGATGAACATTATTTCCCTTTAAAGTGCACATCATAGTTTAAGATACCTAAAATTGTGTAATTTATGTTATTAAAACTATTTCCAGGTAAAACAAGATCTTATGATGTTTCGTAATAAAAGCAAAGGGGAATAAATAGTATTTTTTTTTTTTCTGATTTGATTAAAAAATTGGTATATGGGGTCTTTGTTGCATTCTAAATACATTTTCTTACTACAATTTTTCAATATCTTGTCCATTTGATCCATTTTGCAGCATCACAGTTAACATTTTTCAAAATCCCACCAAATCTATGGTCATGTGACAAATGTCATAATGGATTTTTTGGTTTTCAGGCATGAAGAAACGAACCGACAATAGAGTTTTTCAGAAATTTCAAAAATAAAAATTTTTTCCATGTGTGTCCAACTTTATGGCTGTGCCTGTGGATGATTCAGAACTTGTTGATGAATTAAAAAATATACAATCATTCGAAAAATAAAAGAGTGGAAAGAAGTTTCTGTTTATATTGACAAACAATGGCTCTGTATCTTCAGGATTGAAGATATGGCACACAACAACATATTAAAGATTATTGAAATCTGCATGTTTTTACCGGGATCCATCGCCGCCACGGAAAGATATCTTCTGATATGCAAAAAATTTGCACCAGATAAAGCTAGCCTTACTTTAATAACTTTAAGAGGGCTTTTAATGACGAAGCATTATTTTAAATTTTTTAAGTTTCTCTAAGATAGCCCTGATATTTTATGGATGATGCACTTAATGGGAAATATATACATAATAAGTGGGTAACGTTTCGCTCGCCATTTTATTAATTATGTTCTTTTCAAAACCGAAGTAAAATACCGAATTAAATAAATTTATTTTTTTTTTATTTTTGGCACTATTGTACTATGACATGGGACGGCTAAAGACTTGCCATAAACAACCACTACAGTTTAATTTTTTTAACGTAATGTATCGAAAATGTTCTAATAACAAATCAGTTGTTTAACACCAATTAGGGAAAAGATAAGTTATATTTCATAAAATTATGCCGAACCTATCACTGTTAATTGTTAGTGAGATAACTAATTAATAACAACTTGATAAAATGGTAAATTCTTTTATTATTACTTTTTCAGACTATATAAGCCTTTTAGATCACTGAGAAAGTATCAGTAACAAACTAAACAAACAACAAAATGTATTTCAAATTGGTAAGTGTTAATAATAATTATGTGCTTATTTATTATACATTGGCAATTAATTTATTTTTAGTTTATTATCTCTGCTATCTTGGCGTTTGCCGTTGCTGCTCCAGCAGCATATCCCAATCCTGATACGATACTATGGACTCATCCACTAACTTCAACGTTAGTAGATCCTGCAGCAATCACTTTAATGGATACTTCATTATGGACATCTCCGGTTTTCCTGATTTAAGCTAAAATTATAAGCAACAAAAACATGTACAAGTGGGAAATCCACAAATTAAGGTCATTATTCATTTTCCGTAAGAATCTTTAACACAAACTAGGCATTAAAAACAAAAATGTACAAGTATAAGGTACCTAGTGTAGGTTTTTTTTAACATTTTACTTAAATAATTTATGCAAGAAATGTTACTAATAAAAGTTAAACAAAAGGTCAATGTTTAATTTTAATAACTCGAGTTTAGTTAACGCAAACCAATCATAAATAAAATTGGACGCCTTTATTTTTGAAGACATATTTGAAGATCGTGTAGGTTTTGTGAAAATGGGTTTTCAACTTATATTACAAAAAATATCTGCACTGTTACATCCACCATGTTCTCTTTTTTATTTGTTTGTGTGTTCAGAAGCCTAATTATTCTTTTACAGGAGTAAAAAAAATCGAGAAAAGGTATTGCTTATTTGGTACATCTACACTCAAACATATGTACAATGCAAAACATTTTCAAAATATCTGATGTGGGATAACACACTACCTTCCAACCTATAAAATGGAAATTAAAAGAAATAAAATAATTTAAATAAAAATTTCTTTAAGATAATTATGCAGCCTTTTTATAATAAGTTCTTTACGAAAAGAGGCAACACTGTAAAAACAAAAACAATTATCCATGTCAAACAGACGTTTAAAACTTCATGTCAGATAGAGGTTGTTAGACATCTAGATGGTAACTTTATATTAAGAAACTACAAGGTAAAGTTATGTAGAATTCAATTTTCTTTCAAAAATATGTCTACACATTTTCTTATAACACTAATCATTTTCAGATATTAAAAAAAATTGAACCAACACTTAAACGCTACCTTAGGAATTTTTTTGCCGCTAAATGACAGGTCGTATCAAAAAATTGCATAGAACATAATTAATCTATACAGTTGAGGTCTATACAGTGTGTGCCAAAAGTTTGGAAACGCTCAATTATCTCAGTTATTTGTAAAGCAACATAGATCGAAATTGGGGCTTTTACGTTAGCAATCACGCTCTATCCAACAAAATATTTTCTACTGCTTCTACTAAAAATGAAAAGCAACTTTGATAATTCATACAAAACACCATGTATATTATTCAATGTTTTAATTCCCGGAATAAATCTAAATACATCTCATGTATGAAATCCTATAACTATTTTCAACCATTTACGACATCATTGGCAGACCATTTCGACACGTTGACAGGCTGTTAAAGCTAAACCTTAAGAGCTCGAAAGTCAAACAGTTTGCACATTCCTATCTTAGTTTTTCATAAGCTATCGATTGACAAATACACAAATATCTAATCGTCTAAAAAGCAATTTATTGAAAAATTGTTAAAGAAAATAAAATGTATTATATCCACCTTTGGTACATTGGACATGACAGACGTAAAAGTAAAATTAGATATGACCAATCCCATCCGTTCTGCTTTTTAAGCAATGTGCAAACCGTTTTTTTGGATGTTTTAAGGTTTAGACTTTACAGCTTGTCAAAGCATCGAAATGGTCTGTCAATTATTTCGTAAATGATTGAAGATAGGTATATAGGACTTCATATATACGTTACTTGCTTTTAATTTTTAGTAGAAGCGGCAACACTGCATCACTTAAAATATTTTTGTTGGATAGAGCATAATTAATAATGTAGAATCTACAATTTTCATTTACGTCACTTTACAAATAACTGAGATGATTGAGCGTTTCCAAACTTTTAGGACACACTGTATATCGGGATTTTTGTACATGTGGAATATACTGCTGTTTCAGAAATATTTTATCAAAATAAAAAAAATAGCTCATAATAAACCGCGGCTCTCCGCCGATGAATATCTCCCAAAATCCAGTCAGGTCCAGGAGAAATGAAAACAAGCTTAAATACAAAATTTTAAGTAAGTACGTGATTTCGTTCTGGAGTTATCGTGTATGTTAACATATTCTCACATATACACACATATGGTCGATCTTGGCGAAACTTGGCCAAACATTGTAAAATGAGTTAATAAGTCGATTTAGCGATAGTGAAGAAAAAGTCGATTGCATAACCTGCTACCGGGTGATGAATTGTCGGACGCACCACAGGAAATCCAATGCGAAATCATAGCCTCTCGAATTCCTGCTTCCTTAATTATTTTACCCTACAGGAACTTTTCTTTAAAGAATTTAATTATCTATTAGATGAAACTATTAAAAGTATTTTACAGTTTACGCTACTTTAAAAAAAATGCAAGAATTACCATTGCTGCACAGCATCAGGGCAGCAATGAAATGTCAAAATGTCACAATCATTCAAACGTCAAACCATCTAAATAACCAATTGAAAAAAAACTGGTTAATAAAGAAAGTCAACTAAATTGTCTAAGAAATGAATCAAAACTATTGACTGGAAGAATTACTACCAAATTTGAAAATAATGGAACCTGGCTTCCTTTGTGTAATTGTGACAAAAATTATGAAGTTAACATTCAAGAAATGTGTTTAAAAATGAAAATACTACAAATTTATTAACTGCATTTTGAAAATCCTAGTATAAATATCAATAATAATTAACAATTACAAATTACAAAAATTATAGCGAATGGTCAATCTGTCACTAAACCTTTCAGAAGTGAGCAGGGCAAATATCCATTTGAAACTAAATTTCTTCTTCCTCGGGAGCTACTTTTGCTAGAGCTGGTAAAATTTGCTCTTGCAGCAAATCCAAAAACCTACCCGCGGATAGATTTTCCTCATAAAAAAATTGGTCCAATAATATGTTGTCCGAATATTCTTACCCAAACATTAATTTTTTGATGGTACTGAGATCGGCTTTCAACAATAATTTCAGGCCTTTCTGTTGACGACATCCTATAATTTTGCACGTTCCGTGCACTGTTTAACGTAAACATAAACTCCTGATGACATATGAAAACATACGAATGGAAATTCTGTTTCAAAGTTTTTAAAGCGGTTGCATTATGCATTCTCGAGAACTTATACCAGGATTTTCAAAAACTGTATTTTCATTTTGATTTTCATTTTCAAACACATTTATTTGAATATTGGTTTCATAATTTTTGGCGAATTTACGCAAAGGAAGCACCATTCCACTCACTGTGCGTATGCTGTTGCCGGAATAAAACGTTTTACAATTTCTATTCTTTCTGAAATGGTGTACGACATTTTTTGTCTATTGTTATGAATAATAGACTGACAATATGACAATATTTATAATAATTTTTAAATTTAACTTCACCCTGACATTTCATTGCTGTGCTAATGCTGTGCAGGAATGGTACATAAATTTTGCAATTTTGAAATCAGCGTAAGCTGTAAAGTATTTTGAATAGTTTTGTCTTATAGAGAAGACAGTTGTAAATGGTTAGTTAAGTTAAGTTAAGTTAAGTTGTTAAGTTAAGTTGTTGTTGTTGTTAAGTTGTTGTTAAGTTAAGTTAGTTAGGTTTAGGTTAAGTTAAGTTAAGTTGTTGTTGTTAAGTTAAGTTAAGTTAAGTTAATAAGTTAAGTTAAGTTAAGTTAAGTTAATTTAGGTTAGGTTGGGTTAGGCTCCTGAGAGGTGAACTCCCTACCAGGCGCGTCCCCAGGTGGCGGATAGGGGAACGACCTTGCGGATGATCGTAAGAGACGCAGGGCCAACGCAGTATAAGTGCTCGCGGCTCTTAACACAGTCGCTAGTAGCACACAAAAATAAGGCGTCGCGGACCAGTTCATTGGGGAGTGGTTCTATACCAGAGCGGCCCTTACTTGGCGAGGTGGGTGACCTATTCAAATGACCGTATAGGATGTTTAGGGTATTACCATAATAAGGTGCTCGCCGCTCGTAAAACGGCTGCTAGTAGCACCAATCAAATATGGTATCGCGGACCAACCTGCGTAATCCTAAGCTGTGTGGATTTTCTATTTCATCTAGACTTGAAAAACACCTTCTTTCTTTTCCTGTCGGAGCTCCCTTGCTCCACACTCTTCACTTAAGTTCCGGCATACTGCTTAGGGCAGTTGACGGGGCTGTCTATCTCTGTTTCTTACCCTTAAGTGCATTGAATGGCCTAGAGTTATCTCAAAAGCTATTTAATGCACAGGGTTGTTAGATGCGTACTGACAATCAAGACCTGGGATCCCTCTGCCCCGGATCTAGACTGGACGTCGAAAATATCCTTCCCGCTTGGCTGTCGTGTCGTGACCAAAAGCATTGCACGGGAATTAACGGTGCCGTCGTTACCTATGTTTCGGCAAAATCGCGACGATAAACCGCGTACCGATTTTGCGGTACGGGGGGTTCCGGTTTACCTGAACCAAGAAGAGTAAACTTCAATAAAAATCCCAAGCCCCACCGTGGTGACCAAGCCAAAGGCGTGCGTAGCTGGATGAAAGACCAGTTAAACTGTCAGACTTAGGGTCCCGCTTTTTGCGAGATTAGGGTTAGCACTCCTGAGCGGGAAGCTCACTTTATTTCAACTAGTCTTGAGTGGCTTCCCTCACCTATACTCTTGCTATCGGGGCACTCTTGCTCCAACTCTTGTTCTTTTCAGGCTCAAACCGATTGCTGGGAGACCTTTTCATTTTCTTCTACTCGTCCCAGGACGTGCGCCGTAAAAAACGTACACTGGTGTGGCAAACCCGGGATGTCCGTGCTGCGGACGACTGAGCGCTAGACGTCTCCTAATTCCGTAATCGACATATACACTTCAGCGACTTTAGCAGGGCGTGTCTAGGGAACGTTGTGTATGCGAAGACCGGGGTGTTGGCTTCATTTCCTGGGCTGCGAGGATGGTAAACTCTATAAATGGTCTCCCAATCCTAAGGGCGTTTGGCAGTTTTGGTGCCGATGAGATTGCGCGTGGGGATGCCTGAGCGTGGCCAGGGGGAAGTCTGGTTGAAAGCGTGAAACGCCTGTGGGGCACTATGGGCCCCCTCACAGTATTAAGACCCCCCAGGGCGGTATGGGCCCTCTGCCGTTCAGAAGATTGTTAGTACCATACTCGTGGGACAAATATGGAAATAAATGGAAAAAAATGGAAAGAAAATGGAAGCTATCAATAGTGAGGAAAAAGAACTAGAAGTATTCCAGAGGGAAGCAAGCTCTGCGGTAAGGCTGGATTTTAGAGACCGAGCAAATTCCCTACCGGCGGAAAACATAGATTATGTCACCCTTACGTGGGACGAAGGGAGTAGGAAATCTCTGGAAGCGAATATAGAAAACCCAGCAAAAAGGAAAAACCCCGAACATGCTGAAATTGACACAGTTGAAGAAGAAATGGATATACTACGGAACCAGGTGGTCATCAACAAGTTTATCTCTGACATAAAGCAGTTAGGGAAAATGATAGATAGCCTCAAGAAACATGTTATGTCGACTCGAGGAACAACAAAGGAGATCGTCGAGGACATGCGAACCTTGGGCGCAATTGTGTCACAAATTAATAATTTTAGAACGCTAGACAGTATTAAAGGGCTAATGTAGGGATTTAAGAGCAATACAGACTGAGCCAGAGCTGTCATCGGTGCCGAGCAAGGTGGTATGTAATAAATGTAGTAGAGACATCGCTGAAGAAGAGGCCAAAATAATAAAGATCCAGAATAAGATTACAACTTGCTCAAGTCTCCAGGAATTCAAGAGCACTATAGGTATTAATTGGCTGGAAAAGGCCTATAATAAAAGTACTTGTGAGCCTATTGAAACATTGCAGCCACCAATGGCAGATGCAGCCCAGGTATACCTTATAGCTGAAGACACCGAAAACTACGGTAGGAAACTTGAACACCTGCTTAAAGGCAATAGAGAGCTCAACACGAGGATCAGAAGGAAACCATTAAGGCCCGAAGTGCTTATTATGCAGAGGGCCAACAAGACAATGATTGAAGAGGAGGGTATGGAAACAGTTTCAGCAGACACTTATGTTATATTGGGCGGTATTGGTAAAGTAAGCGATGGCAACAGAATTGACAAAATGTACAACATATTGTTGAAGATTGTAGATAAACTGGACAATTTAAATTTGAGTGGTTTAGATATAATTATTGCGCATGAAAATGATGATATTTATAAAAACTTGACAACCGAGCTAAGAAAAAACTTGGAATTTATATTGCAAGATAGGGCAAATAAGGTCAATACGTATACTAGAGCTAAGGGTAAAGACACCAAAATCGAAACCAAGATAATGGCAGAAAATAAAAACAGCGCGATCTTGATCAAAGACAGCAATAAGACGTATTCCGACCTATTAAGAGGTGTGAAAAAGGTGTTCAGGGAGGAAGATACTGAACAGTTTAAGACTGTCAAAAGGACTAGGGAAGGGCACCTTCTAATGGTACTGGACGAGAAAAATGGCAATTTGGAGGCCATTAAAAATAAGATAATAAGATCTGTGACGAATTCAAACACAATTACAACAAGAGCGTCTAGACATAATACAGTGACACTATATCTTCGAGACTTGGACGAGACCGTCGATAGGAAAGGGGCCGAAGAAGCAATGACAAAGCAAGACTTTGATACCCGATACTATAAGGTCAGTGACCCAAGACCCACGAAGATAGGTAGCCAGATTGCTACAATAATAGCCTAGTCTAGAGCACGGTAGAGCATTGCTAGACATGCGAAGAGTGAAGAATAGGGCCAAAAAGGATAATAAGGTCAAGATGCTTTATATATATATATATATATATATATATATATATATATATATATATATATATATAGGTAGGTAGATTTAGTAGTAAGATTAGGGATAGGAAGACTATACTAAAATAATCACTAATGGCCAATCTTAGTAATGTAGTTAAGGTACTGTATTTGAACATTGGTTGCAGAAGTATGTTTTAACTTCTTCGATAAGTTTAAAGACGTTTGGATGTCGTATGCTAGTTTTGAACATCTAACTCACCCATTACGCAGATTTTGCTAACTGCCATCCTTGTAGCTTATATAACTGGTACCATTTTGACGTGTTGCAATACTTCAACGTATGGAAAACAATTTGAAAGTGATTGGTGACAATTCGGGCTATTCGAAGAGTTAAAACCACATTAATTAATGATGGTTACTGGTTAATATGGTTATCTGTAAAAACTTCAAAATATGAATATACCCAGGTAATTAGACCTGCACGTATACAGTAGCGTGCATACCAAATTAAGAACTGAGTTTTGACTATTACCTTATCTAGTAAAACCAGTAAAGAAAACATCCTTCAGTAAATGTTAAACCTCTATTTCCATGATTACTTGGAATCTTTGAACAAAAAAAATACAATGGAACTTTTATATCATAATAACACGCTCCATCTTAGTGCGCAAATGATATCTATGCGTTAGACGGTACATCTGGTTAAGGTTTGGTTAATTCCGAGTATTATTTAGGATTTTCTAATACACATTTACTTTTCAATGCTTTAATAAACTAATAATAAGGAAGCCACACTCATTTTAATAAACTTAAGATCTACAAATCCCAGGTCTGCTAAATGAATACCACTCCGGGTACGACAACTGGATCGATCAATACTGTATCTACCAGAACTGACCCTATTCCATCATCCACTAAGAAAATATCAGGATTTGGAGCTGGTGCAGCAACAGCAAAGGCAATAATAGCGAAAAAGATGAACTAAAAATTAATATTGTCTAAACCGTAAGCTACTATTTTATGATAAGAATTAAAAAAACACTTACCAATTTGAAGTACATTTTGTTGTTACTATTTGTTGAATGTTGGAATGATTTCTTTGATTTTGTACGAATAACCTTATATACTCTTCGGTTGAGTCGATTATTACATCATTATGATATCCTGTGGTATGTGCGATGTAAATAAACAACAAATTAGATAATAATTATTTACTTCTGACTTGAGTATTATCATAATGACTCGTGAAAAATGATTATGTTACAATTTAAACCTAGTTATTGGGGGACTGTAAAGATTCTAAAATTATTTGATTGTCAATTGTTATTTGATAAAAACGTTATATGAAGATCTTAAACACTTGGATTGGGTTACAAATAAAAGTAAAACACAATTTTAGTAACATTCCGAATGCTATCATCATAATCGGTCAACGACGTCGAAGCTAAGATTAAAAACATGGTTGTCAATCTTTATCATGTTCTATCCGTGTTGAAAAGTGTTTAAACCCCCATTAAAAATTAAAATTCACTACAGTCCTACACTTTTAGGATTTTCAACTCTATGTAATTGTACCATATTGAACCGTATTTAAGCCACCTTGTGCCGAAGACATAACGTAATTTAATATTTTTGAAGTTTTGGAAACTGAATTGTGCTAGCGACATACTTTCCACTGTTTTATTGCCTAAACCGTACCTCACAATTAAATTCTGCGAGTTGTGATGATTTTTAACAATCGAGTACAACAAAAATATCCATAAGTATTTTTCATAAACCACATGAGTGGAAAAGTAACAGATTGGAGGTACCTGGGCTCAGTGTCTGAAAACTATGCTGCATTAATGCATTGCACTAGAAAAAGCAAGTCTTTTTTCCTAAAGGTTAAATTTTGTTAAAACAATACACAGAGGTGATTAATTCAAAAGATTGCTTAATTTTTCTGAAACTTTCAGCATAAACACTTTCGCCGATGCTCTACTTAATAAAATTATTTTCCAAATGATTGTATTTGTGGTTATTCCGAAAGTCGATACAAACTTCTTTATTTTAAATCGAATAGTGCACTATGTACAGATTATAAACAGAAATTTAACTGTTTTTGAGATACCTTTCTGAAAAATTCAAAAATGTTGAGCTTTACTTTGATGTGATTCTTGCCAAGACATATACAGAGTGTTAAAAAATAATATTGATTAAATTCACCAAAACTCGATTTTTCCAAATGAATTTTATAATCTTATGTAGCATTAAATTCACCACCAATTAGCATTTCCACTCCTCTTACCTAATAGGTTTCGCTACAAGTATTTGATTTTTAATTTCCTCCAAGAGAACGCAAACCTTTAACACTGATTCATTAAGTGGTAACCTTAGTGATCTTTTTCATACCTAGATATTAAACAAATGTTCAGCCCATAAATAAATTTAGGTCAGATCAAAAAAGATCTCGGTAAAAATCACGCCATTGAAGGTAAGGAATTTTGATCGACAAGCAGATCCAATTTTGATTGTTTGAGTTAACCTCTGACCGAAACCATTATTTGAAAAGTGGGTATATGTGTAATGTAAAACACCAGATAAATTTTAATTATACTGAAAATATACCTTTTATGGTAGACCATTGACAACTGGACAGGTGGAAAATCAGTAAATTTTACAAAAACTTTAAAACCTCAAAATATGTACAAACATGTATTGCATGTTGTTGAAAATTCACCTAAATGATCAATAAGAAGTACTTCATTCGGTATAAATAACCGGAAGTGAAAGCATTATGAAAATATTATCAATTGTGGCCCGCAAAGGGTGTTCTGAAATTTTCAGGTATCATGTATCAAATGGAACACAGACAGTATATTATAAAAAAATTATCTTTGGAAGGGTAGTTGTTACATGATAAATTAAATTTAACCTCTATCCTTTCTTTAAATGTACCTTATACCAGCCCTTCGTAATTGCTTGCCTTTTAAATCCCCTTGAGTGTACCTAAATCCTTATGCTGCAATATAACAAAAGGGAATAATTGCTAATACCTGCTTAAATTCTCTCTCTGAACCTAATGCAACTGTGCGAGATGGTATGTTTTAAATTTCTAAATCAATCAAACAACTGTGTACCAACTGTTTACTTTGAAAATCATGATGTGCAGTTTCAAATTGAGAATTTAACACGTAACTCCTGGGTTCAAAGTAAACTCTGTACCTTGTATTGAGTATCCTGTATCTGGATGAAAGCCCTCTAAATACCCGAATTTCGTGAAATTGTGAAATCAAAATCATGAGGAATAATATTACAATCTAGTACTACATAGCTTTGAAATTTGTTGTTCTTGAAATCTGCAAAAGTTCTTGTCGAGTATGGAAGGGAAGCACAAACGAATTTTACATAGAAGTAACAGTACTAAAGATTATCCACGTTGCTGTCTGTTATATAATTACGACAGACTAAATTTCTTAGAAGCGTCTCAAGAAAAACTTGACTCTACACTTCAGATGAATAACTGATCGCCCTGACTTCAACCATAATAAGGGAGCGCAAAGCTGAAAAACTGGTTACGTATTTTAACCAAGCATTAAATGATAAAAAAAAGTACATACACAAAATAGCTTTAATTAAGTTTGGTAAATATATCAAATATATATTGTATAATTTGACCTATACATAACTCTAGACTATTATTTGTCCTACACAAATCTCTAGACTGCATTATTTTACCGTGACAAAATTTTAGATCGTATTACTTGACCTGCACAGGACTCCGGACTGCATTATATGACCTTCAGGAAACCTTAACATATACTATTTGACCTATACAAAACACTAGACTGTATTATTTGACCTATACAAGCTTCTATACTGCATTATTCGGCCGTCACAAAACTTTAGACCGTATTATTTGACCTATAGAAACTTGTAGACTGCAATATTTGACCGTTACAAAACTCTAGACTGTACTATTTGACCTTTACAAAACTTTAAATTATATTACTTGACACACACGAAGCTCTAGACTGCTATATTTGACCTTAACAGAACCTTAGAACGTATTATTTGACCTGTATATGACTCTAGACTGCATTATTTAACCTTTACAAAACTCTAGACTGTATTATTTAACCTTTACAAAACTCTGGATGATATTATTTTATCTACACGTAACACTAGTCTCCACTATTAGACTTTCACAAAACACTAGACTGCATTATTTGATCTTCACAAAACTTTAGACCGTATTATTTCACCTACACAAAACTCTAGATAGTATTATTTCATCTATACAAAACTCTAGACTATATTGTTTGACCTTTACAAAACTCTAGATTATAATATTTGATCTACACGTAACAATAGTCTCTACTATTTGACTTTCACAAAACACTAGACTGTATTATTTGACCTGTACAAACCAATAGACTGCATTATTTGATCTTCACAAAACTTTAGACCGTATTATTTCACCTACACAAAACTCTAGACAGTATTATTTCATCTGTGCAAAACTCTAGACTATATTGTTTGACCTACGCGAAACTCTAGACTGCATTATTGGACCGTCACAAAACTTTAGACCGTATTAGTTCACCTATACAAAACTCTAGACCGTATTACTTGACCTATACAAGACCTTAGACCACAATTTGATCTATACAAAACCCTAGACTATATTATTTGACCTACTCGAAACTGTAGACTACATTCTTTGACAGTCACAAAACCTTAGACCGCATTATATGACTTACACAGAACACTAGACTGACCTTCACAACACTCTAGACTATTATTTGACCTATACAAAATTCTATACTATGTTATTTGACTTACACGAAACTCTAGACTGCATTATTTGATGGTCACATAAATTTTGATCGTATTATTTGACCTATACAAAACTCTAGACTATTATTTGACCTATACAAAACTCTAGACTATTTCTTGACCTATAAAAGCTCTAGACTATATTATTTGACCTACAGAAAACTACAAACTGCATTATTTGGCCGTCACAAAACTTTAGACCGCATTATTTGACCTATACAAAAATGTAGACTGCATTATTTGACCTTCACAACACTTTAAACCGTATTATTTGGCTCATACAAAACTCTAGACTGTATCATTTTTACCTATACAAAACTTTACACTATTATTTGATCTATACAAAACTCTAGACTGCATTATTTGACCGTCACAAAACTGTAAACCGGATTACTTGACCTACGCAAAACTCAAAACTATATTATTTGACCTATACAAATCTCAAGACCATTATTAGACCTACACAAAACCCTAGACTATATTATTTGACTTACGCGAAACTCTAGACTGCACTACTTGACTTTCACAAAACTTTAGACCGTATTATTTGAACTATACAAAACTCTAGACTAGATTATTTGATTTTCACAGAACCTTAGATCGTATTATTTGACCTATACAGACCTCCAGACTGGATTATTTTAAATATACAAAACCCTAGACTATTATTTGACCTATACAAAACTCTAAACTGTATCATTTTACCTCCACAAAACTGTAGACTATATTATTTATCCTATACAATACTCTAGATTATATTATTTGACCTACACGAAACTCTAGTCTGCATTATTTTACCTTCACAAAACTCTATCCTCCACTACTTGACCTTCACAAAACAATAGACTGTATTATTTAACCTGTACAAAACACTAGACTGCACTGTTTCACTTTCAGAAAACTTTAGACCGTATTATTTCACCTATACAAAACTCTAGGTTGTATTATTTGATCTACACAAAACTATAGACTATATTATTTGAACTACAAGAAATTCTAGATCGCATTATTTGACCGTCACAAAACTTTATACCGTATTATTTTACCTATACAAAACTATAGCCTATAATTTAATATATACAAAGCTCTAGACTATGCTATAGGGCCTACAAGAAACTGTAGACTACATTCTTTGACTTTGACCTTAAACCATATTATTTGGCTCATACAAAACTTTAGACTGTATCATTTGACCTATACGAAACTCTAGACTATTATTTGACTTATACAAAGCTCTGTACTGTATTGTTTGACCTATACAAAGCTCTAGACTGTATTATTTGACCTATACAAACTCTAGACTATTATTTGACCTATACAAGACTCTAGATTGTATATTTAACATTCAGAAAATTATAGGCTGTACTATTTAGCCTTTACAAAACTCTAACTTTTATTGTTTGACCTACACCTACTGCATTATTTGACCTTCACAAAACTTTAGACCGTATTATTTGACCTATACTAAACTCTAAACTGCATTATTTGACATTTACAAAACCCTCGACTATACTATTTGACATTTACAAAACTTTAGATTATATTATTTGACGCACACGAAGCTCTAGGCTGCTATATTTGTCCTTCATATAACTTTAGAACGTATTATTTGACCTATACAAAACTCTAGACTGCATTATTTAAACTTTACAAAACTGTATAATGTATTATCTAACCTTTACCAAACTCTAGATTATATTATTTGATCTGCACGAAACTTTAGTCTGCATTATTTGACCTTCACAAACTCTAGACTGTATTATTTGGACTACACGAAACACTAGACTGCAATATTTGACCTTCACAAAACTTTAGACCGTATTATTTCACCTATATAAAACTCTAGACTGTATTATTTGACCAATACAAAACATTAGAAAATAGTTTGATCTATACAAACCTCTAACTATAAAATTTGACCTACACGAAACCCTACACTGCATTATGTGACCGTCACAAGTCTTTAGACGGTATTATTTTACATATACAAAAATCTAAACAGTATTACTTGACCTATACAAGACTCTAGACTATAATTTGGTCTATACAAAGCTCTAGACTATATTGCTTGACCTACACGAAACTGTAGATTGTACTATTTGTCAGTCACGGAAATATATACAGTATTATTTGACCTATACACAACTCTAGACTGCATTATTTGACCTTCATAAAACTTTGAACCATATTATTTGACCTATACAAAACCCTAGACTAAATTATTTGACCCATAAAAAACTCTAGACTATATTATTTGACCTACACGAAACTCTAGACTGCATTATATAGCCGTCACAAGGCTTTAGACCGTATTATTTGACATTTGTCAAACTCTAAACTGCATTACCTTCACAAAACTTTAAACCATATGATTTGTCTCGTACATAACTCTAGAGTGTGTCATTTGACCTACACAAAACTCTAGACTATTATTTGACCTATAGAAAACGCTGGACTATATTGTTTGACCCATTCAAAGTTCTAGACTATTTGACGTATACAAAACTCTAGACTGTATTATTCAAGCTTTACAAAGCTCTAGACTGTATTATTTGACCTTTACAAACCTATAGATTAAATTATTTGACCTACACAAAACTCTAGACTGTATTATTTAACCTTTACAAAGCTCCAAACCATACTATTTGATCTTCGCAGAACTCTAGATTACATTATTTGACCTATACGAAACTCTAGACTGTATTATTTGAACTTCACAGAATTTTACACCACATTATTTGACCTATAAAAAAATTTATACTGTATTATTTGACCTATACAAAGCTCTAGACTATATTATTTGACCTGCATGAAACTCTATACGGAATTATTTAACCTTTACAAAATTCTAGATTATATTATTTGATCTACACGGACTCTAGACTGCATTATTTGACCTTCACAAAACTTTGAACCATATTATTTGAACTATACAAAACCCTAGACTAAATTATTTGACCCATACAAAACTCTAGACTATATTATTAGACCTACACGAAACTCTAGACTGCATTATATAGCCGTCACAAGACTTTAGACCGTATTATTTGACATTTGTCAAACTCTAGACTGCATTACCTGCACAAAACTTTAAACCATATGATTTGTCTCGTACATAACTCTAGACTGTGTCATTTGACCTACACAAAACTCTAGACTATTATTTGACCTATAGGAAACGCTGGACTATATTGTTTGGCCCATTCAAAGTTCTAGACTATTGTTTGACGTATACAAAACTCTAGACTGTATTGTTCAACCTTTACAAAGCTCTAGACTGTATTATTTGACCCTTACAAACCTACAGATTAAATTATTTGACCTACACAAAACTCTAGACTGTATTATTTAACCTTTACAAAGCTCCAAACCGTACTATTTGATCTTCGCAGAACTCTAGATTACATTATTTGACCTATACGAAACTCTAGACTGTATTATTTGAACTTCACAGAATTTTACACCACATTATTTGACCTATAAAAAAATTTATACTGTATTATTTGACCTATACAAAGCTCCAGACTATATTATTTGACCTACATGAAACTCTAGACGGAATTATTTAACCTCTACAAAACTCTAGATTATATTATTTGACCTACACGGACTCTAGTCTGCATTATTTGACCTTCACAAAACTCTAGACTGTATTATTTGACCTGTACAAAATACTAGACAGCATTATTTGACCTTCACAAATCTTTCTATCATAATATTTCACCTATACAAAACTATGGACTGTATTACTTATCCTATACAAGGCTTTAGACTATTATTTGATCCATACAAAGCTCTAGTCTAAATTATTTGACTTACACGAAACTGTAGACTACATTATTTGACGGTCACAGTCCTGTATACCGTATTATTTGACCTATACAAAACTCTAGACTGTATTATTTGACCTTCACAAAACTTTAAACCATATTATTTGACCTATGAAAAACTCTATACTGCATTACTTGACCTATACAAAACTATATTCTATATTATTTGACCTACACGAAGCTCTAGACTGCATTATTTGACCGTATCAAACCTTTAGCCCGTATTTTTTGACCTACACAATAATCTTGACTGCATTATTTGACCTTCGCAAACCTTTAACCATATTATTTGACCTATACAAAACTCTAGACTAATATTTGACCTATACAAAGCCCTACAGTATACTAATTAGCCTAGAGTGCATTATTTGACCGTCACAAACCTTTATCCCGTAGTGTTTTACGTATACAAAGCTCTAGACTGTATTATTTGACCTGTACAGAACTCTAGACTATTATTTGACTTATACAAAACTCTACACTGTATTGTTTTACTTTTAGGAAACTCTAGACTGTATTATTTGACCCATACGGAACTCTATACTGTATTATTTAACCTTTACAAAACTCTAGACTGTATCATTTGACCTTTACAGACTTTAGATTATATTATTTTAATTATAAGAAACCCTAGACTGCATTATTTGACCGTCACAAAACTATAGACCGTATTATTTGACATATAAAAAACTTTAGACTGCATTATTTGACCTATACAAAACTCTAGACTATATTAGTTGACCTATACGAAACTCTAGACTGTGTTATTTGACTTATACAAAACTCTATACTGTTATTTACCCCAAACAAAACTCTAGACTATATTATTTGACTTGCACGATCCTCTAGACTGCATTATTTGACCGTCACAAAGCTTTAGATCGGATTATTTGACTTATAGGGAACTCTAGACTGCATTATTTGACCTTCGCAGACCTTTAAACTATATTATTTGACTAATACAAAACTCTAGACTGTATTATTTGACCTATACAAAACTCTAGACAATTGATTGAACTATACAAAACTCTAGACTGTATTATTAGCCCTTTACAACACTCTAGACTGTATTATTTGACCTTTAAAAAACTCTAGATTATATTTTTTACCTATACAAAACTCAGGACTGTATTGTTTGACCTATACAAAACTCTAGACAATTATGTGCCCTAAACAAAACTCTAGACTATATTATTTGACTTACACTATCTTCTAGACTGCATTATTTGACCGTCACAAAGCTTTAGATCGGATTATTTGACTTATAAAGAACTCTAGACTGTATTATTTAACCTTCACAGAATTTTAAACTGTATTATTTGCAGTAACATTAGTAACATTATACTCCATCATTACTCAAAAGTTTAGTGTTTTGAATATACCTTTTATATTATTTGCCTTTACAACACTTTAGACTGTATTATTTGATATTTACAAAACTCTAGATTATATTATTTGACCTATACAAAACTCTAGACTGCATTATTTCACCTTTACAAAACTTTAAATTATATTATTGGACTTATACAGAACTCTAGACTGCATTATTTGACCTTTACAAAACTCTAGGCTGTATTATTTAACCTTTACAGTACTCTGGACTGTATTATTTGACCTTTAGAAAACTTTAGGCTGTATTATTTGGCATATACAAAACTCAGACAAAAATCAGACAGAAATAGGGGTCAAATATAATCCACCAGTATATGGATCCAAATTTTTAAATAATTTTTTTTGTAGTTTGATTTATACAAAACTTTATTCTATACAAAACTATTCATAGCTTTTCTTTTATGAATAACATTAAAAAAAAAATACATTTTTATTTACGTTAGGTTAGATTGTACGATTTTGTATATTTGTTTAGGCCATAAAGAAGCGTATACAAAACTTCATTTATAGTGTACAAAATTATACAAAACTAAAAGAATGCAATACTTTATTCGAATTTCGGATTTTCTGTTTGGTATAAAAAACTATCAACTTTGAGTATCCCCATTATGATATATTAGTTATGGTATAAACAGTGGTATACAAAATTTAAAATTACGTATACAAAACTATGCATAACGTAGGTCCATACAGTTCAGTTTCATTTTAAGTCATGTGCTATTCCAACTTGATTGAACCCAGAACTTATCGTAGCTTACCACTAGGCGGCCGATTCTTTTTATCAGATTTGAGTTTTGTGATTAATTCAATATCAGACTTGTAAATAAATTCAAATGTTTTAATTATTGCCAGAAAAGTCAATGTAAGGCAAGCAAATACCGATTCCTTTTTCTTGAATTTGCATTATTGCGAATAAGTTCAATATTACACTCTTACAGATTTTATAGGCTTTTAATTATTGAGAGTAATTTCAAATTTCAAATTACACTTTTAAGGGTAGATTACTTTGGGATACTACATTACATAATAAAAAAATCAATGGAAAATGGTTAAAGGCTCATTTATGGATACGTCAAAAAATCGAAACAGCTTGAAATACAAACTGGTAGGTGTCGCAAAAACGTATGAAAAGGAGTAAACAAGATTAGATTACAAAAGTCTAATTTAATTTGATTACCATTTATAACAGTAAGAAAAACAGGTATTTGCGTCATTTAATTGGGAAACTTAATAGTACATTAACGATGTGATTTGGTGATTATTTAAAGATGTTTCTAATTATAAGCAGCTAAAATTAGAGAACTTTAGTTAACACTATCATGCATATTTAGAGTTAATCTGCACCTACTAATCTTAAATGAATATTAACGACGAGAGATAATTGCTCATACACAATATTTGACAAATTCCCAAGATTGCAGTTAATGTACCTAATTTCAAAATTATACAGAAATTATACGCAAATCTTTTAGTACACGAAGAAGTGGTACTTTTATGACATTTAAATATTATTTCACATATATTGTTTGTAACAGATATTTTATTATAATGAAGAACGAATTTTATAAATCATCCTTTTTGCATCTGCCATTAAGAGGGTCAATCAATCGAAGGCTATTAATTTTTAGAAAATAGGCAACAATCTACAGGTGGAGCTTCATTTGATCAAAACAAAAGATTCGATTATTCAAAACCCTCGATAGAGAGGAATTGGCATGATGTAAAAACACGTAATCTTAGGTACGCAGCTTTAATACTAAAAACACAAATCTAATGAAAATAAGAAAAATAATCTTAGTTGGAACAGGCTGACACATGATTTCTTTTCTTATTCGCTAATGTGGAGATTACAGTCAGCTCATGTTTGCATAATTTATTCAAAAGGGCAATGTATTATTTAGATTTTTAAGACAGTAGAATACGCGGTAAATTTCATTTAACCATGTTTGATGCCATACATTACACATTCCTAACTTGTAATACGGTGATACTACCGAAAACCAAAAATTGTGCCCTATTACTTTCTCCTGCTACAGATCAGTGCACCTGGTATAAAACCGTCCCCAAAAATACAAAGACCAAAATAAAAGCCACTTACTGTAACATGAGCCATCGCCGAAAAGTATAACAGGATATCAGGTATTCAAAATTTCTGCTACTCCACCAATGAATAGTATATCTCCCATACAGACAACAAAAAAAAAAGGTTAGTAAGACGGAATATACTCCAAACATCTGTTACGGTCGAAAAGAGGAAGAGGGTCCTACGGCAAACCAGCTGTTCACGGTGGAATGGGAGTGAGTTCACAATGGGTAGACCATTTAATAAGGTAAGGTCAGGAGGCGCCACTAACTTGTTGCACTTATCTGCCATAATTCCAAGTCAGAAAAATTCCCAGATGTTAAAGGAGGACCGTGAAAGGAAGGAAGTATATGAATAGAAAATTGCTATTTATTTAAAAAAAGGTAATAGATAAAAAAAGGTGAAAGTTATATCACTAATTAAATCGTCGGAAGGTTGATTGGCGTAACAAAAACTTAAAATAAACGCCTGCTTTGATCTTAGGGAAAAAAATTAATGGGTTACTTTTGGCCCCAAGTAAATAACGGGTGAGTTACTTTATATTACACATTACTAACAAAAAAATGAGCAGAGGATGATAGATGATACTGCTTGACAAAATGATAAATGTGAAGGGATGATTGTGTTTCCTTTTTTTTTTATTAGGCGATGATGAGCGGCGATCGCAACGTAGATTACGACGAGGAAGTAGAAAAAAAAGGCCCTAGAGGAAGAATAGGCATAATTTCAAATTATCGATAAGTGGCTACTTACAAGATGTTGGATGGCCTTGCAAGAAACAATTGTAGAATTAGATAAATATATATTGTTATCAACCCATAGGCTTGTTTCTGGTTTTCTTTTTTTGTTAAAATCTAGGTGTGCAAAATCTGAAAGGTAATTTACGTGGGAATGTGGAAAACACTGTGTTAAACCTACTTACAAAAAAGTCGATTTGGATGATCAACGTGATTAGGTCTAGCAACGCCGTTACCATAAAAATCCCAATTGCGGAAAGCTCTGGTCCTTATAGGATAACAGTAGCACTTATATAGGTAGCGGGTTGTGGGGTTAAATCCCAAATATTGGACGAAAAGGGTGTGATAAACCATTAATACCCCTCGAACTAGACTCGATATATCTAACCGAATTATAAAAAAATTACGTGAATTCCGTAAATAAAAAAAATGATCATGTTTGATTTTTCAAACGAATTTGACTGGTTGTTGGCCGAACGACAAGGATAAAATTAGAAGTAAGAAGAAGGCTTCCGATGAGCGGGAAAATTATCCAAGATTTTGAGAATATGGAAATACCGACAGAAATTACGCAACAGTGGCGTGAATTTATTTAAGTTAGGTAAAACAAGAAAATATAGGTATAAATATTAATAAAAGGTGAAGGGTAAAATGTAAACATGAAACACCCCAAAATAAATGAGATTAATTAAAAGGTAAACACCAAAAATACTAGATGGGATTACGTATTCACCGGGAAAGTAAAATGGGTACGCCTATGGCGAAATTTGATCAAAATTTAAAACTGGCCAATGATAATTCGTGAATCGCAATTGAAGGTGAACGCATTTAAACTATTCAAAATTCAGACATACACATAACCTATAATTTTGATTGAAGATCATTAGATATTTTATTGATTAAAAGGGATATTTAGGAAAAGGATTTATAATTCGAAGGGTTATAAAGGTAGGGTATTAACAAAGGACAGATATTAAGAATATATTATAATTTTAGGATGAATGTTAGAAATTGAACACAAATAAGGGTGGCAAAAATTGAGAAAGAAATGGATCGTAACACATCATCAAGACAACCAGTATTCTACCAGTAAAGAGAAATTGGTGGCAATGGTATTTGAATGCTTCCTTCACATCAATTCAAGGACTATCCACATCTGAGAATTAGAAACTTACCAGTTTATTCTCCATAAGAACACCTTGCAGACATGACTGTTAATAAACTTAACAAGAAACAATAATTTCAAACAGATTTAAAACATTTCCAACTAAAAACAAAAACCACACGAAGACCAAACGATGTAAAGCTAGTTACTCAATTTTTAAAACATCCTATTTTTGTGAAGCGCGACGTTACGGAAGCGGACTCTAGCTCCGTAATCAGCCTTAGTCCTGAAAAAGATGTATTTCGCACTTGAGTAGAATTCATTTATTATGATTTTTTCCCAAGCACTTGACTACTCTCAGATTCTAAAAAATCATAATAAATGAATTCGAAATCAGTCCTTCTCAGGACTAAGCCCGATGACGGAAACAGAATACACTTCCGAAACGTCGCGCTACAAAAGCAAAAACTGTGGAAATAGGCCGATTGACTCAACTAATATGAGACCACAGTTACAAAACACTTATAATACGGAATCTTGTTATTTTGACATAAACAATACAAACTATACTTAGTTAACGTTTGAAGAACAGTTTTCCTGCTAAATAAATTATTCCTGAATTATTCTTATCAAAAATTACAAAGATACACAAACCGTTTTTAAAGAAATTTGACTTAGGCACTACATTTCCAAATTTGTTCTGTGACATTCTGTTTAATACATTTGCAACTTTTTTTTCCCTTATTCCAGGAATTAGCAGTTAGGCAATATCCTAACCTTCTGTATGCACCATTTATTTTAATACCACTAATGTTTCAATAATGTTTGCGTTATACTGTAAGTTCATTGCACCTTCATCCCTGAATTGAGACTCGAACGAGAAATATCGATACTTAGCGTAAGCTGATAAGTTTATCTTTCAAAAAAAGCAGCGGCAACCGCCGGTATCGTTTTCACGATACCGCGTGGTTTTGGGAGGTTCTTTCACACGAGGTTTCCCACCGTTATTGATTCCGCTAGTCATTCAGGAGATTCCGTCGCTGCTCAGTATGCCGTACCAGCCACCACGAAGCAGCAACGCACCACCGGCCACTGCCGCACAGTAGAGACGACGGTCCAAGAAGACACTACCACTAGGGCCATCAGAAAACGACGCCCCGATGCACAACCAGCCGCCCCATCGACATCCACTGCAGTCCCCATCGACGCCGTACAAGGAAGACAAAAAGAAGATACCCGTCCCAGATCCGGCCGCACCGACACCTTCGTGGCCCAGAAGAGGAGGTAGAAGAAAACCCTAACCGCACGCCCACCAACACCGCCCCCGACGGGCAACGCCTCGGTGACGACTCCAACACCTTAATATAGGCAAGATGAGGGAGGAGGCAAGCGGAGCAGCGTGTTTTTTATTTGACTCAGGATTGTTTGCACAGGGTTTCGCACTACCCCGGAGCTCGGCGTGCTCCTTCCCTACCCTAGTTAAGGAGCATTGTTAATAACTCAGCAATGTAAGCATTTCTACAGGGCGTTGATTGTACACCTGGAGGAATGTCGATAAAATACAATTTTGTAAAATATCGATTGTTGGAAAATAAACATATATTGAATTGAATTGAATTGAAGGAATACACCGATAGCCCTGCAGAAATGGAACAGACCCAGATCGCAGAAGACACCAGGTAGAAGGTGGTAATTCTTCGTCAGAGGGAGAACTGGGTCGCTTTCTCCCGCGAACTGGATAGAGAACGTATGGCTTTCACAGGAGCAGGCGACCAACGAGGGAAACCGGATCCAGCCTGCCTCACTCCAGGAGCGAGACAGGCTGATGAGGTACCACACCTATCAGGCAAGGAGCGAGCGGCTCGCTAAGGTAGTAATGCGAGGCCTGCCCGTAGAGCTATCCGAAGCTGACGTTAGCTAGGAGCTTACGTTATATGAGATTAAAGAAATCTCTTGTCTCAGAATCAAGCAGCGAGGTCAAGCGATCCCCCTAGTGTTGGTACACCTACCAACCGAAGAGGACAAGAACATCCGAGAGAAGGAGTACCTCGCCCGCCTCCATATCACCGTAGAGGACTTGGGGCAAAAATACGGCACCCGTCATTGTCACCGGTCCCAAGGTTTCCGTCACGCACACCGTTGCTGTTTTGCTTTACTATTTACA
Organism: Vesta saturnalis; assembly: GCA_036346205.1. NCBI lineage: Eukaryota > Metazoa > Arthropoda > Insecta > Coleoptera > Lampyridae > Vesta > Vesta saturnalis. Next base: position 2,672,183 of record JARFJB010002165.1, on the reverse strand, counting down.
CATAAATAAATGTGCATACGATAAGTGAGCCATCTGAATAATTTTTGAATAGAGACGCTAATTTAGTTCGATAAATGTGCAAGACTGTAGTTATTTTTGCGACTTACATTTACAAAAATAACTTTCTTATTTGTAATTAGTCTTGTGTATATCAATCTTAGTATTAAGGATGTGTACCATTATCAAACAAAGGATAATTACGGAACATCATATGATACGTTCTGATAGGTTTAAGCAAACAGTGTACAACGCGTTCCATCAAAACTGTTGATACGTATTCTAGAGGTTAAAACAAATCGGCTACATTCAACCTATCTATACACTAAAGTGTACCGATTTTCTGCGAAGGGAGGCCAACGTTTACTTAAAAAATAAAATTTTTGTACGTTGTTCAGAAACGGATGACGTTTTCTACCAGGGCACTTTAAGGGATGCCACTATGTTCAGTAACCAAAAAACTGAATGCTGCGTATCTGACGCGCAATAAGAGTTATAACAGAAAAATACAAAATTCTTAGATTTAACGGAATAATACCAACATAAAATTTACTTTAGAGAAAGAACAAAGCAAGTCTAGATGAACTCAAGAAAATGGTTATATTAAAATATAATTGACACTGTAGTAAAAAAGCAGAAACTGTATTTTGCTAACACCAAATTGACTTTACATTATACTTTGGAGAAATATCAAAAATTACTCCCATATACAAGGTAAGGAAGTACAGAGTAGCATTCAAAACTAATACCAATGTTCTTAAAAGTGTATGGAATTCCAAAAAGTCAGGTATATATAAATTAACCTGTACTTACTGCAATTCTGTTCATATTGGATAAACACTTAGGAACTTTGATATTAGATATAAAAAACACATAGAAGTTACAAATATAAACATACAGACAAATCAAATTATGCCAAACATTTAATAGCTGATCGTAACATTAACTTTTCAAATTTCTGTAATAAAAGGGACGAGTTATATATTTGGAAGCGTTCGGAATTTATAACCGTAAACAGAATGTACCTTTAGTGAACGAATACGTTGATCTTACAGATTCAGAAAATTTTAAATATTGAATTAAATTTACATCATTTCGTCTTACCATAACTACTTGTATGCATGTATACTTTTTTATCTAAAAAACATCATTGTTTCATATTTTAATAAAAAAATTCAATTTACTCCATTGGAGTAGAAATTAGGGATTAAAAGTTTGTACTTCACCTTGCGTTCTACGCCACTGTACATAATAAAAACGTATTAATAAGCTAAAACCAATGTTATTTATGTCCCTACTTATTATATCAAGAACAACAAAAATAACTTTTTTCGTTTTGGAGATACTTCAAAAATCAGTTTTTTTTTTGTAACTTTGACACCCTGTATCTCGGAAACGAAGCGTTATTGGACTTATGTTTACATGAAAGTTTTGTCTTAAAGTGATTAGATCTAGCATCGTCGCAGCGCTACATTAATATAAAAAGAAACATTAATTATCGAATTGTTCATTTGTGAGGTGAAAAAACGACCAGAAACTTATAATACCAAACTGAAAGAATAATCTGATAAGATCTTAAAAAGGAAATTAGTAGATAATGTGTTTGAATAGTGTATTGAAAATTGGAGTGAACTTGGGACTGCTGAGAAGAAAGAAAAGGTAAGTAATCTTTGTAGAATATTATTTATTTTTACATTAATTTTACATTTTTCATTCGGTAAAAAAAAACCTTGGCAATAACTAATAACATACGTTTTTGGATAATGCAAACTATTAAATTTTATCATATTGCCATGAAACACATCCTTGTAAAAAATAAAATAATTTGCAAAATAATCTCTAGCTCCAAAACCCCTTGCATTACTTCTTGTTCCAACATTTGCTTTATTTTCCAAAGAATACTGATAAAGAGTCAGTTCAAAACGTAATCCATCATGTTTTCAAACGTAATTGTGAAGAATGCATTACGATACTATCAGAAAATTGGATATTTGTAATAAGCGGCCTATAACGTATTTTCCATTTATTCACAAGGATACCAAACGAGCACTCTATCATTCTTAGCGCTCTTGTTAACAATTAATTAAAAAACTTTGCTTCAACGATAGACTTCTGCAAGGGTGGGTGTCTCAACACATGTCCTGAGAGATCAAATTCATCATGCCCTACAAGTACTAATGGCAGTGGCCTTCTAATTTCGTCATTAACTAAATTTTTGGTCGTGGTACATTCCATTCAGTGAGTTTGAAGATACTGATTTTTTAAATATTAGAATCGCTTGATGAACCAAAAGCACCAACCTCAATATAAATAAAGTTGCATTTAGAATCAGCTCTTGCTAATAGCACAGTTGAAAATAATATTTATAATTAAAAAATGCAGTGCCGCTTGAGTTAGGTCTTTCTATTTTGATGTATCTCCTGTCCATGGCTCCAATGAAATTGGGAAATTTTGTGATGTCTCTGAATTAAATGTCAATTTTTAACCAGAACCACTTGTCATTTTCTACTAAAGAGCGTTACATGTATTTCGGACAATTTCTCTTATCGTTGTTGCTCCAAGTGCAGCTGTTGCCTGTTACTAAATACATGAAACAATGAAAAAGTTTACTTTTTCTTTTTTAGGGCAGGAATTATAAAATAAATAGAAGAATTTAAGAACGTGTTTCAAACGGCAATATGATGCACACAAAACAGAACCTTCAGGATCAGAAACTAAAAAAAGACGTAAATATATTTACTTCAACCAGTTATGGTTTTTGCGGGATTCCCTGGAGATCAGACAAACTTTAAGCAGTCCTGGCAACAATAGCAATACAATTTCTCTACCTGATGCGGAAAGCGAAATGGAAGAAACAGAAGATACACCAGTTCCACCAATATCCCCTAATCCAATAATATCGCCAAACAACATGTTTCTACTCCAACCATTCGAAAGAAGACTTGTGAAAAAACGGACGAAGAATCATTGCACAGATTAAAAAAAAAAGGGACGAAGACAGGGGGATTGGCGAAGATAGATATTTTTTGTTTACCTGTACTGCCTTCATGTAAGAAATTTAATGAAGATCAAAATTTCATCGCACGCACGAAATTATGAATGTTATGAGGCGTATGCGTTTGTCAGGAAATAATTACCAAAGCCAAAGTGGATACAATACAAATCCGTTATATGGCAGTACTTTCCAACAAAACAGTACAGCATAGTACCTTTAAAATTTTCTACCAGGTCTTCAACAACAAAGACCAATTAGTCCTCTGCAAACAAGTGTGTCACCCAACACGCAAGAATCATGGGAAACTGCATCAGAAGTTTCTTCTCTATTTCGGACCTAATATTTTTATTGATTAAATGTTTTTTTTTCTTCTAATAATATGTAATGCTTTTTACTTACCTTAGAGTCACAGCCAATTTTTCCTGTGGTGATACAGCGAGACGTAATGTTGTATTTTGGTTTGAAATACAATGTCACAGTACTCTCAACAAGTTGTCAAAGCTATCAATACTCATTCGAAAATAATTGAAAAATTTAGTCGGATGCTCTTTCAAACTATCAAATAACTTATAAAATTCTCCTAAGCCTTTGGCTTAGTATTGAATGAACCCAAATTAACTTTCTTTTTTGCTTTCTTTTTCGCGCCAAACTGAGAGCACAAACACATCGCCAGCTTACTGCAAGAACCAGATAACTCCTAAAATGTAGTTTTGAGTATTTAGCATTTAAAGCTTTTACAGCACCTCATAAATCATTTTCAAAATTTAAAGTTTTGTTGCTATGAGAATATTATTAAACCACACAATGTATTGCAACAAAACATGAATAAAACCAGTTTTGTATGTAAATTATTTTGCAAAAACAAATGAAAATTTCTGTGCTTAACTTTTTCTTCTTGAATGTTATTTAACACTAACTTAACTTAAATGTAATTGATATCAGAAATTAAACTAAAGTTCTCCTTCGTTTTGGAAATCACTCTCTTCAATCGAAGGTTCTGGAATGGTACGTCTTCCACGGGAGGTGAAAACTCGTAATAATGGTAAAATTCTTGAGGAATAGGAGGATTATCTCCTCTACAGAGATTTAATAGGTTTTGTTTTTAATACTATTTGGACGAGTTTTCACATAAGCTTTCGTCAGTTTCAAATTAGGTATATTAGGAGAACGACCAACACAAAAATTTCCTTGTATTCGGAAATGTGATCGCATCGATATTGAAGAACTCCTAGTTTACATTTTAAATATCGATAACCCTTAAGTTTTAAGCAATTAAATTACTCACCAAGAGTAATCTTCAACTTATTTTTTATCAATGACTTGGAATCAAGGAAATCTGTGAATTTGAGCTCCATTACATTATACGGCCTGTTATTTGATCTACTTGATCTGGCCGCACGGAAAATAGTCAACCAATCTTGCATGGTATAAACGGGAACATACTTCTGTGCTCTTGCAATTGTGCTATCCACCCCCATGTAGCTATGTCCACTTTCGAGGAACTTTTGTTCTATAATCATAATATTTGGATTTTTCTGGATTAGGTAAAGTAACATGGCAATAACATTTTTGTTCCGATTCTGAAAACTGCACGTATCAGAAAATAGGACCAGTTCTGAAACTGCAGTAGGAAGCTGATTTATGTACTTACATAAACAAGTTCCGATTTCCAGATTACCCCTTTTACCATTTAATTCTGACCAAGAAGCAATAGGCATTGTTTGGTGGCGCTAATTCGTATACTGTAAGATTTTACATGCAGATTTGTAACAACTCTTTTTGAGTTGTATTAAAATATATCTTAATTTAAGGTCTTTCATTCATTTAGTTGTAAATATAAGAAAAAGTTTTTAATTATTGAATTATAGATATGTGGTAGGCAACTTAATTTGCATATCTCCTTAAGGGCATATATTTCTTAAAGGTTTACACTCTGACTTCAAATTATTTTTCTAGATAATTTTATTCGCGCATTACGTCATCGTGGTTTAATTCTTTGCGCAAATCCTTTGACGCACAACTACGTCATCATCTAATTTCAAAGCATCCATTTTTCCACTTCCTTATGACTGCTGTGAGTGCAGGAAGGATTTTTGTGTTTTCTACCTAAATTTTAGTGTAAAGTGCCATTAATTTGATAGTAAGATATCTTTTAACTCGTAATACTAAAAATTAAAACATTTGCTCTTTTCAGGCACTTCTATTTTAGTTCAGTTTTATTTTACTTTTACACTTTTATGTACACTTTAATTACATTGCAAGTACGCATTTAATTCTACTGTAGCGTACGCTTTCATTTTATGATTGCAATTTTTAATTTGAAAATTTCAAAGAATGCATTAAACGGATTATTCAATTTAAAGAAGAAATTTTTAAGAGATAAAATTCCAGTTTGGGTGTGGCTGATAACATAAAAGCATTGTTATTGCAATAAATTGCGCAACATTACACAAGGATTACGTCATCTTAGTTTGCATTTCTACATTATTTTTTATAATACCATGGATTCTCAAGAAGATTTTGTATATTTAGTAACTGGTATTTATTTTTAATAATTATTAGTAATTTAAGGCTATAACTAGTTTTAAGATAAAATTTATATAACCCTAAATTTTAACTGCTAATAAACATAGTCTGCATATATTTTTATTTTTTACATTTTGATAAAATGTTTAGTATAAAACTCGGTTTAGTAATTCCGAGATCATTTTTATTAGTGTTACTTTCCATTTTTATTAGTTAGGTTAAGTGAAAATAATCGAGCAGAATTTGAGGTAATTAAGCAAATCAAAAGATTTGAATCGGCCCACTTGAATCTTCCGACTGAGTCAAAGGCATTATTTGTGGTGAATGGTTAGTATCTCCTGTTTTAGTTATAACGATTTGTTTTTGGAGAACTTTTACTCTTATTTCTTTATTATAGTATTTAAAGTTTATTACGTATACCAGTTCGACCACACCAAATACATTATAGATTATTCTGCTATAGTACATAGGGCTAACGTCGCTGGTTGGAATTTGCAAAACACATTACATATCAATCGTACAACACACGAAGTTATTTTCTTTTAAAGATCGTTCCTTGTATTTTACTTTGCCTGCATTTCAATCATCCCTCCCAGCTATATGTTCCTGGTATTTACTTTCAAACTCGGCTGTTTTCTGTGAACCATGAGATTTATGGGGGACACAAATTTGAAATTGATCCTTTTTAGGCGCGAAAGATGAGTAATTATAATTGCGACAAAATATTCTTTTGTACATTATGAGTGACACTGTCTTACAAGCATCTTTTCACAGATCTCTTTATAGAGAGACTGTATTTTCTCAATAGTTAGTTTACAATCTATATATAGTCTTTTTGTACTTTTCCTAGTATAGTGCGACTCCATAACTGGAAAGCTTTCAATATGCATTTTCAATTTTTCTATGTCTTGAGGTTTTGTTTTATTGTGTGATCCTTTCTTGCATCTCTTATCTTCGCAAACAAATAAACGTCCGCTCCTTTGCTCTTAAACGCGTGTTCAACTACTTCATTACTTATGAAAAGTGTTTTTATAAAAAAAAACTTTTACACACCATTACTTTAATTTCAGAATTAACAACAAGATAATAAGCTTCAGAATCAGATCTTTAAACTTTGAGGATTTTTTATACGTCTCTGAGGAGCGTGAGTCTCTACATTGCTTAAGATAAAAGCCTTTCTGCGGTTAAAATCACAAGTCCAATAATTTCAGTTCGTCCTTCTACTTTAATTTTTGATGTGAATTCAAAGCGCCTATTGGCCGTTTCCGCTGACTTTTCCATCTCGTTATTTTTTGGTAGTATTTGTCACCTGCAATTCATTCGTAGTTACTAAATTATCTTCAAAGCTATCTAACCAAAATAAACTAGTTTTTCTTGACAGAACACTAGTTGAGTTGTAAACTACCTGCATCTGAAGATTCTGGCTATGGCACATAATCTTGATCCATCACGGCACAGCCAGAATCATCCAGCTAGTTTGTCATTTCTTCGGCGGTACGTTCTTGTGTGGAATCAAATATCAGACGATAAATAGTTTCATCGTCATATTCATGTGAAGGGCCTGGTTTCGGGATGTAACCTCTAACATCTCGATTATCTACATCACTCTGTACAATAATATTGTCGTGTCGATTGCCATTAGAAACAGAATCAACTTGTTTTGCAGTATCCTTGTTAGTGACCTCTTTATTAAGACCGGATAATAATCCAACTTCTAATCAAACAAAATGTTCAAATAACAGATATTTGGACAGCTACAAATTATTAAAAAGCTCACCTAATGGTTTCTCTTGCAGTGCCATATTTATTAGCAAAGCACCACGTGATAACATAATTTTAAAATTTGTCTGAAATGTATAACCTAACAAAATCACACCACAAAAATCAACACAACACGGTAACCTCACTAACACAAACCTAAGCGCCAAAAGGTAGTTTGTTAGGTTATGTTTTAAACTGTTAAGACAACTTAAGCGATATGTACACAATGTAAGCGACTTTGTTTTCATATTCTGTATAATGCTGTACAGTCATGTAAAGATAACTGGTAGTCATCTGGATTTAGCTTAACAAAACGCACATGCTGTAACTTTCAAAACAAGGTAAGTGGTACATAGCTTATTTTCGCAGGAAAAGCAAGCTACAAAATTTCAAGACAAAATTAAATTTCAATCTTAAATGCACTTAGCTTGTTTTTATTGACCTATTATACTTATATTATGAAGTTAAATATTTCCACTACCCATGCGCTTCGTCATACACTCGCAGTAAAATTGTCTTGTTTTCGCAGAACATAATATACGAAATTATATGTCTGAGTGTCTTTCACTCAAAAATAAAACAAATGAAGTTATCTTGTTTTGGCAGTAACCCGACGACATACAATTTCTACAAAATCCATATTGAACTGATTTGTAACCAACTATTGAGTAGCCAATGCGCGCTGCTAGAATAATCGGGAACATTTTAAGCGACAAAACTATTTACTTGCCAATAACAAATGTTGCTAGTATATGAAAAGAAAGCAATCAGAAAAATGTCAACTAATAAAGAACAAAAATTGCAAAACGTATTTTTAATAGTAACGGCTTCACAGCATTATAATCTATTCTTTTTTATTTGCCCCTAGATTTGGCGTGTTTTATTATTACACCAAAAGTATGCTGGTATTGGGCGGTTCTCACTACTCTCAAATTTGTTTATATGGCCAAATTAATTTAACATTTGCCACATTTAATTGAAATGAATAGTAACCACGGGTCACTGTGTAATAATAATAACGGATATTTAAAAAGTCCTCATTTTTAGTACTTAAAAAACGGCAACATATATCAATCATGTGAAATAAATTAATCAAATTTGACGTAAGTGAAAAATATTATACCAACTTTGTAAAAATAACTCCAAAATCTAGGGAGTAAATAAAAAAAATAAATTATAGATTGAAGTATTACTTTATTATTTCCCTTATGTGTAGGCAATACACTTTACGGTGTGTACTACAAAGAAAATCACAGACTTTATGGTAAACTCGTACATAATATATACATCCTGAAAACGTTAAAAAACTCTTTTTAACGTATTTTTTGTGGTTTTATACCTCACATCTCGCAAGTAATCGTGAAGGATAAATACGTCTTGAAGCTTACGTATAAAAATGCGCATTTTTTGTCACTCGCGCAAGTTCAACGGCTTTATTACTGGTAACGTTTTTAGTCGTGTAAAATTGCTTTTTATCAAAGGACAATTGGTTGATATTACAGTACTAAAAAAGGCTGAAAGAAACTGATTATTAGAAGCCGACCAGAAGGGAATATTGCGTATAAAGGCGATGAACGGCAAAATTACAGTGTGCAATGAAAGTTCATTAACGGTGAAAGAAAACAACCTTCGAAATAAAAGAAAAACACATTGAAGAGAGATTTTTTAAAGGAGAGTACAGTTTAATTCATATAACATACCATTACATTGGGATCTGATAGAACCGGGTTCCAATAACGAATATTATTTCTGGACAGTAACGAACATTCAGGGAAGTCGTGCATTATTTAATAATATGATTTTTACATAGATCGCCATAACCTTTCTTATTATTAAAAATAAAAACCGTGCAACGTGAGAAATTGTCTTTGACCATATTTTTCGATAGTCAATTATTGATCCGATACGTCATGATATTTTCAAATTAATTAACCTCAACTCTATTGGAGCTATTTAAACGTGGTATTCATGCTCTTTATTGTTTCAAAATAAATCTACAGAGACGGCCGTTCGTGCAGCTCCAAACCGAGGACGACGCTATGGGGATCCAGGAGGTAGATCACGTAGCACGCCTTCGGGTTACCATCGAGCATTGAAACGAACAGCAGGAATCGGGAAGATCCACAGTCAGCGAAGAGGATACCGCCACCAGTGCAGCCTTCTTGAACCCGGATTGGGGCAATTACGCCCAAGCGACTGCAGGTGACGTTAGTGAAACGGAAGTATCGAAAGCTTTCACCGTTGTGTTCACCATTGTGTATAGATTTATTTGATTTTACTAACAAGTGGACTGTAGTGACTAGGTCACTGCAATATACCTTTCAATTCACTTAATTGGTACCTATTTTTGTCTTTAGATCCACTTGGGCACCAACCATCGATTATCCGATATCATCCACGACGTCAACACCAAAGAAAACTTATATCACCACCCAAAACCAACATCAGGCAATGCTGAAGAGGAGCGGGGCACCATACAACAACTTTATTGAATTGAGTTGAGGTACATTGGAGTTAGACCGCGAGAGATCTGACTATCAGACCTGATGAACAAATTATAATAATAGAATGTCCAATTGTACCATTGTATTAACACATAAAAAACTATTATGTACACAGCACAATAGACATGGATACCAATAACGTAAAATTTTACATGTTGATATAAATAATGGTCCATAAAAGGGTAATTATTACTGAAAAACCCAATTATTCTATACTCTGGCCATAAGCTAGAAAACATAGCCAAAACGAAGTTTGGCACACAATAACAGTAAACTTTGCGGGATACCCAATGCTTAGGTCAATAAACAAAATTGCCATACAATACTCACCGCTATATCTACTCCATTGAACCTAGATGTAAACGTTATGCGTGCAGGTATGAATTAAGCAGCTATCCAAGGCCATGCATCAGGCTAAACTAATCACTATGAAAGGTCCCTCTTCCCATGTGGTGCAGTGCGGAATGCCAGACGTGGTTTAAAATCTAGAAAAAAACTTATCATAGAATAGTTTTATTACCACATTCTCAAAGATTTTACTTTTAAGCAGTAATAAAGTATACATGGCAGTTGTAGTATATTAAACTCCTTATTTAGTAGAAAAAAGCTTGCGCGTGTATGCGTGGGTACGTACGTGTGTGCCCGCGCGTGCGCGTGTGTGCGTGCGTACAAGTGCACGCAAGCGTGTATTTGTGTGTGTATGTGTGTGTGTGAGCGCGCGCGTGTGCTTACACGCGAGTGTGTCTGTGTATGTAGTGTGTGTGTGTGTGTGTGTGTGTGTGTGTGTGTGTGTGTGTTCTTGTGCCCGTGCGAGTGTGCGTCCATGTTCGTGTGCGTGTGCGTATGCGTGTGCGTGTGAGTGTGCGTGTGTGTGCGTGTGCATGTGCGTGTGCGTGTGCGTGTGCGTGTACGTGTGCATGTGCGTGTGCGTATGAGTGTGCGTGTGCGTGTGCGCGTACGTGTGCGTGTGCGTGTGCATGTTCGTGTGCGTGTGCGTGGCGTGAGCGTGTGCTTGTGCATGTGCGTGTGCGTGTAGTGCGTGTGCGTGTGCGTGTACGTGTGCGTGTGCGTGTGCGCGTGTGCGTGTGCGTGTGCGTGTGATGCGTGAAGCGTGTGCATGTGCGTGTGTCATGTTCAAGTGTCGTGTAGCGTGTAAGCGTGGCGTGTGCTTGTGACGTGCGTGTGCGTGTGAAAAGTGCGTGTGCGTGTGCGTGTACGTGTGCGTGTGCGTGTTGCGTGTGCGTGTGCGTGTGCGTGTCGCGTGCGTGTGTGTGCGTGTGCGTATGCGTGTGCGTGTGCGTGTACGTGTGCGTGTGCGTTTGCATGTACGTGAGCGTGTGCATTACCGTGTGACGTGCGTGTGTGTACGGTCTGGTGGTGGGTGGGTTGGTTGGTGGTGGTGGTGGGCTGGCCGGCGGCGAGCGTGCGGGTGGGTGGGTGGTGGTGGGTAGTGGGTAGGTGGGTGGGTGGGTGGGTGGGTGAATGGGTGGGTGGTTGTGTGTGTGTGTGCGTGTGCGTGTGCGTGTGCGTGTGCGTGTGCGTGTGCGTGCGCGTGCGCGTGTGCGTGTGCGTGTGCGTGTGCGTGTGCGTGTGCGTGTGCGTGTGCGTGTGCGTGGCGTGGCGTGTGCTTGTGCATGTGCGTGTGCGTGTGAGTGCGTGTGCGTGTGCGTGTACGTGTGCGTGTGCGTGTGTGCGCGTGTGCGTGTGCGTGTGCGTGTGCTGTGCGTGTGCATGTGCGTGTGCATGTTCGTGTGCGTGTGCGTGGCGTGAGCGTGTGCTTGTGCACGTGCGTGTGCGTGTGAGTGCGTGTGCGTGTGCGTGTACGTGTGCGTGTGCGTGTGTGTGCGTGTGCGTGTGCGTGTGCGTGTGCGTGTGCGTGTGCGTGTGCGTGTGCGTATGCGTGTGCGTGTGCGTGTACGTGTGCGTGTGCGTTTGCTGTCGTGTGCGTGTGCGTGAGCGTGTTGGTGCGTGTGTCGTTGGTGGGTGCGTGTGGTGTGCGTGCGTGTGCGGTGGGTGGGCGTGTGGCGGTGTGCGTGTGCGTGTGCGTGTGGTGGTGCGTGGGTGCGTGGTGGTGCGTGTCGTGTGCGTGTGCGTGGCGTGATGCGTGGTGCTTGTGTGTGCGTGTGCGTGTGGTGCGTGTGCGTGTGCGTGTGCGTGTGCGTGTGCGTGGCGTGGCGTGTGCGTGTGCGTGTGCGTGTCGCGTGGCGTGTGCGTGGTGCGTGTGCGTGTGCGTGTGCGTGTGCGTGTGCGTGTGCGTGTGCGTGTGCGTGTGCGTGTGCGTGTGCTGTGCGTGTGTGCGTGCGTGTGCGTGTGCGTGGGTGCGGTGTGCGTGTGCGTTGGTGGCGTGGGTGCGTGTGCGTGTGCGTGTGCGTGTGCGTGTGCGTGTGGGTGGTGTGCGTGGTGTGCGTGGTGCGTGGTTGGTGGGTGGGTGATGGTGCGGTGCGTGTGTGTGTGTGTGCGTGTGGCGTGTGTGCGTGTGCGTGTGCGTGTGGTGGCGTGGGTGTGCGTGTGTGCGTGTGCGTGTGCGTGTGCGTGTCGTGTGCGTGTGCGTGTGGTGCGTGTGCGTGTGCGGTGTGCGTGTGCGTGTGCGTGTGCGTGTGCGTGTGCGTGTGCGTGTGCGTGTGCGTGTGCGTGGCGTGTGCGTGTGCGTGTGCGTGTGCGTGTGCGTGTGCGTGTGCGTGTGCGTGTGCGTGTGCGTGTGCGTGTGCGTGTGCGTGTGCGTGCTGCGTGTGCGTGTGCGTGTGCGTGTTGCGTGGCGCGTGGCGTGCGGTGCGGTGCGTGTGCGTGTGGCGTGGTGTGCGTGTGTGCGTGTGTGCGTGTGTGGCGTGCGTGTGCGTGTGGTGGTGTGTGCGTGTTGCGTGTGTGCGTGTGCGTGTGCGTGGTGCGTGTGTGCGTGTGGTGTGCGTGTGTGCGTGTGTGCGTGTGTGCGTGTGCGTGTGCGTGTGCGTGTGCGGTCGTGTGCGTGTGCGTTGCGTGTGCGTGTGCGTGGTGCGGTGTGCGTGTGCGTGTGCGTGTGCGTTGTGTGCGTGTGCGTGGCGTGTGCGTGTGCGGTGTGTGCGTGTGCGTGTGCGTGTGCGTGTGCGTGGTGCGTGTGCGGTGTGTGCGTGGTGCGTGGTGTGCGTGTGCGTGTGCGTGTGCGTGTGCGTGTGTCGCGTGCGCGTGTGCTGTGTGGTGTGCGTGTGGTGTCGTGTGTGCGTGTGTGCGTGTGTGCGTGTGTGCGTGTTGTGCGTGTGCTGTGCGTGTGCGTGTGGTGCGTGTGTGCGTGTGTGGTGTGCGTGTGCGTGTGCGTGGTGTGTGTGCGTGTGTCGTGTGTGTGCGTGTGTGCGTGTGGGTGCGTGTGGCGTGTGCGTGTGTCGTGTGCGTGTGCGTGTCGTGTGCGTGTGCGTGTGCTGTGGTGTGCGTGTGCGTGTGCGTGCTGTGCGTGTGCGTCGTGTGTGCGTGTGCGTGTGCGTGTGCGTGTGTGCGTGTGTGCGTGTGTGCGTGTGTGCGTGTGCGTGTGTCGTGTGTGCGTGTGCGTGTGTGCGTGTGTGCGTGTGTGCGTGTGTGCGTGTGTGCGTGTGTGCGTGTGCGGTGTGCGTGTGCGTGTGTTGCGTGTGTGCGTGTGTGCGTGTGGTGCGTGTGTGCGTGTGCGTGTCGTGCGTGTGGTTGTGTGCGTGTGTGGTGTGTGCGTGTGCGTGTGCTGTGCGTGTGCTGTGCGTGTGTGCGTGTGCGTGTGGTGTGCGTGTCGTGGCGTGTGCGTGGTGGTGGGTGTGTCGTGTGTGCGTGGTGGTGTGTGGTGTGGCGTGTGTGCGTGTGTGGTGTGGCGTGTGGTTGTGGTGTGTGTCGTGTGTGTGGTGTGGTGTGGTGTGCGTGTGTGTGTGTGTGGTGTGGTGTGTGGTGCGTGTGGTGTGCGTGTGCGTGGCGTGTGCGTGTGGTGTGCGTGTGCGTGTTGTGCGTGGGTGGCGTGCGGTGCGGTCGGTGCGTGTGCGTGTGTGCGTGTGTGCGTGTGCGTGTGTGGGTGTGCGTGTGTGCGTGTGTGGTGTGTGGTGTGTGCGTGTGGGTGTGTGTGCGTGTGTGGTGTGTGGTGTGTGCGTGTGTGGTGGTGGTGTGTGTGTGTGTGTGTGTGTGTGTGTGTGTGTGTCTGTGTGTTTGTGTGTGTGTGTGCGTACGTGGGTGCGGGTGTAATCATGGTAACCGGAAAAATACTTATCCGATTTTACACAACGCTAAATTTATTCAAAAATGCGAAAACTTTCTTATTACAGACAAATGGTTGCTAAACTTGAGTAGCTCTCTTCGTACTGTTGCAGCTAATTTTTACATGGATAAAATAAAAAAAACTTCAACGAAATGAGAGTAACATAAATCTAAATTTGAAAGAAATGTTTAATCTGCTAAATTTGAAGAAATTGAAGTTATGGCAGCTAATGAATCGACAGACGAGTTGTGTGTTTCTGAAAGTTTTATTAAAGGAGAAGTGAAATTTGCTGCTATGGAAGGCTATGATATTATTACTTATCATTACAGGCCATGTATTATATGCGGAAACGTATTAATTTATATTAATCCAGAACACGTCAACTATAAACTCTCCTGCAATATATAATATGGAAAAAGTGCTTGATTGTGCAGCGATACGGGTAACTTTGAATAGTTCAACATTACTAATGTTGTGTATTTACAGATCTCCCAATAACTCTGTTAGCACATTAAGCATTTTTTTTGAAAATCTAGAATATGTTTTGAATGATTTAAAGAAAACTAATTTATTTCATCGATTAGTCGTATGTGGTGATTTAAATATAGATATACTAGTTGACTCTAATGCGAAAAACAGATTATAAAACTTCATTAGTACATTGACTGGATGCCATTTTCTCGGAACCAACACGAACAATCCCAATATGTTGTACTGGTATAGACGATATTTTAACTAATTTTAATAGTTGCGTTTTGGATAAAAATGTGATACTTAATGGTCTTCTGGCCACTCTGCGTAAAGAAAACTAAATGTTTAGCTAGCAGGCTAGCAGTAGATACAAACTATTGAGATAAATCCTTTTCTAAACACAGCATTGACTCCTTTATTTCTTATGTAAAGACATTAATTGGAATAGCCAACATAAAGTAAATGATGTTAATCAGGACTTTCTTAATTTTGTAAATAATATTGTCATGTGTTATAGTGCAACTTTTACACAAGTAAAAAAATACCTAACTCTTGTACTGCTGGTTTAAAAATATCGTCTACAAAACTAAAGAATCTGGTTATTCACTTGAAAGAGGGGTTTGTGTCACAAGCGTATTACAAGAAATATAGGCAAATTCTCAGAAGTGTTCTATTGTTAGCAAAAATGATGTACTTTGATAATAAACTTAAGAATGCGAACTATAAAATAAAACCCGCATGGCAAATAATTAATAGCACCTTAAAAATTAATAAAAATAGGTCTACTGTAACAATTGTCATGATAATGAATAATGTAAAGATCCATTGATCATTGTAAACGCATTAGTCAACTACTTTATAAATATTTCCAACATGATGAATCTTAACACAAATCACTACTAATATTAGGATGGTCTATATAAATAACGTTTTTTTATGAACAACTTTATTTAATGATAAAATATCAAATGAAAACTTTTATTCACTAAAGTATAAACCATTTTAAAGTAATACCTTTCGCCATCTTTCTGCAAGATCTTCAATGCCACGGCGGTATCATGTAACATGTTTGGAATTAAAGAATTCTCGGCATGCAGCTTCAACTTCTTCAACACATCAGGAACCAACTCAAAGTGAATAACCCCTTCAAAATTCCACCATACACAAAGCATACCCTTCCTTTGGAACCTTTCTCGTTTGAGAACCGGCAATGCGGGTTGCCAACAGTAATCCATTGATTTTCTGTGCTAGGATTATTTATCGCAAGTAACGATCCGTTTAAAGAAACGGTCATCCCAAGGATTGGAAAGCACTTGATCACAAACCTGAACTCGCTTTTCTGGCATTGCTGGCGTTTTAAGTCGTGGGGAACTTCTCTACAGCGTCTAATGGCTTTTCCAAGTTGATGCAAATGGCGCCTTACGGTTTCTTTGGAATACCCAAGTTCTACTGACAACTTACGGGTACATGTCGATGGATTTGCTTCAACAACATCTCGAAGTTCAGCGTTAGTTAATGAGTTTGGCCGACCAGAACCTTGTTTCCTCTTGAGACTTGTATCTCCGCCAGTAAATTTTTGAAACCAGCGCTGCGTCCTACGAATGTTCACTATTTATTCCCCTTCCACTTCGCATATTTTTCAACTGCGGCCGTCGCAGAAACGTTTTGTTTCCAGTAATGACGCAACAGTATCAAAATTTCGTATTTTTCGTGAGCCATCTTGACGTTTATTGCTAGTGAGAAACAGAAGAATATCAGAAGAAAATTAAACGGAGACATTCGCCTGCTTGATTAGCTTTTAATACTGCATAGCGTTAACATATAAAATGTTTTCTAGATAGGAGCAGAAGGGCTCAATAAGAAACTCTAAAAAACTACATTTTTTATGGGCCATCCTAATAGCTTATATTTTACAGATAAACACTTAAAGATTGATAATACTATCTATTTGTCACCTATCAGTAAAAACGAAATATCATGTACTATAATGTCCCTAAGTAGTAACAGCTCGGCAGGAGGTGATGGTATAACGGCGAAACAATTACAACAATCGGAAGAGTATATTATCGCTCCTTTAACTCAAACTAGAAATTTATTCGAATAAGTTATGTAACCAATTAATCGCTATAAATAATAATACGCCGCCTGAAGGTGAGTGAAGAGCAGATCGAAAAGAAACAATATTGTTATTGTAAATAAATCGATTCTCAATACAGCAAAAAACTGAATCGATTTACATGTATTTAACCTCGATCCTGATAATAATAAATGCTTTCCAATTACCGGAATGAACTGTTTCCCAACGTGTAGTGCGAGAAATTACAATCAAGGTATCCTAACTATTATTCGTCGTTCAAAGTGACTGTAAAGGACATGGATAAGGACAAAGTTTTCAATCCTTTAATTTGGCCTTCGGGAACTCTAATGAATCGTTTTTTTCACAAAATGATATCGACAAACGATTGCGCCATTACTTGGAATATTGAGTCATTTTTAATACCTGAAATCTTTTTTATTATAGTTAGTGAACACTGGTTTACTGATATTGATTTACTACAGGCTCTTACATTGGTTCATTGGAGGGTTGTACACACTTTTGTTGAACTAATGCAATACAATATTTTAGTGTACTAATTATTATTATTATTATTACTTTTTTTTGTAGCTATAGCGCTTCGACTGCTTTGGGCTTTAGCTCATTTTCTGTGTTCTACGATTATTTCTTGTGATAGATATCTATTGATTTTAGATATTGTGTTGTATTTCGTATGGTATCGCCGTTGTTCAAGTTTTTTTTAGCGTTTCTGATATTGAGTGCATGGCAGTATGTCTTGGACAGTGGCAGATTAGGTGTTCAATAGTTAATCGTGCACTACAGTAAGTACATTCCGGTGGGTCATTAGTAAGCAGATATTTGTGCGTTAGTGCTATGTGTCCAATTCTTATTCTGTGGACGATTACTAGCTCTTTCCTTGAGAGGGACGAAGGCGCTTCCATTTCTCTGTGGTAGGTTGAGCACGACTTAATTGACTTCTGGACCTTGTCCAGTGTTGTTGCCAAACTAATCTTAGTTTGTCTCTTAAATGTACATCTACGTTTGTTTGATTGGCAATGGTAACCTTTTCTACAGCGTTGTTAAGACCTTATTCAGCGGCATGGCGCGCGGTTGTATCTGTTTTATCGTTGCCTTCAATGTTGATGTGACTTGGAACCCACAGGAATACTATTGCATGACCTGAATTGGCAAGGGTGCTTGATGGTTGACAATACTGCTTGAGCTAGTCGGTTTGATGTGTATGGACGAGAAAATGCCAATGAGAGAGGTGTAGGAATCATTAACAGTAATAAGCTTAGTTGTTTCAGGCAATGTCTCGCAGTAACGTAATGTCTGCCAAATGACATAGTTCAGCTGTATGTATGGACGTATACTCTGGCATGGACCATGTGTGAGTGTCGTCCCTTGTGCAGAGTGCACTTCCTACACCTACATTAGATTTAGATACGTCCGTGTATAATATCATGTAATCACTATATCAGTGGAGTATTTCTCTAAATTCGTTTAGATATATAGATGGCAATGTTCTGTGTTTTTGGTGCCTGCACAGATCGGTAACTATGTTTACAGCATCCATGGAAATTCAACATGTGTGGGAGGGTGTGATTTATATGTTGTAATGCCATCATTATATGATACTATGTTGGTTTGTTCAATCTCTGCCAGATTTCTCGGTTGTTGTTAGAGAATAGAATGCTGCACTAAGGGTGACTTCTCTGGGATTTTATTTTACATCCATATGCTACTCGGGATTGTATAAAATGCACCTAATGAGTATCTGATAGAATAGTTTTGTATAGTTTCCACGGGTTTTAATACACTTGGTGAAGCAGATGAATATGATTCACATCCGTAGTCAATTTTAGACAGCATCAGTAATTTATAAACCCTGAGAAGGACTTCTGGATCTGCTCCCCAAGTAGCACCAGCTAGGGCTCTGATGATATTAAGTGTTGTTTTGCAGCGCTTAACTAAGTCAGCAATGTGATCCAGGTTAGAGCAGAGTCTAGAATGAGTCCTAGGAACATAGAACTGCTTTTGCACAATATGCTTTTATTCTTCAAAGTAGGAAATGGGCCTTAATACGGTTTCCTTAATTTACAGAAATGCACGCAATAGGATTTCTCAGGTGATATTTTGAACCCTACGGTGTCTGCGTTCAAACATATACGATCAATCGCCTGTTGCAATTTTCGATTTATTTCGCCCATTGTGGGAGCAGAAAAAGGATGGCTAGGTCATCCACATACATGTATTTGTTGATGTCGGGTGAGAGAGTGGACGTCAAAGACTTAATTGCAATGACAAACAGAGTTACACTCAGTATGCCACTGTCTAGAGTTCTAGAAGAAGAAAGAGTATTACCTATTCTAACTCGGTTGTGTCTTGCTTCAAGGAAATATGATATAAACTGTGGTAAGTTGCCTTTGAAACCCCACGCATGTAATTTCTGTATTACTCCGTATCTCCAGGTCATGTCGAACGTTATTTCTACATCGAAAAAGACGGCGACTGCGTGGTGTCTACGTGAGAAGGCTTTGAGCACAGCATCCTGCAGGTGTACTAAATGATCTGTTGTTGATCTGTGTTTTGACTAACAGTTTACTTTTTTCGAGAAGCTACATTAGCCTGCGACTAACCATGCGTTCAAATACCTTTGTCAGGCAAGAAGTTAAACTAATTGGCCTGTAGCTGGTGATAAGGTAAGGGTTTTTCTTGCTCTTCAAGATTGGGATGACTATTGCCTCATTCTAGGAGGAGGGATATTCACTTTTAGCCCAAATTCTAATGAAAGATGCGAGGAGAAATTTTTTGAATGGATCAGTTAGATTTTGATTTCGTAGGTGATTAGATCAGCAACGGGGAAGAATGATTTGTTGCACTGCAGAGCATTTTCAAGTTCCATCTATGTGAAAGGAGCATTATATTCAAACGACTGTGCAGTACTAAAATCGTTTGCCGAACAAGTGGTTTTTTGAAACTCATCTGCAAGCAATTCAGTTATAGTACTACTGTCGTTTACTATAGAGCCTTCAAATTGTAACTGTACACATTTAGGAGTATTTCTACCTGATATTGCTCTAATTTTTTTCCAGATTCTGTTTGGACTTTCACAGGTCATGGTTGAGACGCTGTTGTTCCATGTTGTTCCCTTTTACTCTGGAGAATAATGTTTCTAGCTGCAGCTCTGGCTTTTTTGAACAGTGAGAGATGTTCCAGAGTAGGATGTCTTCGAAAAACGTTAAATTCCCGCTATTTAATTTTTACTGCTTCTTTAACAGTAGTGTTCCACCAAGGAACTCTGCATTTAACAACTGCGCCTCCTTTTTTTGCAATCGCAACATTTGCAGCATTTATAATGATTTTTATTAAGTTAGTTATGTCGTAAGATGCAGTGTCTTGATTGGTAGGCACGTTCAAATGTAATTTGAAAATATCCCAACTGGCCTCTGACATTTTGCATCGAGTGGGTCCTATGGAAGATGAATCTAGCTGTTCAGTTTTAATTAGCATTGGGAAATGATCACTATAATACAAATCATTTAGCACACTCCAAGGGAATAGTGTGGAAATACGTGCCGATACCATGCTGAGGTTGATAGCCTAGGGCTCCAGTTCTAGCACAAAGGTGAGTATCATTCCCGCTGTTTAGTAAGAATAGTCGATTTATTTCTATAATATTTTCTAGAACTTCTCCTTTCCCATCGACACGTGGCGAACCCCAAAGTGGAATATGGGCGTTAAAGCCTTCCAATAACATATAAGGAGCAAGTAACTGCGAAATAATGTTCTGTATGTCAAGTTGATGCCAGTTGCTGTTTGGTAAGTATATATTACAAATAGTTATTTTTTTGGAACCGTTATACATATAGTACAGCGACATGTCGTACAAGCTTGATAGTAGGTGTGAAGTAGAGAATTGAACATAGTCTCTAATAATTATTGCGACCCCGCCCTTAGCCCTCACGTCGGGTACGATGTCCTTTCTGATAACCTTATAATCGCGTAAGTAATACAATTTATTGGGTTTAAGATGGGTCTCTTGGACACGTAATCCAAAAGGTTAAATTCGTTAATTAACAATTTGACTTCACAATAATGATGGATGTATCCATTACAGTTCCACTGAATTATGGGATACATTTTTGATTAAAAAAAATGTTATGAAGCAACATAGATTGCAATAATTGAGCGAATAAATAAACATACATGAATTTAAAAATTTATAATAAAGTCTATAAACGTAGAAAAACGTTACAAGTAAAAATATCACAGTAAAATAATCACGTAAAGAGTGTATAAACGTCGAAAGACGTTACTGAGGGTTGTTTCCTCAGTTTACCCTTAGGCCACTCTACTTTACTTTTTTTCTTAGAGGATTGACTTGACACTGTTGATGCAGTGTCATCTTCAGAAACATATTGCTGATCCTCAGGAGAGTGTTTCCTTTCCTCCACGCTGGAAGAGATAATATTTGATAATGGGGAAGGTGGAATTAGAAAAGGTGTAGGTGCTCCAACAAGAAGAGGCAGAATTTCTTTAGCCAGGGCTGTTACGTCGACCGAGGCTTGATGAGATTCAGTAGAAGATACTGCTTTCGTAAAGTTGATTTCTGCTCTTGGTGTTTTAGAGGTAATTTTTTTTTGGCTTCTAAGTAACTGATGTTTTCTGAGATACATAGTTCTTGAATGGATACTTCATTTTTATAAATTGGGCAGCTTGTCGCTCGCGCAGAGTGTCCACCACAGTTAATACATCTTATTGGACGTGAGATGTATAACCTTACATTTAAAGAGTAAAATGCTACTTTAATGGTTTTGGGTAACGTGGGAGTATTGGAAGTCAAAATATGGTTGGCTGTGTCAGCCAGTGCCCCAATACGCTTACTTCTTCGGACTTCTATTACCTTTTGACTTTTTGATTCTTCACGTATATCTTCTACCGTGCAGTTTAGTAGATCACGGCAGAATATAACCCCTTTGGACACGTTTATTGTTTTATGTGCATGGACATCTATTTCAAAATCGCCGAATCTGATAGTATCTAAAACCTTCTTTGACTGTTAGATACATTTTCAACCAATATACCATCCTTGATTTTTTCTGTCATTTTCAGTGTACCAAAAATACCGTATAAACATGTTTGTGTATAAAATGGGCCAACGCTATCGAAGTTAAGTCCATACTTTCTTTTAAGGACAAGGAACCGGGGTGGGTTTATCAGCTTGACCATCCTGCACATTCATATTTAAAGAGCTAGCGCTCTGTAAGGTTTTTTTTGAGTTTTACTCATGCTGTTCCCACGAGAACCCTCGTTAATAAAAGTCACAAGTAGCAGAGCCGGGATACTACAAGAGGTTATTTATACTGTGGGGGGCGCGTCTTCCCCCACAGGCGTTTTAACGGACCAGGCTTCGCCCTGGCCACGCTTAGGCATCTCCTTGCGCAATCCAGTAAGCACCCAAAACTGCC
Source organism: Vesta saturnalis (assembly GCA_036346205.1). Taxonomy (NCBI): domain Eukaryota; kingdom Metazoa; phylum Arthropoda; class Insecta; order Coleoptera; family Lampyridae; genus Vesta; species Vesta saturnalis. The sequence continues at coordinate 2,650,225 of JARFJB010002165.1, read as the reverse complement.
AAACGACCTTAGGATTGGGGGATTTTTTATAGAGATGACCTTCATCGTAGTCCAGTCAATTAAGCCAAGACTACCGACCACTATCTGTACGACGTTCCCTACCCACGCCCTGCTAGAGTCTCTGAAGTACATATGAAAATGTAAACTTTCACCATTAACACTCATAATAAAATACTTATCTTTTTTGGGATTTTTTAATGGTGTACTTTAAATTATACAATCTAAACGTTTCGATAACACTTACAGTTATCTTCGTCAGTAGTAATGTTTGTTAAAATTGTTAAAGATGTAGTAAACAATTTTGTCAAATTTGAAAAATTCAAACATAAACATAAGCCTGCTATTAATATAACAGTTTGAGAAACGTATAAGCCAACTATAAAATTGTAGTAAAGAATAACTAGGTCATTAAAATTAAATACTGTTAAACTGCCTCAAAGATGACAAACCAGAACACTCTCTACGACGAAAGCTAACAATGAAATTTGCCAGCCAAAAAACACATTTAACAAAATTTAATCGAGTTATGATGTAAGTGTAAAGTTGTGAAAAACTTCAGTTTTAAAATGATAGAAGCATTCACAAATCCAAACATTACATCAAAAAATAACCCAGTTAAATCTAACAAAGAGATATCTTTATCAATAATTGTAAGTGTTATTAACAATGAAAAGCACAATGCAGAACGTTCTTTGTAATTTTTAATTTCAATTTAATTTCAACTACTTATGTTAAATTATAGTGCTGTGAAAATTTAACATATAATTGGTAAAGCATTTGCTTCAAGGTCTAGGAAAAACACAGCAAAAAACCTAGACATACCAAAAGTTGAAAATAAATTAAAATCAAGGCGTATCATTATGCTCTTTTTTAATTATAAGATGCCAAAACCTATTTAAACGGAGATTTTCTTCTTGTCTATTAAAATTATTCGGGTGTTTATATATTTCAATAGCTTCACGTTGCAAACGAACATAATAATGGGTTTGTCTTGACAATATTTTCATATTGTCAAATTGAATGTCATGATTTAGATTATTCAGGGCATGGTCAGCCACAGCAGACCTCTCTGGTTGACCCAATCTACAAAATCTCATATGTTCTTTACGTCTTGTATCAAAGCTACGTTTTGTGGTCCCGATGTATACTTTTCCACATGAACAAGATAACTTATACACTCCGGAAGATGATAAAGGGTTTGACACATCTTTAGGTGATCTTAAATGTTCTTTAATTTTTCTTGTAGGTTTAAAAATAGTCCTAATGCCATATTTGATTAGGATTTTTTCAATTCTATTTGTAACATTAGCTATAAAAGGAAGAAAAGCAGTACCAACATTAAGAACTGGTTTTTCTTTAAGGTTACGCCTAGAGGGTGTAATAACATTATTAATATCTGTAAGTGAATATCCATTATCTTGTAAGGATTTTCTTAAATATTTGAAAAATTAAGGAAACGTAAAGCACAATTATTATCGTCACTCACTTTTTTATTACGATGCCGAGACCAAAAGATTATCCCAAAGTTTATCTATATTAAAAGAAATTTTAATAACAAGCAAGCGAATAATATTTACAGAAGAACTGAAAATGCTCTTCTACGTAATCAAATACATATTACTAGGAAGTTACTGGATAACACCGATAAAAATCTTTTATATTTACATTTAGAAATTTCATCTATATTGAATAAAGAAGATTGGGATAAAATTGATTCTATAACGTTTAAATCTATGGAAATAAATTTTGACATCTCATGTCAACGACAAAAAGAAAAATTTAATAAATTATACAAACAACAAAATAATAGACCATCTATTGATTGTAGAAAAACAGTTATAAACCTTTCTGATAATGTTGTTTCAGATTATGCTATTGAAGCGCTTTCTAAAGGAGGAAATTTTGCGATAACACCAAGAGTAATATCTTTTGAAGATATAATTTCCAACATCGAAAACTCCATTAGATTATTACCGTTTGATGCTGCTAATGAAGTTAGATATAACACCGTTAACATATTACGTAAAACAAAACCTCCAAAGAGCAACTTATCCTTTCGTCAACGACATGCTTTACTTGATCTTAAACGCAATGAAAGTATTATAATATTAAAATCAGATAAAGGTAATGCAACTGTTATATTAAATATGAACGATTATAACACTAAGATAGAACAATTGTTGGGACCAGAAACTTATCGTGAAATACCGAAAGATCCAACAAAAAGTTTCTTTTAAAAACTAAAGAGCTGATTAAATTATCATCTATTCCTGAAGAAATAAAGAAAAACTATCTAACTCTGAAGCTATTTCACCAAAACTATATGGTTTACCAAAATTCATAAACCTAATATTCCTTTAAGGCCTATTGTTAGTGCAATTGGTTCTCCTACATATCACCTTGCAAAACATCTTACATTGTTATTACAACCTCATATAGGAAAAACACCCTATTACATTAAAAATTCTGCCGACTTTGTTGAAAAAATGCATAGTTTCAAAATTGAAGAGGGTGATATAATGGTTAGTTTTCATGTTATTTCACTTTTTACAAAAGTACCTCTAAAAGAAACTATTGAATACATAGATCATCTTTTTCCAAAGGACATAACCATTCTTTTTCAGCACTGTCTTACTACAACTTATTTTCAGTGGAATAGTAGATTTTATGAACAGATTGAAGGTGTAGCAATGGGTAGTCCCCTTAGTCCTGTTATAGCTAATTTTTATATGGAAAAATTTGAAACATTAACGTTACAAAATACACCTAAAAAACCTTCAGTTTGGTATAGATATGTAGATGACACATTTGTTATTTGGAGACATGGAGAAGAAGCACTGCATGAGTTTTTGGTTTTTATAAATGGTATACATCCTAGTATTCCGTTTACCATGGAAAAAGAAACTAATGGAAGTTTACCATTTCTTGACATATTAATATCTAAAAATAATAATTCACTATCTTTTAAGGTTTACAGAAAGCCGACACACACTGATAGATACCTTCATAAATTATCCAACCACCATCCACGTCAAAAAATTAGTGTAATTAAATCTTTAGTAGACCGAGCAAAACGAATTTGTGACCCTGAATTTTTGAATGATGAATATAAATATTTAAGAAAATCCTTACAAGATAATGGATATTCACTTACAGATATTAATAATGTTATTACACCCTCTAGGCGTAACCTTAAAGAAAAACCAGTTCTTAATGTTGGTACTGCTTTTCTTCCTTCTATAGCTAATGTTACAAATAGAATTGAAAAAATCCTAATCAAATATGGCATTAGGACTATTTTTAAACCTACAAGAAAAATTAAAGAACATTTAAGATCACCTAAAGATGTGTCAAACCCTTTATCATCTTCCGGAGTGTATAAGTTATCTTGTTCATGTGGAAAAGTATACATCGGGACCACAAAACGTAGCTTTGATACAAGACGTAAAGAACATATGAGATTTTGAAGATTGGGTCAACCAGAGAGGTCTGCTGTGGCTGACCATGCCCTGAATAATCTAAATCATGACATTCAATTTGACAATATGAAAATATTGTCAAGACAAACCCATTATTATGTTCGTTTGAGAGTGTTCTGGTTTGTCATCTTTGAGGCAGTTTAACAGTACTTAATTTTAATGACCTAGTTATTCTTTACTACAATTTTATAGTTGGCTTATACGTTTCTCAAACTGTTATATTAATAGCAGGCTTATGTTTATGTTTGAATTTTTCAAATTTGACAAAATTGTTTACTACATCTTTAACAATTTTAACAAACATTACTACTGACGAAGATAACTGTAAGTGTTATCGAAACGTTTAGATTGTATAATTTAAAGTACACCATTAAAAAATCCCAAAAAAGATAAGTATTTCTCTGAAGTACAGTTCACGGTTGCGGTATTAGGAAACGGATAGAGCTCAACCTTCCCCGATAGGACATCCCGGGCTTGCCGCAATCGTAAACGCTTTTGACTTCGCATGTCCTGGGAAGAGCAGAAAGGAAAGGAGTCTGAAGAGATGAAGGGTTGGAGCGAGGGTGCTCTGACAGGAGCGAGTTAAAGTAAGCGAAGCCACTCCAGACTATTATAAGTAAAGTGAGCTTCCAGTAAGGGGGACGCAGGGTTGCCATCCCTATCCTCGCTAGTTACGAGGCCCCATGTAAATTGGTCCGCGACACCGTATTGTCTCCAGAGTTAACAGTGACTGTTTATGGCCACGAGCTCATATTATCATTATTATTATTGTTATTATTATTACCATTTTTTTTTGTTAAGGCGTTAACCTCTCGGGTTATTTGCCGTTTTCACTCTATTGCTTATTGTCTCATTTCTGCCTTATATTTGGTTGTAAATATTTGCCAAATGTAAGAAACTTATGACCTGTGTTAATGTAGTTTTGCTTATTTTTAATGCATTTTCTAAACTAAAAACGTAACCGTGTCCATACTTGATGGGAGTTAGGACATTCGTCGAATACATGCGCAAGTGTCATGGGTACATTACTTCTTTTACAAGTTGTTTGTTCTTCGTTTCTCTGTAACTGTGAATGAGTTAACTGCATGTGGCCTATTCTTAACCTTGTCACCATCATGATATCTCTTCTTCCCATTGGTATATACCTTCTGCTTGTCAATACGTTAGGAAGGTGTTGTTTTAGTGACCTATTTTGTTTCGTTTTACCATTTGCGCCAAATGTTCTCTTTTATGTTTTTGATTTAGTTTCTAATTATAATATTTAGTATGTCGCACGTTTCCATAATTTTTGTATATATTAGGGCCCTTAGTATGCAGTTATCGCTGTTTTTCCACATTAACGGGTAATTTAAGTGTTCTTCTTTTGAATATATTTTGGAAGAGTATTTCAACAGTAACCATTGCCTTTGATATTTTAGTGGTAGTACCCTGATTCTGCGCATAAACTATTTGATGGGCTGGTTTGGAAGGCTCCCATAGCATATCTGAGGCAAATGTTTTGAATGCTGTCGAGTTCTTTAAATCGTGAGTCGCATGCTGACATGTAGGTAATGCATCCGTAGTCTATACGCGTTAACATCACAGATTTATACAGAGACATTTTTTAACTCTGAACATAGTCCACACTTAATACCTATGTTCAATTTTAAAAAATACAGATCAATACATTCCAGTCTTTGCTATGCAACCAATTATACTTAACTATAGAAAATGGCCGAAATCAAATGTCAAGACGATTCAAGCGATTCAATCAAAGCTAAGTATACAGCTTATTTACATTCAATTTATCAATTTATGGTATCATGTATTTCTTATATGTAAGCATACCGATTTCAGTGCTACGTCAAATTCAAAAACATTAGCTTTAATGTAACATGGTAAACACGATTTTTAAACGTATTAATAACAAAAAGAAAAAAGCTTTTATATACAAGGTGTCTAGAATCTATCCACGTTCTGTGGCTAACTTTGTTATTATAAGAGATACAGAGTCAGTTACATTAGCAAAGTTGGGCAGATTTACATGATAATTCAAATACCGATAAGAAAATTCAACATTGTTGCCAACTTTCTAAGATATCTGAAAATAACTAAAAATCTTCCAAATTTTCAATCGGCTATATCTTTTTTAATATTCAAAATACGAAAAAGTTATAAGACAGACTTTTGATACCTATTTTTACGCAAAATGGGAAAATGCGAATAAAAAATTTTTTTAGTAATTATTTTTCGAGCTACAACCCAAACTATAGGTAGTTTTGGACTCATTTTTCTAAAAATTGTAATTATAGTATTTACTAAACAAATGCAATGTTTACCGTGGTGTGCTGTGACAATTAAAAACAAAACTTTGCATTGATTGACTGTCAAATAGTAGATATTGAATTATTTGTTGTAACCAGTTGTAGTTCGTACTTAAATAGTGAATATTAATTTATTAATGGCTTACTCTTCTGCAGAAAGAAACGATATGCTTTTTTTCTATTACGCGTCAAACAGAGATGCTAATGCTGCTTCGGAATTATATATTCAAACTTATATGGAAAGAAGACAACCCGATGTGAGATTATTTGCCAAACTCGAATCGAATTTAAAAAAATATGGTGCTTTTACTAAACCTCAAAATTTTAAAATTAATGTTAACACAGAAACAGAAGAACGTGTTTTAGCTTACGTCGAATTTAAAGCTACTACATCTCTTCTTGAAATTGTGAACGAGTGCAACACTTCCAAAGATGAAGCCCACGTTATTTTGAAAGAAAATAATTTTAAGCCATATCATTTTCATGTAGGAAATACATTATATGTTGAAGATTATAAGAAAAGATTACGTTTTGCTACATGGTTGATTAATGAAAATCGAGCAAACAATCAATTCTCGAAAACCATTCTTTTTACCAATGTAGCAAGAATTACAAACAGCGGCAACTTCAATAGAAGAAATCGTATCCAATGGTCCCAAGAAAATCCGAATATTACTGTTGAGAGGAGAGATCAATATGTTTTTTCAGTAAACGTTTGATGCGGTATTATTGGTACCAAAATCCTTGGCCCGTTTTTTTATGAATACAATTTAAATTCCGAAAGATATCTAACTTGTTGACGAAACGAATTTGCAGAAATTTGGACGACCTTCCGTTGACCGTAATTCAAAATTTGAATTATTTTCAACACGACGGGGCACCATCATACAATGGATAACTTTTGTGTAACTAATTACAGGAGCGTTTTAATAATTGGATAGGAAATCGAGGTCCAATAGTTTGGCTGCCGCGATCTCCAGACTTAACTCCCCAGGACTTTTTCTTGTGGAGTACAATTAAAGACAAAGTGTGCCGAGTAAAACCTGGTAATCTAGAAGATTTAAAAAATAAAATTCGTATTGCTATGCAACAAATTAGAACCCAAAGTTTATTAAAAGTTCAAAACGAAATTTTAAAACGATGTCAAATGTGTGTTCAAAATAATGTAGGGCATTTTGAAGCACTTCTATGATTGTGTTATCTGTTTATATTTTTTGCTGTTACTATTCGTTGTAAGTTAAATGTATTTAGAACTTTTTTATTTTGATAATGTAGTACATTATTTCTTGTTATTTCCACAAATTTAGTTGTAGAATATGAACGTATTTTGTTATTTAAATGTTCACGGCACGTTAACTAATAATATTAAACATACAAAGCTATACATTTTTGAAATCAGAAAAAAATAAGCCATCGAATGAGTCCATAGCCACCTATAGTTGCCATTTAAAAAAAATGCATATTTGGGTTGTAGCTCGAAAAATAATTACTATAACAATTTGTTATTCCCCCTTTCCCATTTTGCGTAAAAATAGTATCAAAAGTCTCTCTTATAACTTTTTCCTATTTCGAATATTAAAAAAGATATAGCCGATTGAAAATTTAGATGATTTTTAGTTATTTTCAGATTTCTTAGAAAGTTGGCAACAATGTTGAATTTTGTTATCGGTATTTGAATTACCATGTAATTCTGCCCAACTTTGCTAATTTAACCGATTCTGCGTCTCTTATAATAACAAGGATAGCCATAGAACGTGGGTAGATTCTAGACACCCGGTATATAGACAAAATTGATAAAAAGTTATTTACGCCATCAAATGCTATATAAACAAATAATGCGTTAATTCAAAGTGTTGGTAACCAAACGTGTACGATGGCCGCGCTCGTTCAATAAGTAATTTAAGCTTACGAAACAAATTTTATTTAAAAATTATTTACCGTATCAGATACTACGTAAACCGAGACATCTATTTCAATTTTAAAATGTAATCAACGCCTTCTTTGAATGATTTAAAATTTTAAGAAATAGGTACATTAAGTTACATACCTGAGCAGAATAAAGGAAGTCCCTTATTTATTCTCCCAAATCTCTTTTGTTTACTCACGTCTGTATATCGCATATTCATGACTTTTCTATTTGGTATGTAATATACTAAAAATACGTTTTTGTTGCTTTTGGTAATAAATTAAAATATTAAGTTATTGGTCTCAAGTTCTTAAGCAGGTACCGCCCCCTTTCCATTTTCAATTTCAATACCAGTTATTAATTTTTGAATAATTTTTAAAATTGACAAAGAATTCCTATTCAGTTCTTAAAATATCTTTTGTATATTGATTCAGTACCCTGGCTTATGTTTCATTGGATTTTGATTTTTGGATTGTGCCTCACATTTTTTTTAGTTTTGTATTACTGTACGGTTGTTTACAGAGGAATTAAAGTTTTGCCACATTAGGATTGATCATAAGGTAAGTACAATTAGAGTACATATGAAATGTTTTATTTTATTAATTTTATATTTAAATTGATTTCGCTGAAGGTGCATTAAATAATACCAAAATTCTGTTCGCATGATCACCTTTAAAGTTGATGCTTTACAACTTATTGTAAAATGTGAAAACTTGACAGTGATAAATATTTGCATTAAATTTCATGTTTTGATTTCAAACTTAAACTTAAAACTTAAAAAATGGGTAAGTTGACATTAGTGACAAAAGTAAATGCAATATCCACCGTATTGGTGGAGTATATTAATTTTGAAGAAATGAAATTTTAAAGTGTGTTAAATTCGGTTTTGATAACTAAATAAGAAATAAAAAATTATTTTAATAGTTGTTAAATTAAGATAATTATATAAGTTTGTTTAAATAGAATTTTATTGAACAAAAGACATGCTGAGAAGGTGTCAATATCAGTAATTGCAAAACCAACGGCGTTTAGTTGGTAATCGCTATCGTTACTCAGTATGACTTTACATGATGCTTATCTATATAAAATTAGATCAAATATTTGATGTTATGTTGTTTGTCAGAACAGTGGAAAATAGCAAAGAAGGCAACAATTTCGACTGAACAACTGTTCTTTTAAGTTTGGAAAAAATTTCAGACAAGCGAGGAAATGTATTTGACCCCACACACGCAACGTCGAGAAAAATTGAAGGCTTGCTACAAGGCCAATGTAAGGCCAACTATATTTACCAACGGATCCGCAAAATTGAGGTGGGCTGTATGAGAAACAGATGAACCATTTCCAACTAAGTGCGAGAATCTACGCCTATATCTCCACACATATCAGATTCGAGCTCTTCATCCGTCTGTTCGGAAAGTGAATCTGAAGATTTAATTTTCCGAAAATCTAAAGTTACATTTCTTGTGCGCATTTCACCTGAAATTTGGAAGAACATTCAACCGATTAAAACCTTGTACAGGCGAAAGAAACGGGGTGGGATGCGCAGCATTTTGGTTAGTTTTTCAACTTTCCTTGTTATACTTTTTTCCCATTCTCCCACCCATGTTATAAAATTTTTCATTTTGTTGTTATGTTGGACAAAAAACATTTTCAAATTGAATTTATTTAGAAAGAACATTTGTTTGTTTTAAATTTTTTTTGGTGTTGGCACACTTCATTAGGATTCGGATACACAGTATTATTAATATTATTATTATTTCAATGAAAAATGTCATTAAAAACTGAAAATTCTATGAACATCACTATTTAAAATCTTACATCACTTCTAGGTAACACCCCAACGAAAGTAAGAAAATGTAATCATCAAATTATTGTGGGAGCAGCATCGACAAATAAGTTACACCAATTCAAGAGAAATTTAACAGGTTGGTAACGCTGATATTTTATCTCTCAATATTATAGTTATTGTATTTTTAGGTATAGAACGAACAAATGTTGCTAACGAAATTACCAATATGGCTAGCTCTGTATATAGACAAACAAGGCACTAGATCCAATGGATGATGGTGATATAGAACCACTCCATTTATACAAATGTTCCGTTCTTCGCAAGGCTAAACAGGAATTGAAAGATAAATTGAGTGAGGTAGTTCTCGGACCAAATCCTCTAATTTGTTTTCAACTCATGAAACACGAAGAACCGTATGTAGGATCCATTCTCCGTATATTGCCTTCTCCATTGGTGCCACTGGTTCCTTGGTGCATAAAGTACAACGCTTGAACAGCCCGTCCCAATATATCTTCCTGTATGAAGGTGTAATTAACGTTCACAATACTCAATTTCCAGTTGTACAAATGCTTTCTGTGAGGCAAGATGCAAACTCTAAAATTATTACTAATTTTATTAAATACATAAATAAAAAATTATTATAAGTACTCTAGCAAAGTACAGGTCGTAGGTTCAAATCCTACTCGAGGTAAACTTTTTATTTATGTATTTAATAAAATTAATAATAATTTTTAATTACGTATTTACCTTTGAACTTATTCGTTCATAACAACAACTTATAATAATCTATTTTATAATGGCTCAATGAATGGGAGCGCAGAGGTGCACCGGGCCCCCACGAAGTTGTGATTGACAATTCTACAGCTTTAAAATCAGCAGTTTGAAGGTCAGAAGATGTTGCTGATTATAAAGATTTTATATTTAATTAAAAGGAAACAGTGCTCCCTAGAACATTTATTCGGCTTAATGTAGCACATTTTAGCCACTCTGCCGAAAAATGTAAAGTGTAGAGAGTTTCGCCAATGCTAAGGCTTAAAGATTTTTATTTGACATGTTTCGGTCTCCTAATTAAATCTGAAAATTTGTCTGATTTTCAAAATATACTAATATAATAAGTGTAAGGTTAAGTGAAACTACATCTGATGCAATGGAAGACAGTCAACAGATTTAACGAGTTTTACGGAAGCATTTGTGGAATTGGATTTAAGGAAAACCTTAGAAGAGAAAGCCAACCAATATAATGATGCACCATAAAACGCACAAGAGAGACAAGATGGAAATAAATCTGAGAACATTTACCAATGGATACTGAAAATCCAGAAAACTGCTGAAATGACTTGCAGCAAAGGTGATGTAAACTGAAACCCGTATTACTCTCCTGATGTTCCTGCCCAGTTCATTAGAGTGGCGCAAGACTACGTCTTGTGGTACGCAGTGATGGTAAAGGCTTTTAGATCCCCCAAAGTTACAGCGACATCTGCGCCCGCGGAAAGCAATTTTAACAATTAAAAAAAATGGCCCTGAAAGGAGAAACACAGCCATTTCCAATTCACAAATTTGTGGGAAGGCACTTACAAGCAATTTCTGGCATGTCCGCATTAATGCAGTATCACATTTAAGCCTTGAACCCAATCGCGACAACCTGATAAAATCGTACTCCACGGTTTTCTAAAATAAATTACAACCAAATTTGACGAAAAATTGTAACCCAGAGAGCGGTTTGGAAAAACTTCATGTTATCGAAAAAAGGCATAGGAAGAGTAGTGATACAAATAAAAGTGAACTTGTTTGCACTGTTGTAGAGGAGAAAAGATATTGTTCCTAATGGTTTAAGAAACATCGAAAAAGGCACAATCGAAAAAAAATCAAAATACTTAACACCGTTTCCTGAATTAGACGCTGCCGTACATGCCAAGCAATCAAACAACCGACTCTGGCGATATTAAAAAATGGAAATCTGTGCCCCTACACTCGTTTAAAAGATACAATTGTAAAAATAAATAACACCTACGCCTTTGATGCTCTAGCATCTATCGCCAGCAATGCTTACATAGAACTAAAGAAATATCGGCAATTCGTTGTTGTAAAAACCGAAGTTTTGTTTTTAAAAACAGAAAAATGTCTCGTTACTATAGGAGCTGTAAAGCGCACTTATGAGTACCGCGGCAAGTGTTACAACCAACAATGGTTCTATCAAAACCCCGGCTTTCCAAACAAACGGTAGTGGAGTACGATTGCACAACAAATATAATGCAATTAGCACGACTACTTGATGGAATTCCCAGCATCATAGTAACTCCTGATTACAAGACAAATTGTCAGCAATCCAGGGATCTTGTGATTGTTGATATCGAGCCAGCAACGAATGTTGGCGAAGGGATTGAATCAATAGTGCTCGCAATACACAGGTTGCTAGGTTTACAGTTACAACTGGGCAAAGAGCGCTTTCGCAGAGGCTTACGCCATACATGCACTGGCTCAATAACTGTACACGATCACATATTTGTTGATACTGATTTTTTGGCCTACCAGTAGAAAATCAACCACTCATTGGCTCTGTATCTTTGACTAAAATTCCGAAAACTATAAACCTTTCAAAATCTGTTCATCAACTTTTTGCAATAGTGGCCTTTCTTCCTGGACATTACATTTGTTACAACAGAACACATGCTAGCGATTTGTGGGACCTTCATGACGGGCTCCTGAATAAAGTATTAAGAAATATTATAGCGGAAGAAGAGGAAGTCCTACATCTACTCTTTTATGTATAAATTGCAGAAGTAAGTTAAAAGATTGGCATACACGCCGGAGGTCCCCCTTTTTATTTGTATTATGTTCTTTATTACTATTTGTAAGTGTATTTAAGTAGCCAAATGAATATTTAGTTTAAACGTTTAAGAATTTGAATGCTTAAACCTTAAAACCCCATAGTGCCCTTAGCACTGTTTAAGCTGTAATGTTATATGTAAATATCATTATAAAATAAATTAACTGCTTGTTGAACTTGTTAGTTGTGTTAGTTGGTACATCACAATCTGGCGTTGACTATGTACAGACGTGGGTCTAAGCAAAAGTCGGGAATAGCCAACATAGTCGACAATGTCTAAACAAACCTAAACAAATAATAAACAAACGATTCCAAGCAAAAAATATGCCGCCAACTTCAAGGAGCTATTTAGAATAACTACTTGAAAAACTAAATTAATGGAACATTATTATATTAGGAGACTTTAATGTGAACTTTATGTCTAAATGTAACCAGTCAAAAGCTGCTATTAAATTGTCACTAAGATATTAATTCAGTCAGATCATTTTTAGGTCTACATACTTATAGCAAAAATTCAACGACGTTTTATTACTTTTCAATTTCTAATTTTAATCCAAAGAATTAACATTGAGCTTTTCTGATCACTTAGGCCAAATAGTGTTTGCATCAAAAATTTGTCAAAAGCTACAAGACAATGTAGTTACTTACATATATCATTATCATTATCACCAATGAACAACGTGAAATTATGTTCGTCGTTAGACAATTTCAATTGGAATAGCTTAATTTCGGAGGATCAGTGTGATAATTTTTCTTTTCCTCAACTTTTTGATATATTTTTCAATTCTTATGTTAGTTGTTTTTCTCTTAAGAAAGTAAGAACTTGATTAGGTCCGCTTGCTTTAATAAAAACCTTAGAAGGCTAAGAGATAAATTACAATTTTTGTTCCTTTATACAATAACAACATAAAACATTTACGCCACAATGCAATCAACATTAACTATCGAGGATTTGATAATATTCTGTAGTCTTTACTAATATTGCAAACGATAGATTGTATAGTGCATAATATTCTTATTAAAAAACTAAAATTGGTTTATAAATTTAATTTAACAACCTAAGCTCTGTTATCTTCTTAACCTAATCGTAGACATCAATGTGTGAACTTTAATACCAAATTCTATAAGAAATATTACGTAACAAAATGAGTACCTCAAGGATCTATTTTAGGACCCCCACTATTTCTTATATACTTCAATGATATGCCATTTTACCTACCACATAATCTTGATTGCACACTGCATGTGGATCACGCATCTTTAATTTCTACAAATCGTGATTTTAATGTGTCTCTTTAAAAGTCTATAATTCTAAATTTAACGTTAGCATTAATCACAAAAATCTGTTTTAAAGTTAATTGTGCATCAATAACCAAGAAGCTATACATTTTCTTGTAAAACCATTATTCGGATATTGAAAAAATGTATTCTGCATTAGGAATTTATTTCCCGCTAAACTACGCACCGTATAAAAAAATGGCATGGAACATAATTAATCTATATGATTAAGGCCTATATATATATATATATATATATATATATATATATATATATATATATATATATATATATATATATATATATATATATATATATATACAATGTGATTAATCTCAAGTGTACTGTAGTGGTATGACAAAAATCCCTAGTTGTTAATATTGTTGCGTTTTGCAGTTGGCTGCTTTGGATTTTTAGTGTGGTTTTAGTCGTTTTAGTTTATGTCAGTTTATGTCATATTATACCTTCGTTTTTCACTTTTGTATTTTCTTGAGGTATTTACAAACTGTCTATGTCAAGACAAATTATATATTCTGAATTTCAAATTGTGATATCGAATTTTATCGTCATGCCGTTTTCAATTTAATGGCGGTCATTTTGAACATATGCTGTAAAGCAAAGTGTGATAACTAATGCGTACCTAAGGAGTAAAAAAATTTGTAAAAGACATTGTCATTCCATAAACATGTACTGTAAATTTTACTTAATGATAATGAAATTATAACATTATTTTGTAATGATGTAATCCAATCATTAAATAATATTTTATTTATTTTGTTGTATTTTATAGGGATGAAGTCTAATCAAATACAAAATAGTCAATATTTGAATTAAGATAATATTCTATAATATGTATAAGTTAAATGACCATACAGATTTGAAAATGATCGTAGTTTTTACTCGAACCATGCTCTAGAGTAGCTAGAGCAATACAGCTTCTTACCAACTTATCAGTGGTACCAACTTAAATATTTTGATCACGTGGTATACACTTGAGATTGATCACTATATATATATATATATATATATATATATATATATATATATATATATATATATATATACAGGGTGTATTCTAAAATCAGCGACAAACGAAAACTGGAGATTCTATGATTCAAAATATGACAAAAATTATCATAAACGCTTTTCCGAAAATGCTTCCCAACCGAGATACAGGTTGATTAAAAAATAATTTTTTTAAGATTTTTTTAAGATTCCTCAAAATGTACAAAAGATATTACACTGAGATTTGGTACACCTAAATGTCTAATTAAGTACAATTAATCATGTGAGTATGAGTCAACTGGCTCCATCCAGTGGCGTAGAATATGTTAAGCTAATCACTTTAAGTAAAAAAAACGCACGCCTGCTTTTTTTGAAGAAATATTTTTTTGTTAAATTCAACATTTAATTCTGCAAATAAAATCCTACTTAGCATTTTTTCGATTCGGCACCCGTTTTTGAAATATTTTGCATTAACATAAACGACTACATTATTCAGTAATAACCAAACGAATTAAATCAGAGATTGCTTTGCATTTGACAATTACGTATCTTACGTATCTTTGCTAAAATAGTTGCATTTACGCGTGTTTTGTGATTCATTGTATGTGTCTAATTACTGTGAAAAAATGAATTATTCCAAACGAGAACTGGTCGATATGCATTTATGTTATGATAATACTAATTGCAATGCTCGTGCAGCTGCTCGACTTTATGAACAAAGATTTCCAAATAGAAGACATCCACATCATACTACGTTTAGAACCGTTCATCGTAACTTGTTAGAGTATGGAAGTTTAAAAGGAAAGAAAAATTCGGGACGAAATGTTCGTGTACCAGTGGAAATTGAGGAACAAATTTTAGGTAGAGTTTATGAAAATTCATCAATAAGTACGCGTGAGTTAGGCTTAGAATTTGGTGTGTCGCATAGCAAGTCTTAGAAAGTTTTACGAGAACAAAATTTACATCCCTTTCACCTACAAAAAGTGCCTGCTGACCATCCTCGTCGAATGAATTTTTGCGAATGCTTTTTAAATAAAAATGCTGAAGATGTATACTTTGTTAAAAACTTATTGACCACTGATGACTGTATTTTTTCCCGAAATGGAAACTTGCATAATTCCCACAAATGGTTAGATGAGAATCAGCATCCAACTGTAGTTACAGCTCACCAACATAGATTTAGCGAAAATATTTGGATAGGTATACTAGACGATCACCTAACCGGACCTATCCGTTTTCCTCAAAGACTTACTAGTGAATTCTATTTAAATTTTTGAGAGAAGGTTTGCCAGAATTGTTTGACGACGTACCCTTAGATGTTAGAATGATCATGTATTTTATGCATGATGGTGCACCACCATATTCTATACGAAACGTCAGAGAATTTTTAAATTCATGGTTCCCTGGACGCTGGATTGGACGAGGAAGTGAAGTACCGTGGCCTGCACGATCGTCAGATTTAAACCTATTATCGGTTTCCAAACGGGCATTCTGGGCTCTCTTGTCATCAAATCTGACTAATCTTCGTATTTCTTCAAAGCGAAATATGGACATTGCGACTCGGTATATAGGATTGGCAAATTCACACAAAGTAGTTCTTTCGCAGCAACATACCAGACGCTGTTAACTCCCGCATGAATAAGTAAACCACATAATGCAAGAAATCCATAAACATATCTTTCTACGGTTTTTCTTTTGTTCTGAATGAACTGAATGAAAATCAGCCGCATAGTCAACTTGCGCGCCGATCCATACACGACTGCACCAGAATATAGTTTCTGTAACAGTATAGTTGTGTATAATTTTAACAAAACCTTATGGTCATTCCCCAAGTTATATTTAATACTGATCTTACTATATTTATGATTTCTTTACAACTTACATTCAGATTTTGCATAATGCCCTTCCCAGTATGGCTTCCTATCAAAAGTTACACTTAAAAATGTATAACTAACAACACATTCAATTGGGCTTCCATATATTGCAAAGGTTGTCTTCAAGTAACGATCTGAACCAACAGAAAAATAATCATTTTGTTTTTTGTTTAAACCGAGTTGTGATGCTTTCTTTGCAACCTGTGTTTAATGTCTTCTGAACTACTTGCTGAATGTATAATGTAAAGACCTATAAATATCGACATTAAAAGTCTCATGTACTTTGTCGGCTATTACTGTTGTTAAACTATTGATAGTAACTATGAAGGGTATCACATTTAAGCTGGATACTTGTGGTAAACCATTTTCGTGAATACATTTGGAATTCACATCTCCAACACGTACCTTAAACTGTTTTAAGACAGTTATTCGTGAATATACTCTGCTTTTAAATCAAAATCATATAATGTATTCAATATTCCGTATCGCCAGATGGTATTAAAAGCTTTTTGAATGTCGGAGAAGATAGCCACTAGATGATTTCATTTTGCAAACTGTTTCATATGTTGTTTTTTAGGTAACATACTGTAGATCTGTTTTTTCGTAAACCAGATTGGACGCTGTCTAATAAGTTATTGCTTTCTAAATACTACATAAGACGTTTGCTAACCACTTTTTCTACTATTTTGCACGTACACTTTGTTAACGAGGTAGATCTATTGTTGCTAGGGGTCTTCATGTCTTTTCGTACTTTTGGGGTACGTACGATATTCTCCATAACTGCAGAAAAGCTTTGTTTTTCCGTATTTTCTTAATAACATTCAGTAAATTCTGAGTAGGTATTCCGACACTTGATCGTGGGAAAATTTTGAAGAGCGTTGAAAAATTTTGCGGCTCATGGGAACTATATTTTGGCAATTAGCCCGGACCAAAGTCTTTGATGTTTGCCGACAATATTTTGGTAATTTTTGGCAATTGTCCCCGGTCCAAACCATTTGATATTTCTCGACAAGAACAAACGTTGGGAATTTTGGCATTTTCAAATCCTTTGATATTTGACGCCAAGTTCAAAATTCATGGCAAAACATGTATTCACACGTAAAGAGCTAGCAATACCTAATGGAAATTAAGCTGCCCATTTTGTGTCAAACCACCATTTCAGTGGCAAGTCTCAGATGTAGAATTTCAACGACAAACCACCTAGTTAATCAATAATCATCATTGTATCAAATGGAGATCTGGATATAACTATGCACATCTCTTTCCACATATACTTCCTGAACTAATATCCATAACATATGATGTGTATGTTAAATGGCGAGAAAAAGACGATTACATCCGGAAAACATTAAGACAACCAGTTGTAGCAATTGAAGAGCAACCGACTTTACCAAAAATGAATACAACTTGTTTCTTTCATATACAAACCACTTATAATTGTGCTTTGACGAATGTACACTTGTTGTACAATAACTATGTGATGAGATAAAAAAAATAAAGAAATATTATTATTATTTGGTTTTATCCATCTAGGTAAGCAATGTTAGGGATTCAAGGTCAAATTTTAGCGTTCCTTGGAGGTTAAATTCTTGGAAATAGCAAATAAGCGTCCCTATTGCTCAATTCAATAGAACCAGTTCGTGGAAACAGGAAAAATGATAGGGTTGTTGTCTATGGTAAAAAGTATATCAAGGTTAGATGATTTTTGTATTAGGTAAATTGTGCTTGTAATAATAATAAAAAGATTATGCTTACAGTATGTGCGTTTTTATTTACATACTATTACTGTCCTAACCACCAGGACTTGTCTCAGGATGACGTAGTTTCCCTGAGAACCCGATCCGTTTCCCAAAGACAGATAGCCGCTTCCCAAAACAGGTATCTGTTTCTCAAATACAGATAGCGGTCTCCCAAAAACAGTGATCTGTTTCCCAACACAGGTAGCTGTTTTCAAGAAGCGGTAGTCGTTTCCCCACAGAAAATAAGTAAAATAGTTCATTCAGCATAGCTGAGGGTAAAATGAACCAAGCTCTGCAAGATCCAAATCTATTCGTATCATAATGGGTATCACATTACATTTCTAAGAAATACATATTCAAGGTTAAAGTTTATTGATCGAAGGGTGTCATATTACAAATCAATGACGTTGTAACTGGCCTTGCGCATCCGCGGGTGAATATCAAGGTCACCTGCAATTCTTAGAAATATATGAAAATAGAATCAGTTTATGGAAACAAGCAGAATGACAGTTTGTCTATGCTTAAACGTAGACCAAGGTCAAATTGTATATTACAATATTTACTGACCTATGTATTGCTTCACACAGTTACAATATCTGGGAGGGAAAGATTTCTCCATAGTACTTGTAGTACTAGGGCTAGATTATTATCAGCATGAGGACCATACAACTGATTCTCCTCCACGTCTTACGCAAGGTCCTTCCTCGTTGAGTGAATTTAAGGCTAAGAGTGTACGATAGTTAATCTAATCTAAATAGAACAGAACTACAAAGTTTTATTCTAACATAGTTACCTACATGCATTTACAAGAATGTCCGCCGCACATAAAAACTAGCACTACTTCCTACCACTAGTTTATATATATATATATATATATATATATATATATATATATATCGGGTCGGGCAAAATGAGCGGAACACCTGATTTATGGCTTAATTATGACTTTACGAAAATTTGACCCAAATAAAATTTTTGTACTATTTGATGCTGTTTGTTGCTTTTCAGTTTATCTCATATTTTTTAATCATCGGATAATATTTTAAATGCATCACCCTGTATTTAAAATTTTGGAGTAGATACGATTTTTCTGAGTTGATTAATTCCAGGTTCTATAGAAAAAAAATAAAATGTAATAGTAAACATTAATTTTAATATCCCAAGTAATTATCGCAGTATGCTAAAACTGAGTATCTATTTGACAATAATGTCAAATCAAATTAAATTGTAATTTCTGTAATCGTAAACCAGTAAATTTCAAAAACACAATTAGATAAATTTCAGTTTGTTCTAGTTGTTCTGTGATATTAATTTGTAGTATTTACAAATTGTTTGAAATTAATAGGTATTATGTCTGAACTAAGTGAACGTGGAAGTATAACCCTATTGATGATTATTGGTTTTGGAGATAGAAAGAGATCTTTACAAGAAGCCACCGATTTTAATCCTACATTTCCATACAGAATTTTTCAAATTTCGAAGTCTCTCTCGAAATTTACGTAAATTTAGTGTAACAAATATTTCCGGTTGTGGACGAAAGCGGACGGCTACAAATTAAAATAATGAACTTAATGTAATTCTAAGTGTACATGAGGAACCTAAAACTTCAATATCAACACTTGCATTAAATAACGATATTAGTGAGACATCTGTAAAGAGGATACTGAAATGAAATAAATTTCATCCTTATAAAGTGCAATTACACCAAGAGTTAGATGAAGATGATCCTGATAAACGAAGGCAATTTTCCTAACAATTGATGAACGCCATTAATGTGAACAATATGTTTATGAACAAGGTTGTGTTTTCCGATGAACCAACATTTTGTCTTAACGGTTTTGGGAATCGGTATAGTTGCCGATATTAGTCAGATAGTAATCTATACTTGATGGGACAGGGTCACACACAATATCCACAAAAGCTGAACGTTTGGTGTAGAATCGTTAAAGTAAAACTAATTGGACCTTTTTTTTATGAGAGGAACGTTAAATGGTGATCGATATTTACAACCTTTACGAAATCAGATAGTTCCAGAATTAATTCGTTTGTTTCCCAATCGTGCTAATCAATTATGATTATCAGGAGAAATTTGT
This sequence comes from Vesta saturnalis, assembly GCA_036346205.1. Lineage (NCBI taxonomy): Eukaryota > Metazoa > Arthropoda > Insecta > Coleoptera > Lampyridae > Vesta > Vesta saturnalis. The sequence goes on along the minus strand of JARFJB010002165.1, from coordinate 2,629,932 downwards.
TTCCAGCAGATGGGGCTCCACCTCATTATGCCGCTAGCTTTAGGGAACACCTGAACACATTATTTCCGCAGAGATGAGTAGGCCGAAGAGGATACATTAAGTGGCCGACGAGGTCACCGGATTTCTCTACACAGGATTTTTTTCTTTGGGGTCATTTAAAGTCAGCAGTTTATAAGGATCTACCTCAATCTCTACAAGAATTAGAAGATCGAACCAGAGCGGCGGTTCAAAGTATAACGCCTGAATCTCTTCAAAATTCGTTAAGGTTGTTTGTTGACAGATTAGGATATTATCAGGCAGCCGAAGGCTTTCAATTTGAACACCTACTGTAACTAAATGTGTAATTTTCAATTATCTTTAACCTTGTCTTAGATAAAAATTAACCATCAAATTTAATTTTTTTCTTTAGAACCGTGTCATGGACCCACTAAACCTGGTATTACAGAATTCAGAAAAATCGTATCTATTAGAAAAAATGTAAATACAGGGTGATGCATTTAAATAATATGAGATAAACTGAAAAACGACAAACAGCACCAAATAGTACAAAAAATATTACATGGGTCAACTTTTCGTACAAATGATAATTAGGCCATAAATCAGGTATCTGCTCATTTTGCCCGATCCTATATATATATATATATATATATATATATATATATATATATATATATATATATATATATATATATATATATATATATATATATCTGTGTGTGTGTGTGCGTGTGGTGCGTGCGCATGTGCGCGTGTGCGCGTGTGCGCGGTGCGCGTGTGCGTGCGTGCGCGCGTGGTGCGTGCTGTGTGCGTGTGCGTGCGTGCGTGTGTGCGTGTCGTGTGTGTGTGTGTGTGTGTGTGTGTGTGTGTGTGTGTGTGTGTGTGTGTGTAACAACAAGATTTTGAAATATCACCAAATCGAAAAAAGGTACTTTTATTGTTCTTGGTATAATAAATAGGGATATAAAGTGCATTGGTTTTAGCTTAAGAATTCAAGGGGCAGTACAACCTTTTAATCCATAATTTCCACTCGCCAATGTACTAAATTGAATTTTTTTATTAATGTACGAAACCTTGGGTTTTTTCAAATAAAGGTACACTTTTAATGATCCTGAAATGTCATACAATTAGAAAAATTCCTATCAAACCTTATTTTATAGTTAGTTTGGAAACGTTCAATTATCTCAATTACTTGTAAAGTGACATAGATGAAATTCTGAGAAGTTTACATTAGGAACCATTCCCTATCCAATACTTCCGTGAACTGATTCGGTAGTTAGATTTCTAAGAACAGACCGTACGCAGTGGTGGTGGATAGTGGCTTTAACAAAAAACTTTGAGAGTTTGTCAGTTGATTTGATTGAGAATGGTAGTATTTGTATATAAAATATAAGCTGTATTGACAAACCCATTCCATTACCGCTGGGAAACGGATACCTGTTTTCTGGGAAACGGCTATCTGTTTTGGGAATCAGACCCCCCCGTTCCAGTTTCCACGAAACGATAGGTTGACATCATTCTTAATGCGTATTTTCATCGTCTCATTATAATATTTACTAGCCATACATTCAGATTTCCTTAAAGCCTTCATATTAGAATTTGAGGTCCTTTTTTGAGACATTGTTCAAGATCCACGTCTCTTTCACTTATATGAAAAAACAACATATAATCCAAACTACAAATCCACGTCTCTTTAACTTATATGCTATAACGCCCTACGTGTGATTTACAGTGTTTAGTTATTTAATAGCTATATGCTGTGGGCCCGGCATAGATTTCAAGTCGGTATATTTTGGGGAAGTTCTTATTTTATTGACAACAGCAAGATCCACACAAAACAAACGATTTATTTCCTATTTTATAACAATGCTAAAATATGTGACAAGCTAAAAGTATGTAACACTTAATCCTAAAAAAATATAGAACAAAAAGCTATTACAAATGAAAATAAAATAACGCTTCTAAAGTAGCAAAAGGCGCTTTCATCCAAGGTGACTCACTGTAAATAGACAATTGAAAATACGGACCTGGGCTGCAGGTGCAACTCCTGTGTGCGCTGATATTAGCTAACTTCTCTTTCGGCAGATCAATTATGCAATAATCTCAAAACAGTTTGTTTTATAATAATTTTTTTCAGTATAAAAGAAATCTAAACGCTCGTAAATGTGAAGGGTATATTATTTTATTCTTTTACCTATAATTCCATACACAATGGTCTGACAATGATGTGCGGTTAACAGGGCAATGGCTCTTTAAGTAGGTTACCGTGCCGTGGGTGTCATTGCTGTTCTAGCTTTAAATGGTTTATTTATCAAATACGGTATTAATTTATTCCCTAGTTTGATTTCAGGGTTTATTAGAATTATGCTGTTTGTTTATACAACAGAAGTAACTGGACAGATAAACTTTAAAGGTGTATATGATGTCGGTTTAAAAGTGTTTAAGAAATATGAGAATTTCGTAAATTACAATTTAAACAGAAGAGTTTCTTTTCGTACTCGGATTTAAACAGATATTCTTTTTAAAAGAATTAAGTTGGAATTTTCTATTTTTACTTTTGCTATGATTGAATGGTTTTTAATCTTTTTCGGAAAGCAGACATTATTTGAAGAAAATTTATTTTCTTTCTGGAAACGGGGATTGGACGATATTAATTTCGGGATACAAACAATTGAATATTGATATTTTAGGATGGGGTTTCTAGTGGTTGTTCTATAGAACAAATCTGATTGAAGCAGGGATTTTGATGATTATAAAATCTGATCTTTTGCCTGCGGGTTGGTCGTGTTAGTGTAATAAGGTGTTTTTAGGAATGAACATCGAACCCAAAGAGCCATACGCTCTATGGGCTAGATAGAACGAAGGCTAGATCGAACAGGTATGCGCCTTTTGGACAAGCATAGGTACAAGAACCACCTCTAAAGATCTACGCCTTAGAGGATAATTCTCGCAGGAAACCTCAGTACTTTTTAGGAATACTCCTAAAAGCCAAGAGGAGGATTTGTATAAGGGATGTTTGTTTTCTGCGGGCTTATGCTCCGAAGAAGTGTAAGAGTTGTGTATGTGTTTACAAGATCGATTTACAATCTACCAAAGGCAGAAAAGAACTATTTCAAACTGGTCGGATTATTCGGATAAAACAAATTATAACTTACTCAGATGTACTGGCAGGTGATTTTAAAATAAACGCCGCGGTTCGGTAGGTCTCAGGGGACCTAAGGACGGAAGCGGTTAGGTAGACAGATGACTGCTTCGGGTTGGTACCGAAAAAGATAGCTTAAGACCTCAGGACGGCAGCGAAAAGATAAAGATCTCGCGTTGCGGTTCTGCTTATACAGTCCGCGGTCTGACGTGATTGGTTATTTCTATAATTTCGCGGTCGGACGTAATTGGTCAAAGATGAAGCGAGATTCTGGTGGGAGTTCTTGCGTTGAAATCTTAACCGGTTTTATTATTACGGAAGAAGGGGTAAAAATTAATTATATGTTAACCACATTGGAGCATTTTTCTGCAACAGAATTAAGCAAAATGGATAATTGACTTGCGGACTTTATTGTACAGATTTCTGGATCTTTACAATGCACAACAACAATTAAAGCCTTTATTTTTTTAATTACATATCTTTTTCTAATCAAGAAAATATAATTAGTAACTGACTAACACCCTTCGTATTCCTCTTCTTCCTCTTCATCTTCACTGGTATCTCTAACTTCCCACTCCTTCAAATCTATAGTGAACTCTTCTAGTTATGCCGCACTTAACTTTTGTATTGAATAAGTGAAACAGTATCTAGCCTTGAAATGATTTTCACATAACTTTACGCCATTTTCATATTTATTTGCAGGTGCATGACAATCATCTTCCATATAAAAGCGCCCTAAACCATGTATTGCCTCATGATCAACATCAAATGCCAGTGCGTCAAATTTTTAAGTAAACGTTTCACGACTGTACGTGCATCTACAGCTTTGGTTCGAGTCCGCTGCGTAGCACATCCACATGTTGAATCAATTTTATTTGCACATTATTACTTAAATACCTTAACCACTTCCACATCTACTTCAAACCCCCTCCTTGTGACTTGCTGATGACCTTCCAATTTCTATATTTAGATTTGACCTTGACTAACTTCAACACACAAATTCGTATAACGTGATCCAGAATTTACCTATGACTTGTTTGAGCTTGATGCTGCTACCCTTGTAATTTCTATTTTTGATTTTGCCTTGACTAACTTCAACACAGGGATACCCTGCAGGTGAAAATTCATTTCTAGGACTTAATACATGCATGGTCTTAAATCGACTAAATTCTAAGGATTGTTTGGTGGCCTTGAAATTTACGCCACCACTATCTTTCAGATCGAGTTCTCTCTTTTCGATTTCTAAAGATTGTAATATACCATTTGACCTTAGTCTACGTTTTAGCATAGACAACTTGTCATTCTGCTTGTTTCCATAAACTGATTCTATTTTTATATATTTCTAAGAATTGCAGGTGACCTTGGTATTCAGCCGCGGATGCGCAAAGCCAGTTACATGCTTTATTTATCGTAAAATATCTCTAAAAATAAATGTCATTGTTTATATGAAACGCGAATTTCTACTGGTATTTCCCTTTAAAAAATTACAGTTTGAATGAAAATTTAGCTGTTTTTAAGAAATTTACTTAAGCTTACACTGTCGAAAAAATCAAAAGGTTCTACCTAAGCGAGTGTCAAGCAGATCACGCTAAATGGTTATAAACATGCTTGTTGTTTTGTAATTTAGGGTGTAATTATAATTTTCTTGTTAAATTTATAGACCTGGAGGAGAATCAGTTGTATGGCCCTCATGCTGATAATAATCTTATTGTTGATCTTGTAGCACTAGGGAGAGATTTTTCCCTCCCAAATGTTGTAACTGTGTGAAGCAATACACAAATCAATAAATGTGAAATTAATTAAGTAGCATACAAACTTCGAGCAAAATATCGAGCAAAGTCATCCTCACCACCTCAACCGAGTACTTGTGGAAGTGGCGACGTTTCTGATGTGGTGGTGGTGGCAACGGGTGTAATACTACAAAAGATTAATAAAATACATTAATAATGTGTGAAGCAATACATAAATCAGTAAATGTGAACTTAATTAAGTAACATACTCACTTCTCAAAATATCGAGCAAAATCGTCATCACCATCTTCCGGATCACTATCTCTGATACAGATAGTAATCGGTGGAGGTCGTGAGGCCGATGCTGTTATGGGGGGGCCGCACCAAGATATTTTCTAATATCGTAACATTCTTCTTCCTCATCGATAATCTAAATTTCTTGGTGTGGCGTCATTATGGGCGTCACGTAATGAATGAGTATTCACATTAAACTTAACATTGTGTACAGGGATATCCATTATAAATTACCCAATGGATATTTTTGGTATTATAACAGATAAATGTATACATTAAATGTAAAAGTTGTAGGATGGACAGTAAATCATCTTAATTTATCACGAAAAACACAGTGGCGTACTATAACTAAGGGGCATACAAAATAATTAAATTTTTTTTAATTTAACACCCTGTATTTTATTTTACGTTCGTAAAGCCCATATTTTTCTGAATTAAAAAATTATTACAACCAAAGTCAACCATGAAATATTGTTTTTGTTATTTTCAGCGCGCTTTCATTTTTATGATTGCAGAAACTCGCCATTTTACACTTATATTTTGAACATTTTTTGAGTTATAAGTTATAACACATCGAAAATCATACACTAGATATCACTGATTGTTTATTATTGTTAAGTAGTCTATATAACAAAGATTTATTTAATAAGTTTAACAAAAACAAAAAATAATTACCAATCATAGCAAATGTTCGAAATGCCCTCCGTTATTCTCTATGCATAAGAGGTAGCGTCTTCTTAAATTACGAATTGCATCGGAAATAGTTTCATTATTTAGGTTATTTAAATTGTTGATTTCTTCACGGACTCTATCTTGGATCATTTGAATATTATGGTTATTATCATTATTAATAATATCTTTTAAAAATCCCCAAACAAATGAATCCGTAACAGTCAAGTCAGGGCTATTAGGGGGCCATGCAATCGTACCGTTATCTCCTATCCAGACTTCAAATACATTATTTAAATGTTCCCTTACCTCTTTAACATTATGCGGGGGTGCCTCATCCTGCATCCAAATCAAATCATTCAGTTCTTCTGCTGTAAACATCTCCATAAGCATATTTTCTATTTGGGGAATCAAATTTTCAATATAGGTGGGTCCTTTTAAATTGTAATCATAAAATACTGGCCCAACAATTTTATTTAAGAAAATCCCACACCAAAATGTTGATTGATTTTCTCCCAGATTTTTTTATTGGTTTAAAAAGTTTTTTTCGATTTTGTTCATTTTCCCATGAATTTTTGTTTCTTGTATTAAATACTCCGGCGGTCGAAAATGAGAACTCATTAGATCATAGAATTTTATTAAAATATTCGGGATCCTCATTTAAGGTATGTACCATTTGTCTGCAAAAGTCTAGTCTTTTTAATTTGTGAGATTCCCTTAAAAATTATACGGGACGTATTTTATAAAGTTTGTAACCGTTTCTTTTCAACGTACGATGAATTTTGCTGTAGCTCTTTCTTAATAAAACCGCTGCGTTTTTTAAACTACTTTCACTGTTTTCTGAAAAGAATATTATCTTACAATAATGGTTATTATCGAACAAAATTTGTTTGACTTACCCTCGAAATGTAGCACAACATCGAGCTGTTCATCTTCATTTACCATATTTGCACGTTTTTTCTAGCGAATGAACTTGTAGAAATTACCTTATTGTAAATATTACAAAAAGTTTTTTCCGAAGGGACTTTTCGATTTGGGTATAACACCTTGTAGGCTCTTCGTGCCTCGTGTTTATTTTTATTATTACGAATATAACAAGTGAAGATTTGCACTTTTTCAACATCGTTATAAACCATATTAACTATTTACAATAAAATTGTCATTAACTACTGTCATTGTCATAGACTACTTAACAATAAAGCAAAAATAATATTCCATGGAGGTATATCATAACCACCATTTTAAGTGTTAAATAACTCAACAACGGTTAAACGTGGGGGTATCATGTCGTATATTTTTGAATTCAGAAAAATATGGGCTTTACGAAGGCAAAATAAAATACAGGGTGTTCTATTAAAAAAAAATTAATTATTTTTTATACCCCTTAGGTATAGTACGCCACTGTGTTTTTCGTGATAAATTAAGATGATTTACTGTCCATCCTACAACTTTTACATTTAATGTATACATCTATCTGCTATAATAACAAAAATATCCATTGGGTAATTTATAGTGAATATCCCTGTACATGTAATACTGGTCACGTTAACAGAAAATTACAAGGCAAACCTATTGTATCACTTTATACAAACACAAACCATTGTAATACCTACTTTTGATTATAACTAGAGAATATTTTGCTAAATCAGTAATAAAAGAATTTTTGTTTTTAGAGAGTTAATATGTGCATGAATGCCATTTATTGATATAAAATTAATTGGCAACAAATAATAAAAAATTCAATCGCGTTTTTAGCTTTAGTTTAATCCACATTTTTTTGTCTTTCATTTACAGGTAAATTAGATCCTTTCAAGGTCTACGGAAGCGTACATTATCTGCTCACAGTATGACCAAAAACCAACAAATCTGAATATTGCAAAATAGGTACATGTGCAGCCGAGACCTTAACGAATAAAAACTAAATTTGATATTAAACACGGACAATAAAAAAGCCACGATGGTTAGTGTTTCTTTGCGAAAAAATTCGCATACGGTATTTTTCTGGCTAGGTGGAAAACCGCTAACGTCATCTTGATAAATTGCTTTTTATGTGGTATCTCATTGGTGCTGAATGCTATGAAAAAGTCACAGCATATTCTGGGCCCTCGGAAAATTTATTTATATGCCCCCTCGCAACCACTATTGCTGTTGCGAAACAGATACCTGTTTTGGCAAACGGCTATCTGTATTTGAGAAACAGATACCTGTTCTGATAAATGGCTTTCTATATTTGGAAAACGGGTCCAGTTCTCGGGGAAACTACTTCATCCAGAGACTGGCCAGGTCCTGGTTGGGACCGTAGTGTTATGTAAAAGATAAAAACAAACATACTGTAAGCATACCCTTTTATTATTATAAACAACGTAGCCAATGTACGAACCATCTAACCTTGACTTACTTTTAGCATAGATAACAAACCCATCATTCTTACTGTTTCCGTGAACTGATTAGTAGCATCAAGCGGCCCATTTTGTGTTAAAACCACCGTGGCATGTCTAAGATGTAGAATTTCAACAACAAGTCACCTAGTTAATCAATAATTATCACGGCATCAAACGGGGATCTGCATATACCTCTGCACATCTCTTTCCACATATATACATATATACACACACATATATATATATATATATATATATATATATATATATATATATATATATATATATAATATATAGTGGTATATATAGTTATTCAGGATAAGTGTTTTAACTGAGGTGCTATAAAGTCAAAGTTATTATTAAGATAGTATTTGATGGAAAAATTAACTTAGACAATACCAATAAGTTTTATGAAATTTTTGGGAAACGGTTATCTGTACTTGGGGAACGGGTTCCTACCGAGCATGCGCAAAATCAATCATTTGATTATGAATGAAAACCAGTACTACATTAATTAACAGAAGCTTTTTGAAGTTATTTTACTGTTTTGTATTAAAATCTACGTCTAACATATATGAAAAAAAAGAACACCATATTTACAACACCTAAAGTTTTTATTTTACACAGTTCCTTAAACCTAATACATATAATTATGTTTCTGAGACACTTATAACAACATTTGCCCACAATCAATTTCTTTTACACACTCCTTGTACAGTTCTGTAAAATGATTCTAGTTAAAACACGTTCACATATGGTTGGGGCACTACTATAAAATGTTACGTTTGTTGTTTTTCCGACTGCACCCAAACTAATCATGAACACGTTCTTTGTGTATACCAGCGTTTGAAATTATTGAATTCAAAGTTATTCTTTGAAATACTCGTAAAAGCTCTGAGGTAATACGCACTTAAACTCCCCCGTTTCCAACACTATACGTTCCCCATACTTTGTATTCATTACTACCACATTAATAACTATATTTTTTCGATATCTACAGGTCACATACATTTTTATAGAGTTTGCAATAGGTGCTTTGGTTTAACCCAGTTAATTCCATGTTTAACAATTACAAGTTGCTAACTGACTGATCTCAACACACAGCTGGTAGCGGTTTTTTACGGTTTTTATTAACATGGTGCAACATTCTAATTTAAAGCAAATGGCGGGGATAGCTGGAAACTGCAGGTGACCTTAGTATTCACCCGCGCATGCGTAAAGCCATTGATTACGAATTCTTATTTTACCATTCCCAAGCATTTGAGTATGAAAAGCTTGACTGAATTAAGCAATACACGAGTCACTTAACCTTGACCTACCTTCACGAACTGATTCCATAATTAGATTTCTAAGAATTGTAATATGATACCAGCAAAAGTTTACCATGAATAGTTTGACTCAATTTAGTCAATACGAGAACCACTTAACCTTGACCCACATTTAGCATAAACAACAACCTTCATACTTCCACGAACTGATTCTGTGTTTAAATTTCTATGAATTGTAATATGACACCCTTCGGATCAATAAACTTTAACATTGAACATTTCTTAGAAACGGCTACCTGCGTTGGTAAACAGATCCCTACTTTTGAGAAACCGCAATCTGTATTTGAGAAACATATACCTGTTTTGGGAAACGGCTATCTGTCTTTGGGAAACGGATCCGGCTCTCAGGGAAACTATCTCATCCTGAGACAAGTCCTCGTAGTTAGGACAGTAGTAGCATGTAAATAAAAACCCACCTACTGTAAGCATAATCTTTTTATTATTACTACAAACAACAATTTACCCAATACAGGAACGATCTACCCTTGATATACGTTTTATTATAGACAACAACCCTATCATTCGTCCTGTTTCCACGAACTGATTCTATTATTAGAATTGACCAATAGGAATGCTTATTTGCTATTTCCAAGAATTTAACCTCCAAGGAATGCTAATATTTGACCTTGACTCCGTAACATTATTTACCTAGATGGATTGGGTGGGGTATTTATGCCCAAATTGAGATCACAAAAACAAATAATGATATTTCTTTATTTTTAGTATCTCATTACATAGTTATTGTACAAGTGTACATTCGCCAAAGCACAATTACAGGTGGTTTTGTGTATGAAAGAAACAAGTTGTTTTCATATTGGGTAAAGCTGGTTGCTCTTCAATTCTATAACTGGCTAATCGGATTTTTCTCGCCCTTTAACGAACAGATGATCTGTTACCGATATTAATTCACGAAGTATATGTGGAAAGAGATGTGTAGAGATATATCCAGATTCCCATTTGATACAGTGATAATTATTTTTATTAACCAGGAGACGTTGAAAATTATACATCTGACACGTGCCACGGAAAAGGTGGCTTGAACACAAAATAGGCAGTTTGATTTTCATTATATATTGCTAGCTCTTTAGGTGATCGTCTCTGTAGCGTGACTCCGTACCTAACTTTTAAATACTACTTATGAGTACTCGCAAAATATATAGATGCAATTTTCACAATCGATTGGAAATTTGATAAAATTTCAGAATTTTGAATGCATAATACTGTACTTTAATTAAACCGCGCAATTCAAAGCATAATGAGGGAGAAATTTCCCTTTGACGCAAGTATCAGACATTTATTTATAACTTTAACAAATATAAGTAATATCTAATCGCTCTTCACAGCAAAATTTATATACTTTAGTAAAATACTTATCGTTTTTGGGTTTTTTAATGGTGTATTTTAAATTACACAATCTAAACGTTTCGATAATACTTACAGTTATCTTCGTCAGTAGTAATATCTGTTAAAATTGTTAAAGATGTTGTAAACAATTTTGTCAAAGTTGAAAAATTAAAACAAAAACATGAGCCTGCTATCAACATAACAGTTTGAGAAATGTATAAAAGCCAACTAAAAAATTAAATTTTTTTTTTTACTAAAATTTAATTATAGTTGGCTTTATACGTTTCTCAAACTGTTAGGTTGATAGCTGGCTGATGTTTATATTTTAATTTTTCAACTTTGACGAAACTGTTTACATCTTTAACAATTTTAACAGATATTACTACTGACGAAGATAACTGTAAGTGTTATCGAAATGTTTAGATTGTATAATTTAAAATACACCATTAAAAACCCAAAAAAGATAAGTATTTTATTATGTATGATAATGGTGAAAATTTACATTTTCATAAATCATAATATACTTAAGTTTACAATTAAATTATTCATCACGGTTGCAATGTATGGACTGACATGACACTGGTCTTTATATACTTATACAGATGGATAAATTGAGTTTAAGGTCAAAATACGGATAAGATCGGACAAGATCGGATAAGGTCGGATAAGATTGAATAAAATCAGATAAGGACGGATAAATTGAGCATGAAAAGCTTTTGTTTTATGGTTTTTAGCACGCATTTTATCGCCTTAGACTTTGAAAATTTTATTTTTAGATTTTCTCAGAATTGTAACATAGTGTGACCTTAAAATTTAAAACAACTGGTGGGGGTAGCTGGAGCAGGTGACCTTGGTATTCACCTGCGCACGTTTATTTTGCTGTTTGACCTTGAAGAACATCTAGTTAATACAGGAACCATTTAACCTTGACCTACACTATAGCATAGACAACAACCCATTATTCTCCAACAAAAACCTATTCCACGAACTGTTTAGATTTGCCCACGTAGGCAACCTTGGATTCAATTTAGCCGTTGACCTACATAGGTAACAATCTGCTCGAATTGTAATATCATACCCCTGTAGGTGACCTTGAAAATTGGTTTCTAGGAATTGTAATAACTGAATTAACAACTTGACTCGCCAAAAGGGTGTTAACTTGAAAAATTTCAAAGGATCACTCGCGCCCTCAATGCACTTCTAAGAATAAACTTTGACCTTGAAGCGTCGGTCAAATTCTAAGAATTGCTTGACCAATAGAGCGGGTGGAGTATGCGTGCGCGCGCGCGCGTGTGTGTGTTTAAAAAACGAGCCCCGCGTCCTATTAGACTAGCTTCTTTACTATCATAGTCTTTTAATCATTAAAATTAACTTCGAATTACGATTTGAAGGGTAGGGCACCTTAGAGCACTACAAACTACATTTTGTTGTTTATATGTTGTAGAGGTGGCTAAATTTGGAAGTGTTAAAGGAAATCTCGTAAACTATAGTTCGTATGAAGAAATAAACCACGCATCCCCCATTTCTTTTTTTTAGGAAAATAATGCATAATGCATTTCAAATTTGACCAACGCGTTTTGTTCTCGAGTTATGGTCCAGAATTCAGATTTTCGAGTTTTCACTTTATGGCCATATCTCGCTTATTTATGAAAATTGAAAAAAGTAATTTCTACGTTTTCAGTTTTGTAGTCAATTCAAAACTGCTACGTACCTAAAATTTTGTATTGAAGCTTGTCTTCATTTGGCTTGGAGCAGATTAAATTTTAGGAGAAAACCCGTGACGGAGGGGGGTTGTTAGAGGCAGTTTTTAGTTTTTATCAAATATTTCTAAAACAGCTGCATATTTCAAGGATATAAAAGTATCCCGATATAGACCTTAAACATATCGATTAATTATACAATTTTTTCATAAGACTCGTAATTTAGCAGCAAAAAAATTCCCAAGTTGGAATTTAAGTGTTAGTTCAAATTTTGTCAATGTCTTAATAGCGATCAATTTTTGAAAAAAAAGTGTACATATATTTGCCAAAGAAAATTTAATTTTACATAACTTTTATTTATAAAGTTTCTTAATATAACTCAAGGTAAGTCTAAAAATTAATTAAATATCAATGAAAATGGTTAAACAGTAATATTGATATCTTATAAAAGGGAGCAGCTTTGGAATTTTTTTTTAAGTTAAAATGTATTTATGTCCTTTAGTCTCATCTGACACGAAGTTTTAAACGCCATTCTGACATAGATTATTGTTTTTATTTTTACAATGTTGCCTGTTTTCGTTATGAACGTATAGGAGATGTATTTTTATTAATTATTTAAGATTTCTATTAACCTTTGTCTGTCATGAAGTTTTAAACGTCTGTTTGACATAGATTATTGTTTCTGTTTTTACAATGTTGTCCACTTTCGTAATGAACTTATTATAGAAGATGTTGCATAATTATCCTAAAAATAGTATTTTACATTACAATCCAGGTGAAACGGTTTTTACTGGCGATAGGATGAGGATGACTGGAGAACCGTTAGACGAGCCTGTCACATCCTCCAGCGAGTAAAAACGGTTACCTGGCGTCTCATGTATAATATTTTATTTGTTTTTCATTTGTAAATAAACCAAAAACTAATAATGAAATACAATTTTCCCTTTCTTTAGTAACAATCAATATATTTTCAAAAATGTTTGGTTACCTTTGATATCATTACTCTGACAACGGCGCTGATCGTTGACTATTCATTATTTTGCTAATACAATGTGAAGAAGGTTCGGTCGTCTCTAATTTTCAAAAAATGAACAACTCCGTTTGTAACCTGTAATGGTATATAACACTACTAGCAAGGTAACAAGGGTTTTACTGACAGATAGAAATATATAACTGGCGAGCCTTGTTATATATTTTATTTGTTACTCACTTGTAAAAGAAAATGCAAATACATTAATTAATTAGATGCAAATATTTCGATTACAAAAAAATTCTCAATAATTTGTGGTTAGCTTTGAAAACGTTACCGTGACAGCGTATGTTGTTTCAATGTTTTCCGTTATTGTGGTGAAAATGAATGTGCCGGAAGTAATTATTAAGGAAGCCACCAGTGTAGCATCAAGTTTATTGCCAGAAAAACTATCCTCAAGGTACGAGTGTATTACCGGGAATAACAATTGTATTATGCTTTTTAACATTTATTACATAAGTAGACTAAATAAGAGCATTATATACATTGAACGAGACTTTATATAAACACTTCTAAAAAATTGTTTAAGATAAAACATTAATTATATGGATAGATTAAATAAGAGCATTATATACATTAAATAGACTGTTCATATTTCTAAGAAACCATTTTAAAATAAGACCATTGAGTAATAATGATGTAGTAAAGAGGCGCAATGTTACCGGGAGTTTTGTCGATAGCAAATTGGGCTGAGAATTAGGCAGCGCGAGTATCATGTGTCGTCACTGCCGTGACCGTGTAGTGAAAGACGGTCACGTGATACTCGCGCCGCTTAGTTCTCGGTGCAATTTTCTATCGACAAAACTCCCCGTAACATTGCGCCTCTTTACTACATCATTACTCAATGATAAGACATTATAACATGTGGGTTCCCGTAAGAAAGGAACACCCCTTTGATTACCACAGTACAAAAGGAAAACTTAAAGATAAAAGTCACAGTTAATAATTAATAGCATGTTGTTAACAGTCACACGTTAGCTCCTAGTGTAACTCTACTTGTTATCAAAGTAATAACTTTGATTCAATATAAGTGTTAGAATTAGTGATATTGAAATAAAGAGTTTTTAAAACAATGTATTTCAACAAAGAAATTTAATTTGCAAGGTGACCTGACAAAACAGCCCCGACAGAACAGCCCACCGACAAAACATCCCCCGTCAAAACAGTCCGCCGACAAAACAGCCCAAGTCAAAATAGATACCATACATACTTATGGAATTTATAATTGTTATACTTATACAGTATGTCTACCTGAGTTAGCGATAATTATTGAAAACTTTTTTATTTTTTGATCCTCCTTTTTTTCTTTTTAATTGTGTTTTTTGCCTTAAAAAGTTTTTTTAATATGATTTTGTTTCAACTGTTTTATTTTTTTAATTCTCTGTATTTTTTGCTTAATTTTTATTTTCTTTATTTTCTATTTCTGGTTTCAACAAAACCGTGGCATTTTTTTAATTTATTTACACAAGAAATAAAAACAAAAATAAATAAATCGGGTTTTTCCAAACTTTTTTAGAATGTCACAAATAGGGATAATTATTTTAACCGTCCAGGGTGTGGCGCGAAGAGTTTTGATTAAAAGTAATGGCGGATACAGTTATGTTAACAATCTGAAATTACGAATCTGTAGGTTTTGGATGACGCTGAGTTCAAATATAATATTGTCCTGAATGTGGCACTTCCGGTTATACCGGAAGTAGACGTCAACTTTGTTATTTTAAATGGAACCTAATATTTTTTATTTTATTTTAGGATTCTACATGAAATTCTAGATAAAATTTGTGCACAATGTCCTGTACCAAAAATGAAGTATTTTCGAGATATTTTGATTTCTTTAAAAATTTTGAAAAATCCTAGTCCACATTGAATAACGATATCTCCATTAATAACGAAGCTAGTGATGTGAAATTATAACCAATAAACAACAAAGCGCTTGTCCGTTAATTCCATATATCTATCTCATTGATATTACATACAGGGTGTTTTAAACTTAGCCGCCAAGATGCACAATTGAAATAATTTATAAGTTGCTTACTTTAAATAGAACACCCTGTATTTTATTACATTTTCCGCTGTATTTTTGTAAGCCAATTCGTCTGGTATCAGTATTCCCTATACCTAAATCCAACCACTTTTGGGATATTTCATTATCTTAGTTAAAACATAACAACACTTAATTATTGTAACATTAGTAAAGGGTAGGCCATGATTTAAGGTGATATTTTGTTATTTTTCATAAGTTATTAATTCTGAAAACTAACCAATAGCCTGAAAGGATTATTAATTGTGGATATCATTAAAAACGTTGACTAGGTATTTTGTATTAATTAGATAACTTACAAACAAAAATAACTAAATGTCATATTAAACAAATAAAGTTTTATAATAAGTGTCAAAATTAGCACCACCTACTTCTAAACATTTATGAATCCTTTTCATTAAGTTATGTCTTGTAATTCTGGAAATATGATCGGGTGTTGGAGAATTAAAAGCAAGTAAGACTCTCTGCACCATATCTTCCTTTGTCGTAACAGGTTTGGAAAATATCTGATTTTTGATGTAACCCCAAATACCAAAATCTAGAAGAGCCAAATCAGGAGAGCGAGCTGGCCAACGAAACGGACCCTGATTGGCAATCCATCTATCATCAAACATGTCGTAAAGATGCTGAGCAACAGACCCAAAGTTACACGGAGGTCCTCCATCTTGCTGATACCAAGCTGAAGCCGCCTCTCCATTTCTTAAAGTATATAACGCCGGTCGTACGGCTTCTTCTAAAATGTGGCAATATCTTGTACCATTTAAACTTTCATCATAAAAAATAATAGACACAAATATAATAAAAACACTGATAAATTGCATAATACCAATAAAAAGTTTTTTTCTTTACCTTACATCCCAAAAGTTACAGATAAAATTAAACAATTTGTTCTGAAGAAAACTCAACAAACACAAATTTCATTTAAAAATTTTAATACTATCAATAACTTTCATACCAAACTTAAAACTAAAGTACCAATTGATGACCGTTCTAACCTAATATATAAAATTAATTGTAAAAATTGTCCTAAATCATATATAGGACAAACTTCACAATATGTTAAAAAACGTATTAAACAACACATGTACTCTATTAAAAATAAATTGGATAATACTGCTTTATGCAACCACCACGTTCAATTTGGTCATAATTTTGATTTCGATGGTAAACAAATTCTAGCTTATGAAAACAACCTCCACAAAAGGTTATTCAAAGAAATGTTTTACACCCAAAAATTCAATACGGTTAATTACAAAACTGATATCAATAATTTAAGTAACATTTATTCGAACTTAATTAAAAATGTTTAATAAGGTAATGTTAGTTTGGGGTTTGTTACTTTTAGAAGTTGCATGTTCTAAAATTAGTTAAGTTGGTAATATTCTGTCTGAAAATTTTTCACTTTTACAATTGACATTGTTTCCGTCACACGTGTTTTAATAGAACCGTTAATTTCACAAATTTTGGTTGAATAAAGCTTAAAGATTTATTTTGGATAATTACGCATGATGCGGGTTTTAATCCCCGTTTATAACGGTAATTAGTAATATAATAATTATGATTGTAATAATGTGAAAGATTTTTGACATAATATACAAATTACTTTCAGGGGTTTTAGAGATGTTTGATGTTACATTTGTTTACTCCATCTACCAATTTTATTGTTAGTTATTAAATGTACAAGACTGCAGATACTATATGTATCAATAGCCTTATTTTTACCGGTAAGTTACCATCTTATAGTTTGTTAAATATAACTTCTACGTTTAGATCTATAATTGTAGTTTATGATGTTAAGTCCATATATATAATAACGACTGTGTTGGATTGAAATTATGTTAAATGATAGTCTGAAGAAGGGAACAAAACATATGTTTTTGGAAATATGTCAGCTTCCCGAAACGTTACGATACACCACTTCATAATAAATTTTCTACTTCATACATCATGAAACTACTGTGTTTTATTCTAGTTTAGAGTAAGTAGTTATTAACTACTAAGTTAGTTTCGTGGTGTGTTAATGTCATTTTGAACCGTTATTGTGATCTTTCTATCAAATGCTAAATAAAATTTTAATGCTAAAATTTTATCATCTTTTATTGTACAAAAAACATTAAAACTCCAACTATCTTGGAAATAACGTTCTCTATTAACATGTGGATTTACATTAGACCAAAATTGAGAATTATGTCGATCAAATAATCAATTTTTGCTAAACTTTGCTTCATCACACCATATAACTTTTTTTATAAAGTTTTTATCCACTTGGGTCTTCATTAAAAACCATTCACAGAATACTACCCTTCGAGGAAGATCACCCAATTGTAAGTGTTGCACCAAATGATATGACAATGGTTTCCATTTGTGTTTTTTAAAATGCGATGAATTGTTCTCGTCGACAAAGCAAGATCTCTCTCACAATCTCTATTGGAGGCATTTGGAGATACCGTAAAATAACCCAAAACATTAATTTCGTTTATGTCACTGTCCACTAGTGGTTTATTTTTATTAATTTTTGTCTTAAATTGACCAAACGGACGGCAGTTTTTAAGCAATCTTCTTACAATATCACCAGTTGCATTTGGTCGATTTGGGTATTTTTCTGCAAAAACACGGCAAGTCCGTTCAACAATTCTATTACACTCGCCGTAAATAATAATAAGATTTAAAAAATTATCATTAGTAAATCCTACATTTGCCATTATTTACTGTGAAATACAAACTGGTAAAGAAAACTGTTAAAACAATATAAACAATTAACGTTCTAACTATCAAATCTTTGACAGCCTGGCCTACCCTTAACTAATGTTGAAATAATTCAGTGTTGTTATGTTTTAACTAAGATAATGAAATATCTCAAAAGTGGTTGGATTTAGGTATAGGGAGTATTGACCCCAAACGAATTGGCTTAAAAATATCGCGAAAAATGTTACGACAAAGGAAGATATGATGCAGAGAGCCTTACTTGCTTTTAATTCTCTAACACCCGACCATATTTTCAGAATTACAAGACATAACTTAATGAAAAGGATTGATAAATGTTTAGAAGTAGATGGTGCTAATTTTGAACACTTATTATAAAACTTTATTTGTTTAATATTACATTTAGTCAGCTTTGTTTGTAAGTTATCTAATTAAATTAATATAAAATACCTAGTCAACGTTTTTAATGATATCTACAATTAATAATCCTTTCAGGCTATTGGTTACTTTTCAGAATAAATAACTTATGAAAAAATAACAAAATATCACCTTAAATAATGGAAATCATGGCCTACCCTTTACTAATGTTGAAATAATTAAGTGTTGTATTTTAATTAAGATAATGAAATATCTCAAAAGTGGTTGGATTTAGGTATAAGGAATACTGATACCCATCGAATTGGCTTAAAAAAATACAACGGAAAATGTAATAAAATACGGGGTGTTCTATTTAAAGTAAGCAACTTATAAATGATTTAAATTGTGCATGTTGGTGGCTAAGTTTAAAACACTTTGTATGAAATATCAATGAGATGGATATATGGAGTTAACGGGCAAGTACTTGTTGTTTATTAGTTACAATTTCACGTCACTAGCTTGTTATTAATGGAGATATCGTTATTCAATGTGGACTAGGATTTTTTCAAAATTTTTAAAAAAATCGAAATATCTCGAAAATACATCACTTTTGGTATAAGATATTGTGCACAAATTTTATCTCGAATTTCATGTAGAATTCGAAAATAAAATAAAAAATATTAGGTTCCATTTAAAATAAAAAAGTTGACGTCTACTTCCGGTATAACCGGAAGTGCCACATTCAGGACATTATTATATTTGAACTCAGCGTCATCCAAAACCTACAGCTTCGTAATTTCAGATTCTTAACATAACTGTATCCGCCATTACTTTTAATCAAAACTCTTCGCGCCACACTCTGTATACTAATTCGTTTTTTATTGCATTAAAGTGAACTTTCCTTTTTCCAATTTTGTTTGAGTGTTACTTATGGGATAATTAACATTACACTTAGGTTATTTGTATTGTTGCAATTATTAAATTAAATTTAAAGGCGCACACAAATAATTTAATAATGTACAATTCGCCACCTGAGAATAATATTTTTTCTATTTTCTATTAATTTTATATCAACCTTTACGTTTTACACGTCAAATGTATGTACGTGGTATAACCCAAACATCATTAAAACTGGATCTATCGGAGACTGTTTTGTCGGGGGCTGTTTTGACGGGGTACCATTTTGGAAATATAACACAATTTTCGAATGTAACTAATGCTACTAATTTGCATAACTGACAGTTAACTTTTAAGTTATTAACTTGTTAAAATAAACTTTCTTGATTAATAGTGTTTTTTGTAAATTGATGTTTACAAATGAGTAACAAATCAATTTCTTAACTAGCAGCCAATTTGTTAAGATAAATTTTCAACGGTAATAAGTTGACTAGATAAATTGACATTTACAAATGAGTATCAAATAAATGTTATTAAATTTATTTCATTTCTTTTGATTCACATTTTGTAAGTTGGAAGGTTGTGTTGTATTTCATAGTTCCGCACCAGATATTTTTGTTATCACTGCACTTTAAATAAGAATACTTCTAATAAATGACGCTAAACCTTTGGTATTTGCGATTATGATTATAAACGCTAAAAAATGACTGAGTTAATCTTTGAATATATTTAAATAAATTAAAATAAATGTTTAAAAGTAGTACTTAATTGTGGAGGAAAGCAAACAAAGCATGGAGAGTCATGTGTACCATTCAAATTAATAAATAAATGATATATTCTTAATGACTAATAGATAAAATTAATTAAACTATCTATATAACAGAACGAAAAATGCATATTAATGTGAACAACTTTGGATCTTAGTCACAGAAAATGCATCTTATGTTGGTGAGTACTTTAAATTGTAAAGGTACATAATATATTCGCACTATCTTGTTTTAGTTTATTATATTGGCTGTTTTGGGTTTTACGTTATCTAAACCACTCCCAGAACCAAATCCTGGATTGGTAGTACTAAATGTATTACAATCTATATTGGTGGAAAGTAAACCGTTAACTGTGCTTGATAAGACTTTACCATTAAACGTTACAGTATCATAATTGTATATAAATTACATTTGTTATAATGCATGAATTATGAAAATTAACTAATTAAAATAGACTATAGATTAAAGTAATTATTTTTTACATCAATTTAAAAACATCAAAGAATGCGTGTTCATGAATAATCACATTCTGATCAACCTGTTATTGAAGGTTAACTTTGTTATTGTTTTTTTTATTCATAACAGTTAGTAATCAACTACAATTAAGGCATGATTAAGTATATACAAATGAACTATATAAAATGCTAATTAGTACTAAACTGGTATGCAAATGTGTTATAGTAGTTATGTTCACTTATTAGATTTACTTTTTGTTGTTTAATGATATGTGTAGCGTGCACCTGTTTATAGTAAGGTAATAATAACAGGAAAACACAATAAAAATTCTTTGAATGTCAAGGCAAATTATTGACACGATAAAAACTGAATAACCTAGTAAGTGTTTATTATTAAATACTTTCAAAGTCAAGTATGTCGTTTTTGACATTTACGTAAGTTATTCTGTGGTAAAAAATTTTTATAGTCATATTAACACCAATTGACATTTGATTACTTTTTTTGATGTATGTGCGTTCTGTCTAATTTGACGTTCTAACGCTTAACTTGTTTTTACTGGTTAAGGCGTAACTATTTATATTATCTGGATTAAATTTATCACTACATCCCGTAATAATTAATAACCATCAATGTTCAATGTTTTCAACAAATAAACCGTATGACTGTTTTATCACGGAAATTGGAATTTATACAAAATCCATAGGGGAGGCCGGGGCTATTTGTTACAGCATCTTTACTTACAATGACAGCGGCATAACAAAAAATACGACAAAAATATATTCGACCTGGGCACAACACGAAATCCTAATATTTCAGGTGAAGAAAAAAATAATTGTCACTTATAACACTTGGTCCCCCTTTCTCCATATCCCGTGGCAAGAAGATCCACCATAACAACTAAGTGAAAAACATGAAATGAAAGTCATTTTAAAAATTCAAATTAAGTCATTTACAAATTGGACCGTGTTTATCAGAAAGGGACCAACCGACATTTTTATAAAAATACAGATAATGGTGCCAAGCGACGTAGGTAGCTCAACAGAATGTTATTCAGGAACGCCACCTCATTATTGACGAAAAAAATATACAGATGAACTAACCGCCATACCGGGAGTACAACATTTATTGTTAAACTGAAGGGAACCAGGCCCCTAGTTCCTTTCCGCTAAATGCATTGTGTTGAACTGTGGCGCTTGGCTCCATTCATGCTCTGGTTTGTTAAACAACTATTTGAGGTTTTGATGGTACACAGATTGTGTAAAACGTGCTCGTGCTTATTTATTGAAATCAACATGAATCGAGGGAGACAGATTCTAGAAATAGCACTAAAAGACCTTAAGGATAAGGAGAAATCCGCGCTCCCTGAAAACATTTTGGTAAGTTGAATTTACTTTTGGTATAATTGTTTAATGAAGCTTTTCAAACACCAGGAAGTTGATTTTAATTATTTCTGTTAAAAGAAAAATAAACACGTCAGTACATGAATAATCACTAACTACAATAATAATTATGACAAGTGACATTTTTTTTTCACGGCAACTTTTATTGGAACATCCAACACCCTCCCTCAATAAAAGTATTTTACAAACAAAACTCGTATTCTGATTTTAGTTTAAAGTAAACCCATAAGACCCTTAAATTTCTCAAAAGAAACTGTAGGTAATGGTTTAGTTAATATATCAGCTACTCGATCACTGGTGTTCACATACTTTATATCTATGACACCTTAGCAACTTTTTCTTTTACAAAATGATATTTTATATCTAAGTGCTTCATGCGCTTAAGTTGTTCATGTGAATTACATGATCGAATAGTTGACTGATTATCCTCAAATATCGTAATTGAAAAAACATCATACAGATTTAACTCGAGAATTAGGTTTCTCAACCAACAAGCTTCACTGACACAATTACTGAGTGCAACATACTCAGCCTCACAAGATGACAAAGCTACAGTTGGTTGTTTTTTTTTAGACACCCATAGAACCAAATTTCCACAAACTTGAAGACAGTAACCACTTGTGGATCTTCTGTCAATTGTATTGCTGCCCCAGTCGGTATCAGTGTAACCTGTCAGTATGCTATCACTTACGTTTGACTAATATATTAGTCTCAGATTTACAGTACCCTTGATATATCTGAGTAAACGCTTCAAACACACCCACAAATCGTTACTAGAACAAGTCTGAAAACGGGACAAAAAAGTTATACTAGAACAAAGATCAGGCCTTGTACCTAGCATGGCATACATAATACACCCAATCAGTTTTCTACAATGTTGTTCTAGAATTTCACTTTCAGACTTATCCCTTAGTAAAAGTGACAAATTTAAATTCGGATCCATTGGAGTGCTTACAGGATGGCATTCAGACATATTAAATTTATCCAAAACATTCTTTAGATATTGAACCTGATCCAAAGTTGTAATACCATTCTGCAAATCCTGTTTTATACTCATACCTAAATAGTAGCTTGCTAACCCTAAATCTTTCATTTTAAATTTACTTTTTAGCATATCAATAATGCGAGATAACATAGGACCATATCCGGTACATAAAAGGTCATCCACAAAAACTAGTAAATAAACCCAACACTTTTTATCTACAAAAAAATAAAAACATTGATCTGACACTCTTTTTACAAATTCCAACACTTAGGTGCATTATTTAAACCATACAAAGCTTTTTGAAGTTTGCAGCACTTATTTTTAGGGATATCAAAGTTATTTGGCAAAGTTATACAAATATCTTTTTTAATTGAGCCATTGAAAAAAGCACTGCAAAAGTGGCCATCTGTTTTTATTAGTTAATGCAATAAGTGTTTTAATAGTTGCCAGCTTAACAACAGGAGAGTAAATTTCACTAAAATCTAAACCTTGTTGAACAAAACCCCTCGCAACCAACCTAGCCTTATACAAATTAATCTTACCATTCTTATCTTGCTTCACTTTGAACACCCATTTAGTGTCCACCACTAGCACATCACTCACAGGTTCACCAACGATTTCCCAAGTATTGCTTTCTGCAAGAGCTGCCATCTCCGTTTCCATGGCTTGAATCCATCTTGTAGCTTCTTGTGATGGTAGTGCTTCCTGAATTGTGGTGGGCTCACCCTCAGCAAATGCCAGGTAACAGTTATAATCCTCTGTTAATTTTGCTGGTGGCTTGGTTTGACAAGTTGGTTTCCTGTTGATCTGGTTACTTTCTGTGGTCCCCTCAGTAGTAATACTGTTATCTGTTACGCGTTCCTCTATCTCATCCTGGATACTTTCCTGCTGTACTTCATTTTGTAGCTCTTTTGGACAGATTTCTTTATCTGGATAATAAATCCTAAATCCCTTTGTGGTTTCTCCATAGCCAACAAAGTACCCTTTGCAACTTTTGCTGTCCAATTCTAATCTGCGTTGTTTGGGAACATGAGTCCATACTTCTGCACCAAATGATGATTTTAATAGCATGAAATCAAATGTCTTATTATACCAGATATTAAATGGAGTTTGTTTTGGAAGAGAACTGGTTCCTGTTCTGTTTAACACGTCTACAGCCATGTTAACAGTTTCGGCCCATAAATGTTTCTTTAAGTCCTTTTCCCTTAACATTGATCTTGCAGCCTCCATTACTGTTCTCATCTCTCTCTCCACTTTTCCATTTTGTGCAGGAGTATAAGCTACTGTAGTTTGATGAACAATTCCATTTTCATTTAATAAAGTCGCTACAGGCTTATTTACAAATTCAGTCCCATTGTCTGTCCTAATCACTTTGACATTTATTCCTTGGTTATTCAATAATGCAAGAAATATTTTTAATTTTTAAAATACCTGGTTTTTTTCTTTCAAAAAATAGACAGTTCTATAATGTGAAAAATCATCTTTAAGTAGTAAAAAATATTTTGAGCCTCCAAGAGATGTTTCCTCAATTGGTCCACATAAATCTGTGAGAATCAATTCACCTGGAGCTTTCGTTTTTGTAATGCTTGTTGTGTGTGATTTTTTACATTGTTTTCCTTCAATACATGCAACACAAATGATTTTTCAAACATTTTACATTTATATTATTCTATGAAAGAATATTTTTCACATGTGCAAAATGCTGATGAGCAAACTTCTTGTGGAACTCACACAATTCACAATCATTTTTGCAGTAATTACCTGTTGGGGTCGTTGAGCTGACGCTGGATAAGGCTAAACCCATTTTCTCCTTGGCCTCAGAAAAACACATTTTGAACATTCTTTCTTCACGCTTTGCAATTGCAACTGTTGATTCTTTTTTTCCAAACTTGCAAATGTTATTGTTTGACACCATGTGTAAGTCTTTGTCCAAGGTACTAATAACAGAGAATAGGTTTACTTTTAAATCTGGAACATGAAGAACATTTTGTAGCTACACCATGTTCCATGCCTCTCCGTTGAAAGCCTTCAGCCAGACGTTGCCTTCGCCCATAACTTTTACTTTGGCACCATCACCTAACTGCACCATACGGTTGTGGTCCAACACTTTGTAGTTTTCAAAATAAGATAAAACCTTACACATATGATGAGTACATCCACTGTACATAAACCAAGAATCAGTCAACTGCTGATAAGCACTAGCAACTAATGCGGTAAAATCTCCTGGCTTCTCAGTCTCCCTCTGTTTCTTTTGTTTATTTTTCTTGTTGAAGAAACAGTATTTGGCCATGTGCCCTTTCTTTTTGCAAATATCACATTGCTTGTTCTTGTAGCAGTCTTTACTTGCATGTCCAGATTTCCCACAAGTTGCGCACTGTCCTACGTTGACTCTGGATACCAAAGCTGCTGCCACTTCATCAGTACTAGATCTTTGTTCTTCAAGCAATAAACGTGACGTCAACTCGTTGAGAGTTCGTTTTTCTACAGAAGCTGACTCCCAGGCTGACCTAAAGTGCTTGTACTGTTCTGGTAGAGAGATCAGTATCTTTGTAATAGTCATATTATCAGAGATTTCCTCTCCAGCTTGCTTCAACTTTGACCGGATCTCTTCAATCTTAGATAAAAAAGATGACATAGGTCCTTGACCAAAATCCGTCATGAAAAACTTTTGTTAAAGAAGATGGACACTAATCACCGACTCCTTGTCATAGACTATTTTTAATTTGTTCCACATCCTATATGAGGTCTCACAAGATAGAATATGTGTGAGTGGTCCATGCTCAATTCTTGTGACGATAATTTCTTGAGCTCTAGCATCTTGTTTAATCCAATTTGACTTGCCTGCTTCATCCTCTGGTTTCACTGAAACTCCAAACACAATTTCAAACAGTCTACGTCCTTTCAAGATGACTTGAGTTTCGAATTTCCATACTTGCCAGTTACCACCATTAAATTTCGACACTGGATTAGCCGACGCCATTTTATACTTTCTCGTGTGTTCTCAGAATCTGAAACTGATTTAACTTATACTGTACGTTCCAAGCTTCCTGTTATTGTAGGGTGTCTGGGCCCATAACCAATTGTTTAATGAAGAAATAAACTTCCTGAAGAAGTAGTTGCATCTATTATTATTGACATAAGGCAGTTCCCCACATACACATCGCATTACTGTAGATCGCAAACTGAGTCTAGGTATTTGAACTATGATATCACCGAGCGTAAAATGTATGATTTGTAAGAGTGAAAACAAAGATGTTAAGGTATCTTTTGCTAGCTATAAAAATACCTTTTATAAAAATTTTAATCTACGTAGGAAACCCAGAATAAAAGACACTTGCAGTTTATGTGATTCATACTATATCAAAACACAAAATGCTGTATTGGAACAAGACAGGGAGGAACTAAAATTGGCACACAATTTACACCTAGAAGCAGCTGAAATAGCAAGAAAAGAAATGAAAAATGATTTTGAGGTATCCAAACGGAATGAAAAACTTCAAACTTTGACATACGATATGCAAAAAACCTTGCCTTTGCCGAATATTCCTACAAATCTTGTTTTCTACAAGCGCCAACTCTGGCTTTATAATGAGGGTATACACTCTGGCAATAAAGGGTACTGCTTTATACGGAAAAAAGGAGAGGCCATAAGAGAAGCACAAGAGGTGGTGTCATGTCTAAAAAGATTTATACAACTTTTTTTTGAACAGAATACTGAAACTTAGTGGTCAGATAGCTGTGGTGGCCAAAATAGGAACGTTAAAATCGTTTTAATGCTAAAGGACATACTTAGCTGTCACCCTACATTAAAAGCTATCTATTGCATGTACCTGATATCTGGCCACAGCTATCTGCCAAATGATAATGATTTTTCGGACATAAAAATCCAATTAAATTGAATCAAGTAATTTATACGACGCAAGACTACCTCAATATAATGAAACACTGCAACCGACAAAATCCACTGATTATAACAGAAATGAGTACAGAACATTTTTTCTCTGTAGAAAATTTAGAAAAAGAAATTACTAACCGAAAAATGGACATAAACAAAAATAACATTAGCTGGTTAAAAACCAGAGTAATAAAATTAGAAAAAGGCAAACCATTTTCAATTTTCTTAAACTCATAATGTAAGACGAGTTCCATGAAGTATTGCTTCAGAAAAATCCAAAAAGACAGGCTCCACTTGCTTTTAAGAACAATTTAAGTATTCTTTGGCCCAACGGTACAGAAATTTCAAACAAAAAGCTGCAGGACATTAAGTTGTTAATGCCATTTATTCCACTGGATGCCAAAAATTTCTACAAGAATCTCAAAGGCATGAATTTTGACGACGATTTAGATGGATTTGGCGAAAACCTCGATTTTGAGCCAAATAATGAAGAAGCATAAATACATTTATTAACATATTTAACAAATATTTTGTTTGTTTTGAAATATTATTTTGTTTAATTTTCTGTAGTACGCAAAATAGATGAGTTTCTAAACTAAAAACTTGTTTAATTTAATTTTATTTGTTTAATAGTTTCTTTCTGAAAAACTAATCTTGCCTGTTTAAAAATTATCGAGAAAGGAACCAAATGCCAAAATTGTAAAAAAAAGATTATTTTCTTCTACATTATTGTTATTTAAAGATGAGTTAAATATGATGCTCATTAACTCATAAAATAAAAAATATCACTAAAATGTTCAATAAGGCAGCATCTACAATGTTTTAACGTTGAATCATTTTCCGGCGATTTTTATACTTTGGCAGTTGGTCGCCTTCTGATAAACAAGGTCCAACTCGCAAATGAAGCAGTCGTCGCATGGTCCCGCGCATAGATCGTGGGCCTTCACATCTGATCCATCCTTCCACTATCTTTTCCGCTTTCACTCTCATTGCTTTCGTCGATTTCGTTAATTACGGTCTTTTTCTTTCTATTAGTTACTCTATTAAGTGTTTTCCTTGAGTCTGTTACCGAACTTTTTCCTACTTTGTAACTTCTGGCCTCCACCTTCTAAATGAATTTCTCTTTTGATTTCTGCTGTTCTAGTGTCGTCTCGTTTTTGTTCTAATTCAGTTTAAAGGCGTGTATTGGTAAGTATTACAGAATTTGCTTTCCTTTTTCTTACTTTCCGAATATGCAACTGGGGATACAATTTTCAAAAATTCAGCAAATGATTAAGACTAGCTTGCTACTACATTTGATGAGCTAGGTCTTGGATCATTAGACGTTGCTTTTGGTGATGTTTGGTTAGCGATGATAAGGGATGGAGCCGAAGTTGCACCTAGGTTCGACGAGGTAGGTGTTGCATCACTGGAATTTGATTTTGGTGTGGTGGCGTGATGTGAACATCTTACAAGCGATGAAGACGGAATTTCAACTGTTGAATTGAACAAGATAGGTCATCAATGGTTGGATAAAACTACAATTGGACTAAGACTGGCCTATCTTCACTGGGTTCAAAATGTCTACATATTTCAAAAAAGTGCTCACTGTCCATCCCGGCAGACCCGTTTGAGAAACCAATAGTTGCTGGAGCAACATCTCTTAATAATGATGGTGCAAGTCTCTTCCGATGAAAGAGGTAAAATGGATATTAATATAGTTCCCAGTGGCAGAAAATGCAAAAGCTACAGTTATGTTTGACCCTCTACCTCCGCTCATTATTGTTTCTGCCAGCTTCTGCTCTAATAAGACTTGTGGCCTGAAGTTTTCAAATAGATAAGCGAAGATTCCTGTCAAAACAATAAACAAAACACAATAATGTTCGGGTCGTCAAAGCGATAAGACGTGTTTGGGGTGGCTCCAGCATTTACCTTCGATTAGTGATTAAAATGTCAATTTCTAAATCAATAAAGTTACTGTACGGTAGGAGTGAGTTTTTGAACAGATTTTTATACCCAGTGGTTTGAATGTTAGTAATGGATAAAGACAATAATAATCTAACCAGTAAAATTTCTGTAGAGTGTAAAAAAGGCGCGTAAATAACACTTGGGATTGCTAAAGGATCGTATGTTTCCGAAAAATACAGTTCTTTTAAACCCATACCAGACGTGCTAAACTCTTAGAATTGTAAAGTAAATTTAAAGGGCAAATACCACCCTTTTGTCTTGAACTCAAACAAGTAAACATTTTTGCAATAACAATCAATTATGGAGAACCGATAAAATAACTTATTTTATCCCACGCCAGCGGGGAGTATGAAACAGTAATTAATACGTATCTCTAACTGTAGGA
Source organism: Vesta saturnalis (assembly GCA_036346205.1). NCBI lineage: Eukaryota > Metazoa > Arthropoda > Insecta > Coleoptera > Lampyridae > Vesta > Vesta saturnalis. Next base: position 2,600,484 of record JARFJB010002165.1, on the reverse strand, counting down.
ACAAAATAGACCAGATGTGATTCATAAAAATGCACAGCTTTGTATTTAATAAATCCCTTTCTATAACAAACGCAGGCGTACGCATTGTCGTAAGAATCGTTTTATTAGACTAAATGATAAAAATAAATAACTAAATTGAATCCGTAATACAAAGTATAAAGCAAAAGCATATGAATAGATAAAATAAACAAATAACCAGCTCTAATTTGTAGTTGAAATTCTAAATTAAATACTTTTTATTTTCTCCAATAAATGCAAGCAAGTCGCGTATGCTACAACCTAATTTAATTTAAATATGAAGTACGATGCTTTTGAATAGATTTTTTTCGGTTTGAATATTAATAATAAACGAAAATAATGATAATCAAAACAGTAGAATTTTGTAATGTGTGAAATGGTTTCCTTAAATAAATAAAAACGGCACGTAAATAATATCTATGATTGCAATTTTATATTTGGTACTATGTTAATTTCTAAGTTTAATTATAACATTGTATTTCATATTATTTTATATTATATTGTGCTTTGACGGCAAATTTGAAATGTAATCTAACTTTTACCATTGGTACTATATTTAATTTTCACTGTAACTTTGACCTTAAAAGTAGGTAATTAAAGTCGCGAGAGCCAACAGGGTCATTATCGTTATTTATTAGCACCCTTCAATTAAATAAACAGGAAATTAGAAAAGTTAAGTTTCACGACAATAATAAACAGATTTTATTAGTTTAAAATGGCAATCATACGCAAGTTAGAACCTAAATAATAAACTAAAGTAAACAATTTATTTCAATCCTAATGCTGTCAAGACCTACGAAACTAACCATCAACAGATTGGCGTACTATACATCTTACGCACGATCCATTTAATTAGATTAGGTTAATGAATATCCTGCTTTGTTTTAAGTACAATTACTTTATTCAGCAATCGTATACAAAAAAAAAATTTTTCTTGTAAGATGCAATGTAAACTAATTAATGCTTCCTTTTTAGCTCTAATATTCTACAACTTCATAGGTGGAAGGCATGCAATACTACCAGCTTTATCATGGGCTCCTTAATATTGGTGCTCCAATTTTCTGAGCTCGGTAAGGGCTGCCGATCACTTTCTGCCCTATCCCTTATGTACTCGCCAACACGTACTCGCCAAGCGTGGTGTTTGAACGGTCAAACCCTTAAAATGACGAGTTCTAAAACACACGCTATACCCCAGATGAATAGGGCGAGACGCCCACACCCTCACGTCGATTCGTCGATCCGTCCCAAGGATTATGAGTGGGGAGGGCAAAAAATCGCCAATACCAAAAGCAAGACTAAGAAGTGCAAGATCTGACCGGAATAAAATTCTGCACCATTTGGATGACCGGGAGGTCAGGACTCAAGAAGTCAGGATTCAAGAGACCTCGGTCATCGAAAGTACCAACAACCGGATTCATTACTACAACATACGTGGTATCAGGTCGAATCTTAATGCTGTTCACCAACACCTTGAACAAGTGCAACCGGACATTCTATTTCTATCAGAAACACAAGTCTCTCCTGGAAGCACTGATTCGCCTGACCTGCAATTTCCCAGATACAACCTCCACTCTAACTTTCGCCTTAAAGGCGGAATATGTACGTATAGCAAGGACAACGTAGGTTGTAAGAGGATGTCCACTTTGGAAAGCAACAAATTTCACGTGATTTGGTTCAAACATTCTGGGCCCAAATTTGTGAAATTCTGCTGTTGTTTGTATAGGTATCCCAATGATAACAACTTCCAAAATCTTTTTGATTACCTTAGTCTAAAAATAGACTACCTCTTATCACAGCTTACATCTTGCGATATTTCGATTTTGGGAGATTTTAATGCCCACAATTCCTATTGGCTTCATTTTAATCTACTACTAATCCCGCAAGTTATAGTGCAGAAGCATTTGCTGTATCCTGTGATCTCACACAAATCATTTTCGAACCAATTAGATTCCCTGACAACCCTAATCATACTCTACATCTGCTGGACCTATTCCTTACAACTGACCCACTTGTCTGTAAAACAAGACTCTTTTCCCCACTTGGTCAATCAGACCACTGCCTAATCGAAATAACTTCCTCTGTACCTTATCCCACTGTTACTCGAAAAACAGATAGAACTATGTGGTGTTTTGGTGTTTTAAATCAGCTAACTGGGAGCGAACTGCGAGATTTGTTTGCAACGTTCCCCTGGCGTGAGTATTGCTTGAAATGGTCCTCCTCTTCAAACATTGCTATTTCAGTAACTGAAGTTATACTGATGGGTATGCAGGCAAAAAACATAACCGTGTAGCTCATGCCCGTTCCCAGTAATGGTATATGAACAAGCTGTCTCCTCGTGGCGGGGAGATGATTCCATTTGTTGAATAGCTGTTGTTGATAGTGGGAAAACTGTTTTTTCCAGGCCCTGGTCTTAAATAGAAGATTGGCAATTCAGTAGCATCAACTACTTCTGCGGTGTTTGTGAGAAGAGTCGAGAACTTGGGCGGTTAGAAAATGAATTAAATGAAGGAGTTAGAGAAAGAATTGGCGGAAATTTGTTAGTGGGATAAACCGAAATTGGTGAATATCGTGGTGGTAGTTGATGTGCCCATTTATGGAACATAAATAAAGTTCCACCATCAGCTTCAAATAGTACGTCATTAATGATCTTTTTGTGATAGACGTCCCTGGTCAAACCTTAGCTTCATAGCGACATTTTCTTCAGAAATTAATGATTTGTGGTGCAAGGTTGCTTGAAATGGTCATTTACGGTTTCCATTACCTCGTTTGTTGTATTCGTTTCCTTAATTTAGACATGAGATCCTTTTAGTTTCGGCGTATAACGAAACTGAGATCGTGAACTGTTCTTGTGAAATCTTGGGATTGAGAGCGTGGTATATTATCTGTCATTGAGTTGGATTCAGTTACATCTCCATGATCCTGTTCAAAAGATATTCATGAATTACTATACGCCCTAATGAACATTCTTCACTGAGAGGCTGACCGGGGTAGGAATATAACGTTGTTTTCAAGCAACCTACTAAAGAAAGTGACTATTACTATTTACCTTCCAACCAACACATACCTATGTAGGTATAGAAGGATATGTAATCGACTTTCTTCTCTCTAACGCTAAATCGACTTATTAGCTCATTTTACAAAGCTTGACAAAGCTACACCAAGATGTGTGTGTATGTGTGTGTGTGTGTGTGTGTGTGTGTGTGTGTGTGTGTGCGTGTGGGTGTGCGCGTGTGTGTTTGTGTGCGTGTGCGGGTGTGTGTAATTGTACACGTGCGCGTGCGCGCGTGTGTGAGTGTGAGTGAGTGCGACTGTAAGTGTCAGTGTGAGTGTGAGTGTGAGTGTGGGTGTGAGTGTGAGTGTGTGTGAGTATGAGTGTGAGTGTGAGTGTGAGTGTGAGTGTGAGTGTGAGTGTGAGTGTGAGTGAGTGTGAGTGTGAGTGTAAGTGTGAGTGTGAGTGTCAGTATAAGTGTGAGCGTGGGTGTGGGTGCGAGTGCGAGTGGCGCAGCGTGAGTGTGAGCGTGACCGGTATTGTGAGTGTGAGAGTAAGCTTGAGTATGAGATTGAGTGTGAGTGTGTGAGTATGTCACTGAGTGGGTGTGAGAGTGAGTGTGAGTGTGGGTGTGAATGTGATTGTTAGTGTGAGTGTGAGTGTAAGTGTGAGTGTGAGTGTGAGTGTAAGTGTAAGTGTGAGTGTGAGTGTGAGTGTGGGTGTAAGACTGAGTGTGAGAGTGAGTGTCAGTATGAGTATGAGCACTAGTAGAGCGCCAGCGCGAGTGTGAGCGTGAACATAATCATGATTGTGAGTGTGAATGTAAGCTTGAGTATGAGATTGAGTGTGAGTGTGTGAGTGTGAGTGTGAGTGTGAGTGTGAGTGTGAGTGTGAGTGTGAGTGTGAGTGTGAGTGTGGGTGTGAGTGTAAGTGTGAGTGTGAGTGTGTGTGAGTGTGAGTGTAAGAGTGAGTGTAAGAGTGAGTGTAAGAGTGAGTGTGAGTGTAAGTGTTAGTGTTAGTGTGAGTGTGAGTGTGGGAGTGAGTGTCAGTGTCAGTGTGAGTGTGAGTGTGAGTGAGTGAGAGTGAGAGTGAGAGTGAGTGTCAGTGTCAGTTTGAGTGTGAGTGCTAGTGGAGCGCAGCGCGAGTGTGAGGTTGGCCGTAATCGTGAGTGTGAGTGTGAATGTGAGCTTGAGTATGAGATTGAGTGTGAGTGAGTGTGAGTGTGACTGTGTTTGTATTTGTGTAAGTTTAAGTGCGAGTGTGAGTGTGAGAGTAAGTGTGAGTGTGAGTGCGAGTGCTAGTGGAGCGCCAGCGCGAGTGTGATCGTGACCGTAATCGTGAGTGTGGGTGTGAATGTAAGCTTGAGTATGAGATTGAATGTGAGTGCCGATGTGAGTGTGAGTGTGTGTGTGCGTGTGTAAGTTTAAGTGTAAGTGTGAGTGCAAGTGCGAGTGGGATGCGAGCGCGAGTGTGAGCGTGATTGTAATGGTGAGTGTTAGCTTGGGTATGAGTTTGGGTGTGAGTATGGGTGTGAGTGTGAGCGCGAGTGTGAGTGACAGTGAGAGTATGAACTTTAGTGTCAGTGTCAGCGTCAGTGTCAATGCCAGTGCCTGTGTCTGTGCCTGTGTGTGTGTGTGTGTGTGTGTGTGTGTGTGTGTGTGTGTGTGTGTGTGTGTGTGTGTGTGTGTGTGTGTGTGTGTGTGTGTGTGTGTGTGTGTGAGTGTCAGAGTGAGGGTGTGAGCTTCAGTGTCAGTGTCAGTGTCAGTGTAAGTGTCAATGTCTGTCTGTGTCAATGTCTGTGCCTGTCCCTGTATCTGGGTGTGTGAATATTAGTGTGTGTGCGAGTGCGTGCGTGATTGTTTGCGTGCTTGTGTGCGTGAATTCGTCCGCGCGCGCGTATATGGACATATCTTAGTATCCACTATAACTCCAGAACGACGACATTGATATACCTCCAACTACGTGTTTAAGACTATTCATTACTCCTGAAGCTGATTAGATTTTTGGAGAAATTCAGCCGCGGATATGGAGGCTAGTAAGGAGCAGTTTTTTGGTGTTATTACTTATCTCTGAAACAGCTGTATACTTCAGGTACAAAAATACCAACATATAGACCTTACACGTATCAATTCATTACACTCTATGCAATTTTTCATACGATGCGTAATTTAGCGGAAAAAAAATTCCCAATGTAGAATTTAACTTTACCTAGTGGTAATAAAACAACAGTAATGCATTTTGTTAAAGCTGTGCCATATTTCTAAAATATAAAACATAGACCTGCCACTGCATTTTATTTTTCTCTGCAACTTTCACATAAGATCCCCTAATGGCAGTTTAATTACCACGGGTCATCTAGTTTCGTAAAAATCATTCAACATGGGAGCGAATTCGATACCGCCCTTCCCCACAGTGACTAGGTTTTCCAAGGTTAGGTCATTAAGTTGATGACTGTTTAATGACTTCCTGGAATTGATTATAATTATGCAAATGATTTTTGAAATTTTTCCTTAAATTGGTGTTTACACGTTTTTATTTCACTTAATTAAATAATTAATCCTAAAAATTAACGACTTTAGATTGTTAAGTCTCGTATTGAGGGTGAGGGTTTTTTTGATTGGTCAACAGTTTGGTGCTGTTGTTTGTATAGGTATCCCAATGATAACAACTTCCAAAATCTTTTTGATTACCTTAGTCTAAAAATAGACTACCTCTTATCACAGCTTATATCTTGCGATATTTCGATTTTGGGAGATTTTAATGCCCACAATTCCTATTGGCTTCATTTTCATCTACTACTAATCCCGCAAGTTATAGTGCAGAAGCATTTGCTGTATCCTGTGATCTCACACAAATCATTTTCGAACCAATTAGATTCCCTGACTACCCTAACCATACTCTACATCTGCTGGACCTATTCCTTACAACTGACCCACTTGTCTATAAAACAAGACTCTTTTCCGCACTTGGTCAATCAGACCACTGCCTAATCGAAATAACTTCCTCTGTACCTTATCCCACTGTTACTTGAAAAACAGATAGAACTATGTGGTGTTTTGGTGTTTTAAATCAGCTAACTGGGAGCGAACTGCGAGATTTGTTTGCAACGTTCCCCTGGCGTGAGTATTGCTTGAAATGGTCCTCCTCTTCAAACATTGCTCTTTCAGTAACTGAAGTTATACTGATGGGTATGCAGGCAAAAAACATAACCGTGTAGCTCATGCCCGTTCCCAGTAATGGTATATGAACAAGCTGTCTCCTCGTGGCGGGGAGATGATTCCATTTGTTGAATAGCAGTTGTTGATAGTGGGAAAACTGTTTTTTCCAGGCCCTGGTCTTAAATAGAAGATTGGCAATTCAGTAGCATCAACTACTTCTGCGGTGTTTGTAAGAAGAGTCGAGAACTTGGGCGGTTAGAAAATGAATTAAATAAAGGAGTTAGAGAAAGAATTGGCGGAAATTTGTTAGTGGGATAAACCGAAATTGGTGAATATCGTGGTGGTAGTTGATGTGCCCATTTATGGAACATAAATAAAGTTCCACCATCAGCTTCAAATAGTACGTCATTAAAGATCTTTTTGTGATAGACGTCCCTGGTCAAACCTTAGCTTCATAGCGACATTTTCTTCAGAAACTAATGATTTGTGATGCAAGGTTGCTTGAAATGGTCATTTACGGTTTCCATTACCTCGTTTGTTGTATTCGTTTCCTTAATTTAGACATGAGATCCTTTTAGTTTCGGCGTATAACGAAACTGAGATCGTGAACTGTTCTTGTGAAATCTTGGGATTGAGAGCGTGGTATATTATCTGTCATTGAGTTGGATTCAGTTACATCTCCATGATCCTGTTCAAAAGATATTCATGAATTACTATACGCCCTAATGAACATTCTTCACTGAGAGGCTGACCGGGGTAGGAATATAACGTTGTTTTCAAGCAACCTACTAAAGAAAGTGACTATTACTATTTACCTTCCAACCAACACATACCTATGTAGGTATAGAAGGATATGTAATCGACTTTCTTCTCACTAACGCTAAATCGACTTATTAGCTCATTTTACAAAGCTTGACAAAGTTACACCAAGATGTGTGTGTATGTGTGTGTGTGTGTGTGTGTGTGTGTGTGCGTGTGTGCGTGTGTGTGTGTGTGTGTGTGTGCGTGTGGGTGTGCGCGTGTGTGTTTGTGTGCGTGTGCGGGTGTGTAATTGTACACGTGCGCGTGCGCGCGTGTGTGAGTGTGAGTGAGTGCGACTGTAAGTGTCAGTGTGAGTGTGAGTGTGAGTGTGGGTGTGAGTGTGAGTGTGAGTGTGAGTATGAGTGTGAGTGTGAGTGTGAGTGTGAGTGTGAGTGTGAGTGTGAGTGAGTGTGAGTGTGAGTGTCAGTATAAGTGTGAGCGTGGGTGTGGGTGCGAGTGCGAGTGGTGCAGCGCGAGTGTGAGCGTGACCGGTATTGTGAGTGTGAGAGTAAGCTTGAGTATGAGATTGAGTGTGAGTGTGTGAGTATGTCACTGAGTGTGTGTGAGAGTGAGTGTGAGTGTGGGTGTGAATGCGATTGTTAGTGTGAGTGTGAGTGTGAGTGTAAGTGTGAGTGTGAGTGTGAGTGTAAGTGTAAGTGTGAGTGTGAGTGTGGGTGTGAGACTGAGTGTGAGAGTGAGTGTCAGTATGAGTATGAGCACTAGTAGAGCGCCAGCGCGAGTGTGAGCGTGATCATAATCATGAGTGTGAGTGTGAATGTAAGCTTGAGTATGAGATTGAGTGTGAGTGTGTGAGTGTGAGTGTGAGTGTGAGTGTGAGTGTGAGTGTGAGTGTGTGTGGGTGTGAGTGTAAGAGTGAGTGTAAGAGTGGGTGTGAGTGTAAGTGTTAGTGTTAGTGTGAGTGTGAGAGTGAGTGTCAGTGTCAGTTTGAGTGTGAGTGCTAGTGGAGCGCAGCGCGAGTGTGAGGTTGGCCGTAATCGTGAGTGTGAGTGTGAATGTGAGCTTGAGTATGAGATTGAGTGTGAGTGAGTGTGAGTGCGACTGTGTTTGTATTTGTGTAAGTTTAAGTGCGAGTGTGAGTGTGAGAGTAAGTGCGAGTGTGAGTGCGAGTGCTAGTGGAGCGCCAGCGCGAGTGTGATCGTGACCGTAATCGTGAGTGTGGGTGTGAATGTAAGCTTGAGTATGAGATTGAATGTGAGTGCCGATGTGAGTGTGAGTGTGTGTGTGCGTGTGTAAGTTTAAGTGTAAGTGTGAGTGCAAGTGCGAGTGGGGTGCGAGCGCGAGTGTGAGCGTGATTGTAATGGTGAGTGTTAGCTTGGGTATGAGTTTGGGTGTGAGTATGGGTGTGAGTGTGAGCGCGAGTGTGAGTGACAGTGAGAGTATGAACTTTAGTGTCAGTGTCAGCGTCAGTGTCAATGCCAGTGCCTGTGTCTGTACCTATGTGTGTGTGTGTGAGTGTGTGTGTGTGTGTGTGTGTGTGTGTGTGTGTGTGTGTGTGTGTGTGTGTGTGTGTGTGTGTGTGTGTGTGTGTGTGTGTGTGTGTGTGTGTGTGTGTGTGTGTGAGTGTCAGAGTGAGGGTGTGAGCTTCAGTGTCAGTGTCAGTGTCAGTGTTAGTGTCAATGTCTGTCTGTGTCAATGTCTGTGCCTGTCCCTGTATCTGGGTGTGTGAATATTAGTGTGTGTGCGAGTGCGTGCGTGATAGTTTGCGTGCTTGTGTGCGTGAATTCGTCCGCGCGCGCGTATATGGACATATCTTAGTATCCACTATAACTCTAGAACCACGACATTGATATACCTCCAACTACGTGTTTAAGACTATTCATTACTCCTGAAGCTGATTAGATCTTTGGAGAAATTCAGCCGCGGATATGGAGGCTAGTAAGGAGCAGTTTTTTGGTGTTATTACTTATCTCTGAAACAGCTGTATACTTCAGGTACAAAAATACCAACATATAGACCTTACACGTATCAATTCATTACACTCTATGCAATTTTTCATACGATGCGTAATTTAGCGGAAAAAAAATTCCCAATGTAGAATTTAACTTTACCTAGTGGTAATAAAACAACAGTAATGCATTTTGTTAAAGCTGTGCCATATTTCTAAAATATAAAACATAGACCTGCCACTGCATTTTATTTTTCTCTGCAACTTTCACATAAGATCCCCTAATGGCGGTTGAATTACCACGGGTCATCTAGTTTTGTAAAAATCATTCAACATGGGAGCGAATTCGATACCGCCCTTCCCCACAATGACTAGGTTTTCCAAGGTTAGGTCATTAAGTTGATGACTGTTTAATGACTTCCTGGAATTGCTTATAATTATGCAAATGATTTTTGAAATTTTTCCTTAAATTGGTGTTTACACGTTTTTATTTCACTTAATTAAATAATTAATCCTAAAAATTAACGACTTTAGATTGTTAAGTCTCGTATTGAGGGTGAGGGTTTTTTTGATTGGTCAACAGTTTGGTGCTGCATCCGCATCTAGGTCCTTTGCCGCGGGGTTAACTTCTTGAAAACGAGCTTATTCTAAACGAATTGCTAACAACTGAGTATTCTCCTTTAGGTAGTACCGTCATTTTGTTTCTGTGTGCCCCCTTGGCTTTCCGCCATCTTGTTTCCGCGTGCTATTTTAGGCTCAAGGTCCTTGTGGCTGCAATTAACATCTTGGACTTCTATCTTGAACCTATTTTTATATCTAGAGTCTTTTTGGCAGAAGATGGTTTCAAAGTGTTGAAATAAAGCCTTTTTGGCAGACTCTTGCAACTTTTTTCTGCATGTGGAGCCAGTTTGCAAAAGCTAGTTTAAAGGTGTAACAGCTTAATATAAATTTGTTAATACATGCGTTTATAAACGTATTAATAACTTTTTCCTAGATTAGATATTAGTTAAAATGAAATTGAAGCTCATTATAGCATACTTTTGACAGAAACTGATTTCAGGTTGAAATCAACATCTTGAAATAAAATCCTTTTGTAAAACGCATTGTTGGTACCTTAAGGCTCTTTTGGTTGAATTCTACATTTTGGTCCAACACCTTAAATTTTATTTCTTTATCTAAGATATGTTTAACCCAGCGTAGTATCTGATTACAGGTTTTTGAAACAAAAACTTTTCACTGAGTTGGTTTTCTGTTCGTTCATCTTGAAATTTGTTTCAGCTGCTTGAAAAATGAAAGCACCTTGAAGCAAATTCCAACACATAAAACCTTCGTCACCTCTTAATGGGCAATTAGTGGTTTCGTTCTAAATGTCGCACCCCCTTGTGGCGTAATTAGAATATAACTTACGGTGCCCTTTGTAGTTATAGTTAGAAGTTAACGCATACAACTTGTAACGCCATCTTGTAATGTAATTACCAGTTAGCGTACAGTGAGTGAGTGAATGCTGGGCCCATATCTAACACTAGGAGCAATTTGTAACAACTCAGACTTGATCTGGGCCCGTTTACAACATAATGGACTTCGAGAGCCTCCGATTTCTAACAAGGGACCCATTTTTAGTCTATAAACTGAGCAACTTTCACGTGACAAGGGTACCAAATCGCTGTAGTTTAAACAGTGTATTCTAAAGATACGAGGCTCTATCTCTAAAACAGTTGCTGTACAAATAAACGAATTACTCGTAAGGGTAAAAAAGCTAAATTGGATCTGGGCACATGCACACGCACGACTACGAGCACACAAACGCATGCGCACGCACACGTACGACCACGCACACGCAAACGCATGCGCACACGCGCGCACACGCACAGGCACTCGCACTTGCGCACGCATATACACACGCACACGCACAAGCACACGCACAAGCACGCGTACACGCACACGCGTAAACCGAAAGCAAACAAATACTTGAACTTGTACATACTATAACACATAAACACGAAACACCGGAAACAAAGTAACTGGTAAATATTCAAGCACGCCAAATAGGCGGACTGTTTGATTTTAACATTTTAGTGAATACAATATAATTGGGGACCGTTAGACCCTGCTGTCCTTAATGGTTGATGACGCAACTCTAAATCTCAGGTTATGAGCTCTGATTGGAAGCTTAAGGACATGACTAGCTCCTGCCTAAGGTACCGGCGGTTCACTTTAATTGGAGGCATGGGGAGTTGACCATACCCACTTGCTGTTTCCAATTTCTGACCGGTCCATAACCGTGTCGGGGCGCAACCAGCATGCGTTTGTCTATTGCAACAAAGATTTTTAGCGTGTAGACCTGTTGTGTAGAAAATAGATATTAACTACGACTCATAATAACTATTACGCAGTGCCAGGAGAAAATCCGATGACTTAAAATTATTATGTAACCACCAAACATATCAAGAACAGGTAGCCCGCCTTTTTTGCGTGTTTGTCAACCCCCTTGTTTCGGATGTTGCGTGTTTACTTGTTAGTGTATGTGTTTGTTCACGTGTGTTTATGTTTGTATTTTGGTTTTTACCTGTACCTTTTTGGCCTTCAATTTATGGCTCCCTAAGACCCTATTATCAACTGTTAGAACTCCAAGTTCTGTTTTCCAGCAACTACGGATTCATCCCTAGACCCCACCTTTAACAGCTGGAAACCATACTAAAATTGAAAATATCCAAACACCCCGCTACTTAACATGCAAACATGCACACCATCACCTAATAGCAAACATACAAAGATTTGGGCAAACAGACAATTCCCGAAACAAGTAAATCGAGAAACTGTCAAACACGCAAAACAAGGCGGGCAATTTGGTCATAACACTATTGCGTAAGGCACCACATTTTCCCTGAGGCTATGAAAAAACTATGAGTTAGTTATAACGTAAATCAAGTTTCTTCATCTGGGACATGTACACCGCCAGTACACAAACACCTTAAAGCACATAAACAAGCATCTCATGTTTGCGGAATGTATTTTTCTACTGATAGGTGATCAAATATTTGATAGACTAACTAATCGTAGCAAAACGGTATTGAAAACCGTTTTAAATATACTACCCTCGCCATCAAAGAATAAACCTACGTCATCATTAACAATAGTACCGTTAATATTAAATAACGGATTCAAATTATTTCTGTAATAATTTCTTTTAATTAATTACTCTTTTCGGAGTAGGCGGTAGTGCTGTTAGAGGTTTTCATATCATTATAAATACTGGTTATCGTAAAATTTACAAAGTAAAAGAAAACAACGTTTACTTTTTGAAAATCGAAGAAAATTGTTCATTATAATTAACGTATTGATGACCATGGTGAGCAATAATTAGAGCTCTAGCAGATATTTTATCTTAATGGTTTTGTAGGTTATAATTTATATTCAAGAAAATACTAATTGCGGCAAGTTTATGTAAATATTTAGAGAATAGTTATGTGCGATATTGTGTAAGTTGATGGTAAACATTTACATATAATTGATGACTAAATATAATCGAATTTGTAGCGTTGTTTCAACACAATCCCACTCTGTTTTTACAAATTTTATTTGTTTTATTGCCCTGTTACAAAAAAATTTTTACCCTCATTTGAGGGTTCGAGCTCGAAGAAAGTGGTTGCTTTTGTGACAGAGCTATTTACGAGTTTGCATACTGAAATACTTACAACTAATTTGTTCTTATTGGTGTTTTTTCTTACAGAATTTTAGCTCGTAATAGTACCTACATTTTTTTTATAAATACATGGCGTTTTTTATAAAGAGAATTATCCATAGCTGAAATGGGAGCAATCCTAAACGATGGTAACTTTTATCAATCTGACGAAGAAGAGAATGTAGACCTTATTTTCATTCCACCAAATATTGATAAAAACGGACGAAGAAGAACTGGATGATGATATGACGTTGAATGATCTACCGAAGTATCTCACGTTGCAGGTACTTTCGAAATTCATGTCCATATAATGGGAGAACAGCCAGAAGTTTCTTCAATGAAAGTGCAACCATCCACATATAGTCAAGATACAAGTCCAAGTTAAGTTGGATCTCGAAAAACTTCTGGTAAATCTGTAGCTAAAAAATGGAAACTGGCAGATCAAGTGGCAAAATGGACTAGTGAAACATCAAAGTATAAACCATTACGTGACGAGACAAATGAAGTAGAAGAAAAAACATGAAAGAGACGTACAAAGGTTATATTCTCCCACACAACTTCTTCAATTATTTTGGAACTAGGGGATTAACAATCATATTACTGGAGAAACTATTTGCCGTGCTTCAAAAACCAGAAAAATTTTACTTTTGATGCGGAAGAATTAAAAACTTTTCTGGTTGTTTTGCTATTATTCGGCTACAATGATCTACCTTCTGAAAAATTATATTGGTCAAATGATCAGGATATAGACAATTTTATAATAAGACAAGCTCGAGGAATCAATTTCCAAAAATTAAAGCTTTAATTCATTGTATGGATGACACAGTGTAACGTGTCTAACCAACCACGTCACACAAAATGAGGAGGAATTAGTTAGCTCGACTAGTAACTCAGTTAAATGGTCCTGAAAACGCAGAGCACTCGGATAGCGTGGGTGTTTTGAAGTGTTGATAAAGAGTAAGTAGATGGTTAGGTTAGTTATAAAACGAGAAAGAAATTGTAGGCAGAAAGATAAGGAGAACAGACAAGACACAAGCTTTAAAGAAAGCAATGATAAATTATTAGCTCTTGGAAGACAGTCCCTGGAAAGCTTGATTGAACAAGGGAAGAAACAGGAAGAACAGATAATCGGCAATTCCCTCACAAGCGTAAATTTATTTATAAATTGAACAACAATAAATAATTTTCGTAAACTTCAATATATATAATAACAGTGCATGCCTAGCAAACATGCAATTTGTCCCCACAAACCCAAAGATAAGTGTAGCCTTATCTTACTATCACAATGTGAAACACTAAAGTTTTGTAATTAATATGTTTTCAAAACGATTAGTGACGAGGGCAAGTCAAGAAATTTTACAGGTGATAAACTCACCTTTAATCAATTTAACTAATTTAATAAAGGAACACAATGTCCCTCTCCGCTACGCTGAAAGATCTCTCATAAAACGTAACCCTGAAAAGGAAAACTTATATATACATACATAACCGCAATAGTTTACGTTAGAAAGGTAACACTTCAACTTGCATTTCGTTTTACAATATCCAAGCATAAGCCCCCCTTAACAATGACAAAGACAAATATAATTATATATATAATCGGAGAAACTTGTTCAGTTCATATACTAACATGCATATAAAGTAACTAATCAATTTATAATTCGAGACCAATGATCTGAACACTCATCCCCAATAAAAGAAACTTTGTACTTAAAAGCTAACAAATATAATATTAATAATACAACATAGACAACCGGTATATACAATTTATGCCTTGGGGTTACTACTACTGCGCACGACAGCATAAACAGTAGTTAATTGTAAATAAGATAATATGAAAGATAAGTGCACAACATATTATTTAATGATTGTATCAACTTGTAGCAGTTTTATAGTAATGAAGTCTTTATGCAACTTAAATGAATTCGGCTATCAAGAAGACACCGAAGTTGCAATAAAGGTAAACAATCTATTACAAAACATTTTTGTAATATGATTAATTTAAAGGCACTCTTGTGTAGATACTCTAGTTATCCCTGGGTAAGGCAGCGTGTAACCGATGATTGGCTCAAAAATAAATTCAGCAATACAATGTTTATTAGTACGTAATGAAACAATCTCACCTTTTGGTGGACGAGCACTGCAGTAGTTAATACCGTTTAATTTCCATCCTCGTAGTTGCAGCACAGCTACCAGTAATCACTTACGAGCTCAGTTAATAGTACATGGTAGCAAAACCAAACGCGATACGAGAGATACACTAACGGATATTCAACGACTATGTAAAGTAAACGAAGGGAATGACAGACAGAGAAGAAAAAGCAGGAAAAGCTTGAAATAAAGTAAGATACATAATGGCAATTTATTTCTGTAACGTTGTTTTACCTCTGTAGATCGAAGACGAACTATATGTGATAATTTACCACGAACTGGTCAAATATACTTTTTCTGCAACCATAGCGACTAATATTACTTCACCAAATGAAGACATTTCTTGTGAAAAAATTCTCATCCAAAACAACAAAACACAGCGAAGGACAGCAACCAGAGAAATTTTCTAAAATATATTTACACCACACAAAACGGCCGTTAAGGAACCGCACCTTAGGAGCAAGGAATTCAATAATTTTTTTTGTCACAGTTTAAAATTTTCAGATGTATTTTGTCACTTACATTAGGATATTTAAATTAAAACTACATCAAGTCTTATAAAAATTATTAAATCAGAAGGTGAAAGTAATCACGTACACGTTAGTATAGCTATGCTGATACTAATCCACCTTGGCCTTTATATTTTTCAAGGTCATTGAAGGTCACGCGTGGGACTTTGGTTTTGAAAGTGGCGTGGAAGTATTCAAGGTCACCAAGCAATTCTTAGAATTTGGTCAAGTCAAGACCATGTGTTAAATCAGGATTTTCAAGGCCACCTCACCTGGAGGGTTAGCGTATTACAGTTTAGACAGATTGCTGGTTATACTAAAAGATAGATCAAGTTTAAATGGTTCATATATTGGCTAAATGTTGCTCAAGGTCAAATTTTTGAATCTAGCAAAATAAGCATTCCTAATCAATGACTTTCTATAAGTCTTAGAAGTTATTACAATTCCTAGAAATCAGAGGTATCCCGATCTTATCCGACCTTATCTGATCATACCCGATCATATCCGATTTTACCTGATCCTATCCAATCTTATCCGTTCCTACCCGATCTTATCCGATCATATCCGAGCTTATGCGATCATATCTGATCTTACCCGATTTTACCAGATCTCATCCGATCTTATCCGAACTTATCCGATCAAATCCGATCTTATCCGATCCTATCCGATCTTATGCGATTCTACCCGATCTTTTCCGATCATATCCGATCTTGCCCGATCTTACCCGATCATAGCCGACCATACTCGAACTTATCCGATCCTATCCAATCTTATGCGATCCTATCGATCTTATCCGATTATATCCGAGCTTATCCGATCCTACCCGATATTACCCGATCTTAACATTGTTTACACAAAAATTATATGTATATTTCCAATGATGTGGTAGAATTAAATAGTTAAGCTTTAATTCATTAAAATTTGTAAAAAAACTATAGGAAATAAATGGAAATGGGAAAAATGGTTGAAGCTCCTATAATGACTATTGAATTATTTGTAGCTATTAAGACCCTTGGAAGTTAAAGACGCTACACTGAGGTCCAAGGTTAATATTGTGGAGCAAGAGTAAGTCTACCGACAAGTGACATCTTTCCAGAGGAACTTCCCCGGGCTATCTATTAGCTAAGCCCCTAGTATAGATAGGTTCCCTAGGAAACATTTAGGCATCGAATGTTTCTATGAAGCGAGCGCCACAGGTAGAACGCAAACGCCTGCTCGGTACATTTGGATTAGCCCTAGGACAGACCTACCTCTTCAACCGATGTAATGTTGTTTTATTAAATTTTAATAAGCAACGTATAATTGATCTACTAGCGCAAATAAATTTAAAAAAAAATTAAAACATACCTTTCAGATAAATAATAATCCTCCAGTTAATCTTAAAGGCAAACCACTCACTCAAATCACCATTGTATATAACCGAAGAGACAAACGCAAAACTTCACTCACTCACTAACGTTACTGCTTCTTTTCCGAACCGACTGAATGCTTTAATAAAAATTGTTTAACCTTATATGCAACTAAATTTGTTTACCTTAGCAAAAAAATTGTGAGCAATGGAAGGGAAATTGAAGCACCTGCATAAAGTAATGTAGCATAATCTATAAAGTCTAAAATTGCAATACATGCTCCTAGACTTGCATACATGATATTATTCTAAAATTATTTGACCGCTTCATAAAGAAATAACATTCTGTTTCTCTCTCAGCAACATGAGTAGACATCATCATAAGAGTTCCTTTGGTACTGACTGTGGCTCAATTACTTTCTTTATTTCACTCACACACACACACATACACAAACTATCTACCTCACTTATCGCTAGCGTAATGAAGTCAGAATTTTCTTTTATATGAGATATCTGTAATTATTATCTCTCTTTGCGCAGGTGTCAGCTATTTATAGCACTGTAATTTTTTGCTAAATTACAAAACTTTGAGTGAAAAAGTACAATTTGTGTTGTTTTCAAAATTCTGGAATTGCAGTTAGAAGTGCTCTTATTTCAGCTATCGGTATGCGCAAAATCAGAATTTTTGGATAAACACTTCAATTGCTAGAAAGGAAAATCGGTTGGTTTGTTAATATACTAAATGCAACGTGCAAAAAATCGTATTATTCTCATGCAAATATAGAATGTCATTAAAAATTATTATTAATTTTTTCAGTTCTACATACATAAAGACAAAATTTGCATCGATTGGGACTTGAATCTCGATGGTGCAAATGTTAGCGCGGTACTCTAGCAATGTACAGGTCGTAGGTTCAAATCCTACTCGAGGTAAACTTTTTATTTATGTATTTATTAAAATTAATAATAATTTTTAATTACATATTTACCTTTTAGCTTTTTCGTTCATAACAAAACTTATAATAAATTGTACGTTGTTTATATGAAATTTAACTTACAGCTGTATTTCAAGGGCTTCACATGTATTTTATGACAATAATAAAAATTTAATATTTATTTAAAAGTACTTTAAACAAATACTTAATTAAAGAATGAAAAATCTCTGTATTATTTCTATAATGTAATTTTCAAGTTTCTCTTTGTGGTATTAATCATATATATTTACATACATTATTTTTACAGGATTGAATTGTTATGAATAATTTTTAGGATTCGGTTTCACATTTTTGAGACATGCGATTCATTAACAATAGTAAAGTGGTTTTGTGATCTCGATTTAAGTATAAATACCGAAAGAGTGCAGGTGCTGGTTTAGTCGATACTCTAATCAATAAACTTCCGGCTACATTTACCCGGTTACCAGTAATGTGGTCCTAGAACAAAATTAGAGAAACGACTCGCACGTGGTGACCCCGCCATTAATCAATTGGATGCTCAGTGCAAACTGCATGTTATAGAGATTACCGAGATTTAGAAAGTAGACATAGAGCAGATAACATTTTAGAAGAAAAAGCTTGGGAACGGTTTAAATCGGCAGACGCAACATTATGTGAACGATCTGCAGCTTTAGCAGTCGGCACCACCATGAAGGCAAAGCGAAAATTAGGAATGGGGTGCAAACGTCGATCCAAGAAGGAGAAAAATGGTGAAAATTTATTGCATGTACGAAAAACAATAACTAAAAAAATGAAAGCTAACGGAGATTTCACAGACACAATAAAGTCAGCGCTTTCAACTGCAAAACGCGTGGTAAAAAGTTTACGAAAAAAAAAACATTAAAGTTCCTAGAGTAATGCCCTTACCTAAACAAGGAGGGCTTTACCATTTCTTATTCCGTTATTCGCAGGATTATCGGCAATCGGTGCTTTAGCTGGCGGTGCATCAGGAATTGCTAAAGCAATCAATGATGCAAAAAATTCCAAAAAATTGCAAGAAGAGACATCGCGCCATAACCGCATGATAGAATCGATCGCTGGCGGCGCACTTTATCTAAAACCATATAAATCTGGTGGTGGTGCGTTATACTTAAAACCGTTTCCAAAAAAGTGAATAAATTATCCGAAAGACCGTTTGACAGATATAGATTTAAAGAAATACACCAAAAATGTACCTTACTTTAGGGATACTTTTATGAGAGATAGCGTACCTACATTAGCATGGAGAGATGAATCTGAAATTATTAATTGAGATAGCCAAAGCGGATCAGGTACGCATTGGGTTTGCTACACAAAGCGAGATAAGAAGGTATGGTATTACGATAGTTTCGGTAATATTCGACCACCACTCGAAGTGATTAACTACTTTCGGGGATGTAAAATTTATTATAATTACAACCAAGATCAACAATTGAATATTATTATTTGCGGACACTTATGCCTACAAATTTTACATATACAATCGATACAACGTCAAGTTTTCTCAGTTATGTCTATAACATTCAGTTTAGAAGGTGTTGGTAATACAGCTAGCTACAACTTCTATCCACCGATAGAACTAGAGTTGGGGGAGAAATACGTTATTGAATTGGTTGGATTTTACGGCTGCAACAGCATTAAAAACATTTATACAGACGATAAATTTTATTTTAGAACAAATCCATCTCATTTGCGAGTAATTAATATACCGCACGGTGCATATGAGTTAGATAAGATTAGCGATTATCTAAAATCTAAAATACCTACAAAAAGTTAAGCATTAGAGTAAACAACAATACACTTAAATGTGAGATAAACAGTTCATTTGAGATTGACTTTACTAAAGAAGATAACATTGGTCGCATGCCAGTGTTTTAGTCTAAAATAATAGAACCAAATATTTTACATACGTCCGCGTTAGACATCCAAATAATTAAATGCACTAATCTACATGTAGAGTGCAACATTATATAGGGATCTTATCGAAAGCGGAAACCTGCAAAAGTATTATATGAGATTAAATGCACTAATCTACATGTAGAGTGCAACATTATATAGGGATCTTATCGAAAGCGGAAACCTGCAAAAGTATTATATGAGATTGATGTTTCAGTCCCACCTGGTTATCGACTTGATAAAACTCCAAGCAATACTCAATATTTAGAAGTAAACACCGACATAATTAGTAATATAACAATCAATTTGACTAATCAAAGGAACGAATTAATAGACTTTGGTGAAAGTAAACCATTCACAGTACGCCTAGAACTAAAGAAACATGGGTCTGGGGATGAATCAAGGAACAATCCCAAATTCATATAAAAGGCATCATCCATACACTACGTCATTGATTAGTCATCAGTCTTCATTGCGGTTAACATCTGCAGAGAAACACATTTTAACGTCAATTGGTTTAAAAGTTCTCAGCGACAATGGCCGAATCATTAAACGTCTTTCAAAACGTGCATTTTTATGATACTATAATTGAATCAGATATTCAAACTTATCTTTCGTATGGATCTTCAAAATATGGAGCTTCCCAAGGAATATGCATCTTAATTCAAATTCAAGATCTAATTACGACTACCTACGATAGTTTTCTGTACATAGAAGGTAAGCTTGAGCTGAAAACGGAAGATGAAAGAAAAGAATGCAGCTTAACCAATAATTTTCCCAACTTCCTTTTCGAAGAAATTCGTTATGAGTTAGGTGGTCAAAGAGTGGACATTTGCCGAAATCCGGGCATAACATCCACACTGAAGGGATATATTTATTATACGGGAAGCAAAAGCAAAGCATTAAGCCACTTGGGGTGGTTATCAAAGAGTGAGGAACCACTACAAGTGGAATTCGCTGAGCAGAATGGAGAAAAATCGTTTACCATTGAACCACATATTTGGAATAATGGAGGATTATCGTCAAGTGATAGTGAATATGCGTCAAGGGTTGATTTTAATTCAATTCAGAAGCGATACAAACTGCTACTATGGTGGCGTTGATGCGGAAATAACCTTAAATAAAATTCATTGGAAAGTACCGCACTGAACACTTAGTGATGCTGCAAAACTTAACTTGTTTGAAGGAATCGATAAGAATTCTATTATCACTGTTCCATTCCGTCAATGGGAGTTATATGAATTACCTGCTTTAAAACACAACTGGAAAAACCACGTTGGATAATAATTATCCAATTATTGTGCCATTCTAACAAGGTGAAAGGTACACAAAGTCGGCAAGGGCAAGAAATTTTGATCACATTAACATCAGAAACTTTCAAGTACATCTTAATTCCGAGTATTATCCATATGAAGCAATGAATTTGAACTTCACGGCTAACCAATACATGCCCACCTATCACAATTTTTTGAAATTCCAATGTGATTACTATGGTGAAGATGACAAAGATACATTATTCAACTATTCCGAATTCAAATCATATCCAGTATTTGTAATAGACTGCTCTAAACAAAATGAATCCTTAAAAACTCAACGGTAGACATCAAATTGGAAATGGAATCTCTAACAACTTTCGATAATGGGATCGTTGTTTATCGCCTGATTCTCGTGATGCTATTGTCCAGTACAACGTACTCGTGGAGAAGTGAAAAAATTATAATATACACTCTGAATGTCAACATTATAATATACACTCAGTATGTCTAGTATATAAATAAAAATGTTGTAATTATTCATTTCGTTTTAGTTCACCACCCAAAGATGAAGGTGGTTGCTCAGAAACAAAAACTCCCAATTCAAAGCATGACATTGACGAGGAAAAGTCTAGTACTCCAAAACATGGTGATTTACTTCCTAATAGTATACGTGGTATTATATGCGGTCCCTCCAATTGTGGTAAAACAAACACAATGATTAGTATTACCGAGAAAAATGACTTGAAATTTAAACATGTATACGTATACTCTAAGTCATTGAATCAGAACAAGCACAAACTTTTACAAGAAATCTTACTTCCAATGAAGGATATAGGTTACTTTACGTTCAGTGGTAATCACGGTGTGATTGAGTCTAATTGTGCAAAATCAAACTCTATTTCTATATTCGATGATATCGCTTGTGAAAAACAAAATAACATAAGGGCATATTTTTCTATGGGTAACGATATCGACTGTTTCTATGTGGGTCAAACTTACAGTAAAATAAAAAAAAAACACCTAAAAAGGAGTCCATTATCAAGTGTTGGAGCAAAAACTAGATCAACTTAAAGAAATTGTGGATGAATTAGTGCCATGTTCAAATTACAACTCGTCAACCAATTGCACAAACCTGCAAGCAAAAGTTTTAAACGAAGGCGAACAATAATTAAAGGTTTTGATGACCTCTGGCAAGCAGATTTCGCTCAATTTAATACATATGCCAAACAAAATAGGGGCTGTAAGTATATATTAGTGGTTATCAACTGTTTTTGGAAATACCTGTGGACGAAAAAATTAAAAACGAAAACAAGCCGAGAAGTTACTAAGGCTATGCAAGCTATCTTCTAAACAGGCCGGAAACTACCAATTTGCAGACAGATGCAAGAAAAGAATTCTATAATGAGCATTTTACTAAACTAATGCAGCGTTATGGCGTCAATCATTACTCCACCTATAGCACAGAGAAGGCTACAATTGCGGAACGTGTTATCAGAACCTTTAAGGGTGCTCTACATAGGTCGTTCAGTCTACAAATGGATTGATACAATTGATGCAGTAACGATGGAATATAACAATCGTAAGTATAGAACTACAGTAACGAGGCCCAAAGACGTCGGTAATCATAAAAAGCTGGAGGCTTACACTCACATTAAAACATTCGATAGGAATCGATATTGTGTAAGTGACATCGTACGAATCAGTAAATTTAAAAGTATTTTTACCAAAGGATACACACCCAATTGGTCTAGTGAACTATTTAAGATTGTGAAAGTTCACATTACTAACCGCGCTACGCACATGTTGCAGGACATGAAAGGAAAACTTGTATGGGAGGCTTTTACGAACATGAATTACAAAAAACAAAGTATCCCGATGTGTACCTGGTGGAAAAAGTGCTTCGATCCAAGAATAATGGGGACTGGATGAGAGATCATGGATCAATAAAGATGATACTGGTCCACAAGTCCATCCCAAGCATGAATTTGTTTCACCTTTCTCGATGTTTTCCAATATCCAGCGATAAATTTTGTGGTGATCCTCATTTTCCCACGGTTGAAACTTATATGCGATGTTTTCTACGAATACTTCCATCAAAATATCGAGGCACTTGTTATCAGCATAATATGCTGATGTCTCAATACATTTACTTATAATAGAGAAAGTGCCTTTATATGCAATACTTTCTAAGCTAACATTTGTCGAAGTACACTATGAATCACCGCATAATAAATTGTACATGTACATTTTAAGGGGTGTATCACCAAGTAAATTCATATCGTCTAAGATCCTATCTACAAGATTAAAGGTTAATGAAACTTCATCGGCACACAATTTTATAAACCTTTTGATGGTACTGTCTAAGTTAATTTTTCTATTAAATAATGTCTTAATAATAACTCCATTTGCACACTTTGAGTTTATACACCACTTAAAACACTCATCAGGAATAATAATATATTGCAAGATATTTGATATAAATAAACAGCTTTCAGGGAAGGACTTTCCCATCAAAGAACCCTTCAGGTCTTTTCTATATATTTGATCACTACTGTTTCGCAGTTCTTCCCGCAACTCGTTTTCAAGCCTGCTCATAATGAAATGTTTTCTGAAACGCAAGACTAAAAGTTACACCTCCAAGGTCTAGTATCAGTGAAATCTAAATTTACTAAACGTTTATCATCATAGGGATTAAGTATTACCTTATTTTGTTTGATAGTAAACACATGAGTGAAATAGGGCATTACTTTCGACAACATTTGAACTCTTTTCTAAAGTATTCTCTAAATCGATATAATTACAAGTGGCACCTTTTTCTGGAATGCGAAATTTTTGAATTGCAAATTCATTTCTGCCTCGGAATGTAGCCTAGCAGAGCAGTGATTAAGTTGATAACAGTGAGCGACATGTTTTTGTAGAAGGAAATTTGAAGAAAAATAGTTCACGCATCGGTAACGAATAAATTTCTTGCACTTCTTATTCGATAGTTGATTAGAAACAAGAGCTGACATTTTTACTCCATGTGAAATGATATATAGTGTTATTTTTCGTATTAATATCATCCGCGGCATGATAATTATCAGAAAGTATTAAAACATTTATAGGTTCCCTCTCACTATTTCGATTTTCACTTAATACAAACGGTAATATACTTTTCCCCCGAATGCAATATAAATTAATTGATAGGTTGTTTAATTTTTCAAATTTTTTCACATCATCCAGACAAATGGGGTGGTGAATTGGAGCATAATTCAAAAGATCTCAAAAATGAGGATAACTTTGAACCCTTTACGTATTACGCTGCGCGGGAAATAATGCTGAAACAACGGCCCACAGGAAGCAATATACATCCTCATTTTTAACATTCACTACCACATGATTTAGTGCTATGAAGTGAGGAACTTTAAAGTAAGTTGAAAGACCACCTCCCAATGCAGGATAGCTATTAATATTCACTTTTAAACGTCAAACTTCGTGTAATGCCCAACCTGAATCCCTTTCATTGTACCACACGCGTAAATTGGTTCAAATATCAATGACATAATTTTCGGTGGCAAAAGTCTTTAACTCAATAATATGATTGTGACGTTGCATGAAATTGCATACTAAAAGGACATTCACCTTTAACATCGATTGCCTTAGCATTAATTTAACCTTACGTGCAAAAACATTGTAAGAATTTTGTAAAAAATGAGAGGGTCTTTGATGTTTTCTATATTAACTGTAATTCCTGTAAGTAACCACCGTTAAAACATGACTCTAGGGAGTACCAACGTAATTTATGTATAGGTTTTTTATTGACAATTCCACTACTTGTTTTTTTTCTCTGAAGCATTCTTTAACCGTCTAAGTCTTACGAGATAACTCTTTAACAATGACAAATCGCTTTTGAGTTTAAACAGACTTTCATTTGTCTCTAAATAAATTTTATTTTGAATTATATCCTGCAATATCTGTTAACTACACGGATGTGCTTAATAAATTCATTTTTTTGTTTTTAACAATGGAATAACCTGTCTTCTTAAAGTAACTATACCACTACTACTTCACATAACCTTATTCATATTCACTTTCAACTGTATGCAACAAAAATGTGAAGCAAACACTGATGATTACGTAATTTTTCTTCACAACACAAGTTGGGTTCACAATATAATTTTTCGTCACGATTACAATGTACCGACCGACACGAAACTGTTATTTATCTAGTTATATAGACGCAAACACCGCATCCAAGGTCATCAAAATTATAGATTAGTGCAGACTTTCAGAAATAAATCCAGTAAGCGATACACACAGAACTACTAAATCTCTGTTGATGAGAGATTCTGTGTATAATTTTTAGTTCTATATTGTAAATAAACCAACTGATTTAACTTCGCCCATTTAATAATAATATTTTTTCCTACAAGAAAATTTATATTCTTTGATAGAGATAATGCTGAATTGGCGTTTCAAGTTTTGCTTTTTACATTATATAAATTGAAAGTTTTCGGGATCACAAAATCACTCTACTATATTAAGAAAATTAGGCCGTTTTATTGTACTATTTGTATAATTGCCGGAACCGTCATTTTGACCGTTCATATATTCATAATCAGTTTCGGAGTTGTATAACAAAAATAATGATAACGTTGAGCTAAAATAATGTATTTTACTATTATTGTGGTAATTTTTAAGAGTTTACTGCGTCAGAACGTGTTTAGTCGTGTCCGAAATTATGAATAATCTTCGCTATTTTTACCTATGCGCACGAGATTTGAAAAATGCAAGTTATAACTTGTTTCTATAGAGATCTATACGTATATTCAAGTACTTTGAGATTTCAAATTAGTTTCAAGTGAATGTTCTTCTGAGATACTTCTGTACTTATTACAGGGTTAATTTCGTTGTAGAAACATGTAGTCGTCTCGAGGTTTTACACAACAGGCTTTAGTTTATCTTGCGGAGTTGGAAAACTTTTCTGAACGAGAATGCGAAAAGCAAATAGCTACTCCAAAGATGGTGAAAGTGATGAAGCTGTTCCTGTTGACGACAAAAGTAGTGAACACGTTGAAGAATCTGATGTCAGCGTAAATAATGTCATTTTTTTATCCTTTTAGGTCTTATGAAATTAGTGATGACATTGAACACCATCCAAAATAAAAAAATTACACGCATTTACCTGTGGGGAGTAAACAATCAATCATCCAAATATAATGATATATGGGAAGTTGTGGAATAAAGTAGGCCTTATGTTGGCCGTATAGTTCAAAGAAATGTTATGCGAAATACTCCTGCACCAACGCCTTATGTAAGAAATGTGTTTACTAACTCTGTGCTAAGTACATTTCGATTGTTTATAGATAACACGAAGCTAAAACACATTCAGAAATGTATTGAAATTGAAGCTAAACAACTAGAAGATGATACAAACTGGTCATTGTCTCTTTTGCTACAGTTTGACAATTTATGGTCTGTTTGGGGACCGTAATTTTCTCGTGAGACCATGTCACGCAATCGATTTCGTAAAATCATGAGATTTTTAAGATTTGATATTCGATCAACCCGAAAAGAACGTCTAGTTAGTGATAAGTTTGTTTTGGCGTTAGAAACATGGGATAAATTTATTAGTAACTGCAAAGCTTACTATGTCCCATGCGCAAACATTACAGTAGAGGAACAACTGTTTCCTACTAAAGCTAGATGCAGATTTACACAATATACGGCGAATAAGCTTGATAAATTTGTTGTAAAATTTTGGCTAGCTATTGATACGAATTCTAAATATCTCCTGAATGGCTTTCCTTATTTAGGAAAGGGTGATATGCGTTCTAACAACCAACCGCTTCCAGAATATGTTGTTTTAAAATTAATGGAACCTTTCCTAGACATGGGTACAAATGTTACTTCCGACAACTTTTTTACCAGACAAAAGTTAGCAACAATGCTGGCAAAAAAGAACACAGCAATATTAGGAACAATGAACCGAGAAAGAAGGGAATTACTAATTTGTATCAAGAACAAAAGGGCAGAGTTATATTCTAACAGTAATAAAAAATCATAAAAGCACATTTCCAATGTATCAGGGTAAAGTTAACAGAAATGTCATATTGCCAGGTACCCTACAGTTCATGTGTTGTACAATGTTTCAGATCTTGCCACAATAAACGCCTGGATAGTTTATAAGGAAGCCGTAGGCAGTAAAATAAAAAGAAGGGATTTTGTTTTCACTCTAGCTGAGGAACTAAGAAAAGAGTATTTCGATTCGAAACAAGATTCTATTGCAAGTACCAGCACATCTGATACAACGAAACTTAAAAACGTACCAGAGCAGATTAAAAAATGTGACAAGAATAAAACTGCTGACGTATGTTCAATGTGTAACAACAGTAGAGCGTAATACAGCATGTAAAACTGTACCGAATTCTAGGTGTATTAGAATCAATTGGATATTTATTTAATTAAAATGAATATTTACCTAAAATGTATTTTTTTTCTTTCTCAATTAAGTGTGAAACATATCAAGAATACATCTCAAAATACCTTTCTTGTCCAGAGGTCAAAATGACCTGATTGGTCATTTTGACTGCGTGGTACAGTATTAGGTGTTTACAATAACCGACGGTGATAGTGTTAAGGCATTTAGTCAGGTCGGAAAAAGAGAAATAGTAACGTGAGTGAGAGTGAAGCTTTTCGTTCGACTCTTCGGTTATATACAATGGTGAAGTGAGTGAGTGGTTTGCCTTTGGGATTAACTTGTGGTTTGTTATTTATCTATAAGGTATGTTTTAATTTTTCTTTAATTTACTTACACTGGTAGATCAATTATACTTTTGTTTATTAAAATTTAATGAAACAATAACATTTCATCATTTGAATAAGTAGGTCTTTCCTAGGGCTATCCCAAATGTACAGAGCGGGCGTTTGCGCTCCGCCTGTGGGGCTCGGTTCATAGAAACATTTGATGCCTAAGTGTTTCCTAGCGAACCTATCTATACCAAGGGCTTAGCTAATAGATGGCCCGGGGAATTTCTTCTGGAAAGCTGTCTCTTAGCGGTAGACTTACTCGCGCTCCACACTGTTAAATTTGGACCTCAGTATAGCGTCTTTGATTTTCAAGGGGCTTAATAGATATACATAATTCAATAGTAATTATAGGAGCTTCAACCATTTTCCCATTTTCATCAGTGTCCTATAAAGTTTATTTAAAAATTATAATGAATTAGAGCATAACTATTTAATTCCACCATACCATTGGAAATATACATATTATTTTTGTGTAAACAATGCTAGGATAGGGTAAGATCGGGTAAAACCAGGTAGGATCGGGTAGGATCGGATAAGCTTGGGTAGGATCGGATAGGATCGGATAAGATCTGGTAAGATCGGATATTATCGGATAAGTTTGGATGAGATTGGAAGAGATCGGGTAAGATCGTGTAAGATCGGATAAGATCGTATGTGATTGGATAAGGTCGGGTGAAATCGGATAAGGTTGTATAGGATCAGGTAAGACCGGATAAGATTTGATAGGATCGGACATGATCCGGTACGATCAGATACGATCGGGTAAGAACGGATAAGATCGAATAAGATCGGGACACCTCTGCAGGTGACCACTGGTTTCTAGGAATTGTAATAACTTCTAAGACTTATAGAAAAGTCATTGATTAGGAATGCTTATTTTACTATTTCCAAGAATGTGACATTTAGCCAATACATAAACCATTTAAACTTGATCTATCTTTTAGCATAGCCAGTAATCTGTCTAAACTGTAATACAATACGCCTGCAGGTGAGGTGGCCTTAAAAATTCTGATTTTACACATGGCTTTGACTTGACCAAAGTCTAAGAATTGCTTGGTGACTTTGAACATTTCTTAGACACCTTCAAAATCAAAGTCGCACGCGTGACCTTCAATGACCTTGAAAAATATCAACACCAACGTGAATCAGTATCAGCATAGTTATACTAACGTCCACGTGATGACTACCTTCTGATTTAATAATTTTTATAAGACTTGACGTAGGGCAGATTTAGATATCCTAATGTAAGTGAAAAAGTGAGTCAGAACCCCCCTAGCTATACTACTTTTGCAATGTCTAAGGACTATTGGTAAGACCTATCGGCATCACAACATTCTCAAAAAGACCTTTATCTGGAATAGTTTTTGCCCACTACTCCTTTTCTAATCTAATTTGCCTAAATGCTTTAGATAAGTCAATGGAAGATAAGAACTTATCCGAACCAAGGGAGTTTAATATAGAATCGGTGCGAGGTAAGGGATACGAATCTTTTTTTGTCACGCTATTTAGTTTTCTAGCATCATAACAGGCTCTATATTCACCATACCTTTTCTTAACTAAAGCATAGATTACCACTTCGTAATGTAAGACTTTTTGCATTGCGGCAGATAATAAATCTTGTTGCTGCTTTATAGGTAAGGCATCACCGGTATCAATACGATGTTCAATTAATGTATTACGATCTAGTTTATCTGGAACTAATTCGTCAAACTTTTAGATAATTTTCTCTTAGGTAAGTTTTTGTTAAGAGGTAAGGGATTCATAAGAATCAATCATCCTAACGGAAGATATACACATGCTTTCAACACTGCCATGAGAAGAAGTACTGGTTGAAAGAGACGTCTTATAAGCTTTCAAACGTAAATCTAACTTAATTCCAAACATATAACCGAAGTCCATTCCTAAAATTATAGCTTGACTTATAGAAGGCACCACTAAACAATTTATCCATCGCGTAGAACTATTTAATGTATACGGTAATGAAATTTGACCAAGACATTCCTACATAGTATCATAAGCTGTACTTACTGCTACACTACAAGGATTAATACTGTACTGTATTCCACTGTTCTCAAGAAATTGTAAACCTGTGCTTCACCACTATCAATAACACAAGATAACGAATGACCAAAAATTTTAATATTAGGATAAAGTCTGTTATCAAGCAGAAGGGAGGCCAAGACTTGTACCGCATACATCTTTGGAATTGGTATGTGTTCAGTTTTGCAGCAGTAAGGCGTTTTCCAATGCATACATAGGCTCAACGATGTTATGGTTTAAACAGCTATATGCTTTTCCTTCATTTTTCAATTTTTAAGCAGCGGCTGCCCACGGCTACTGACTTAACCACACTGTAATATCTTCCCTAGGGGTATGTTTATGATAAAGATAACCGATTCTATCCGAACATTAACGAGTGCGCCTACGCGCAAGTCCCTAGGCCAGCAGCATTCTTGTTTCTCGCGCGGTTCCCTCTTTAAAGTGTAACCGTCATCGAGTGATCAATATTATAATCGAGTGATGGTGATGGTTCACACAAGAGGAAAAAGAGCGATGATGTAGAGGAGAAGGACGAGTCACAAAACCATGATTATGATGGCGACGAATTACTGTTCAAGAAGAAGAAGAGGAAGAAGACCGATAAAGAATGCGAATACATAAATGATGTATTGTTGCTTATGATAATAATATATTCTCAAACGCTAAGCTTCCCTTCAATTTTTATTAATAAACTTGCTTCTCCTAACGGTGTTTGAACCTGCAGTAACAATGCAGCAGTTAATGCGAAAGGGTGGTTAGATGGGTAACCACAATAAGTGCGAGATTGGCTTTCTTTTGCGTTCTGTAAGTTAAATAATTCTGCTATTTTTTTGAGAACTGATTTTGTATGATTAAGTTAAATCAATTAGGTATTTTTGAATTGTGGTTGGTTGGTTGGTTTTAGCAAAGTGTAGGTTAGTCCAATCAGTATTTTTTAGCTGTAAGCTAGTTTTCGCCGGTTGTAAGTAATGATTTGATTAATTTGGTTGATTGATTGATTGTTCGAGATTAATTGATCTGCTCGTTTGATTTGATCGAACGTGATTAGTTTGAGTTTGATCTGCTTAGTTGATTTTATCGATTTGGTTTAATTAATTGATTTGTATGTTTGAGAATGAGACGATAGAGACGAGGGAGAGACGAACACGATCAACCTCTATCACAAAAAACCTTCATAAGTTTTTACACCACTAGATGGCACCACAAACAACCCTAATTAGTTCTAAAAATATACCGCTAGGCGCCGCCGTCTCAATTACAGAAAAAAATCGCTAGTTTAAAAATACATCACCAGATGGTGCCACAAATGAAACCCTAATTACCTCTAGAAATATAACGCTAGGTGGTGTCACCTTTATTACAGAAAATGTTCATTAATCCATACACAACTAGATGGCTACACAAATTCAAATTTCGCATCAAGTGGGCCACGGCAGGAGGGCACAGACCTAACACAAGTTCCTATATTTGTCTTATAAGTTAGCATTAGGGCCTCCTATTAGAATACTATTTCCAGCCAGACGTGGGGACCAAGTCAGAAGTGTGAAGTTCCGAAGCTCTATGTCTGTCTTATAAGTTATCAATAGGCCTCTTATTAGAACTAAAGTTCAAATTTCTCGCAATAAGTAATCAGAATGTAACACTTAAATGCAAATTTAAATCTCCCGCCAAGGGGCCAGGGGCTAAGACCCGAAAGCAAGTTGCGAAGCCCTATGTATGTCTGCCTTATAAGTGAGTATTAGGCCCCCTTATTATAATACAAGTTCAAATTTCCCCTCACAGATGGCACCGCAAACAAATTTAAATTTTTGATCGAGGGGCGTGGGCCTGAGATCGTATTTCCAGCCATAACCTGCAGAGACCTAAATACAAATTCATATTTTCAGCCAATGGCGCCTCGACAAGGGGCAAATCCCCAAAAAGCAAGTTGCGCAACTCTACACCTCTCTAATTCCAATCTGTAAACAGTAGATAGAAACCACATACTGTTCCGCCAAAGTTACTCTACAGCTAATCAATCAATCTTTAACGCAAAGGTCACTGTTTTGGAATTTGATCAACCTGAAAATAATGACTACAAAATGCATTTCGCTCATGAGGAATTACCTTATCACTATCATCATAAAGTAGCGTTACATTCTTGCTTCAATGTTCTATTTAAGTCTCTCAGCTGCAGATGTTTTCACATCAGTGTATCTGTCATACAGAAATTGGCTTAGAGGTGTTAACAACGAATTTATACCCAAAGAAATTGCAGTGGTTAAATATCATGGAGCTTTATTACTGATGCTGATAAAACCACCTCGTAATAATTTTAAATCAAAATCCACGTCAAGTCAGATACAATTGTGGAAAAAATATCGCGGTCTGAGCTGATTAGAGTGCTGCAGCCCTTTCACGAAATTTAGGGCAGTGAAAAACAACAGTTTTTAAGGTATATTAACAAACCAATAGTAAACCTGGACGGGAATGCGGTACAATGTTGAGATGCTTGAAATCGATCTACCCAGGCACGCACCTAGACCTTGTACAATTATTGTAAACATGGATCCTGTAAATAAACCAAGTCAGCATTGGACCACTATCTAAATTGACGAGATTGGTAAATGGGAATATTTTGAATCCTTTGGATGAGCACCGCTAGGTTACCATATACGTTTCATTGAGAAGAATTCCAGATGGTTCCGCTACAACAAAACGACGCTGCAGGGTTACCATTCGAATGTATGTTTCTGTATTTTAGATTAAATAATTTACCAATGCTTGATTTCTTCTACATAAGTTTTTACTATACGCTTAATTGCAAATGATGAGATAATCAAGTTACTGTATAATACTTGTTTTTCAACCATTCTGCTTAGGTAAATAAAAGCGTTTTTAATAGTTTAGTTGTTTTAATTAAAAGTTCCGTAACAAGTTCAGTGCACGATCAACTTCTATTGCAGAAAATTTTCGGTGAAAAAAAAAATCTGCAATCACAAATATATTCTACTCTGTTTTATCGTGCTTATCTCCATCAAGACAATGTTAGTTTGTTTTTGTCTTTTAAATATCTACGAAAATCAAAACGCGCGTCGTGTAGTAACAATAATGGTTTCATTTATGTCTAATTACCTGCGCACTTAATTGCCGTTGATTCATTTATTTTAAAGTAATTTGTGTGTGTGGTGGTGCGTGTCGTGTGTGTGTGAGTGTGGTTGAGTGTGTAGTGTGTGTGTGTGTTGCGTGTGGTGTGTGTGCGTGTGCGTGTGCTGTGCTGTGCGTGTGGTGTGCGTGTGCGTGTGCGTGTCGTGTGTGTGTGTGTGTGGTGTGGTGTGTGTGCGTGTGCTGTGCGTGTGCGTGGTGGTGGTGGTGTGGTGTGTGTGCGTGTGCGTGTGCGTGTGCGTGTGCGTGTGCGTGTGCGTGTGCGTGCGTGTGCGTGTGCGTGTGCGTGTCGTGTGTGGTGTGCGTGTGCGTGTGCTGTGCGTGTGGTGTGCGTGCGTGCGTGTGGGTGTGCGTGTGCGTTTGCGTGTGCGTGTGCGTGTGCGTGTGCGTGTGCGTGTGCGTGTGCGTGTGCGTGTGCGTGTGCGTGTGCGTGTGCGTGTGCGTGTGCGTGTGCGTGTGCGTGTGCTTGTGCGTGTGCGTGTGCGTGTACCTGTGCGTGTGCCTGTGCGTGTGCGTGTGCGTGTGCGTGTTCAAGTGCGTGTGCGTGTTCGTGTACATGTGCGTGTGCGTGTGCGTGTGCTTATACGCGTGCGTGTGCGTGTGCGTGTGTGTATGCGTCTGTGTAATTGAACATACAAATAAATCTGGCATAATTTTCGAATGTAAAGTTGCCGACCGCTTAGATAAAGAATCGGCCTGTATAAAAAACGCTAGGGTAGAAAATGATTATTATTTCACCTAATGCTGGACCTTAATGTTTTTTGAAGCAGCAAATTTTCAAAATGTTTGCAAGCACATTAATTAACGCGATATCGACGACTGATTGCCAATTTTCCAATTAATAATATAAATGGAGCTGTATAACTGTTTAATAATAATGAACACATGTTAAGAGGCAAGTGAACAGATTCCCGTCTTACAAGACTACGGCCCCTTATTAGAATACAACCCCCAATGCATAAATAAATTAGGTCAAAATCGGTAGATGGGATCAAAAATGTAAGAATAATAATTATGAAATCTCCTTTGATAAAAATAAGCCTAATTAATAACAGATTAAATCTTTTTTCACTCAGAACACTGCATGCGCACGTATTTTCCTACCTTCCAGGGGCTTAACTGCCAAAAAGGCTCTTAAATCAATCAAATTAGGGTGGAAGTTCCATTAAGGGGCTGAAAATCACCACCGACAAGAAGCCATAAAAATGTGTGAACGGCCAAAAAGCTCTGAATACAATCAAAAAGGGCTCTAATTAGGGTGAAAATTCCATCAAGGGGTTGAAAATGACCACCGAAAAGAAGCCATAAAAAAAGGGGTGAATTGACAAAAAGGTTCTTAACACAACCAAAAGGGCTGTAATTAGGGTGAAAATTCCATTAAGGGGTTGAAAATGATCTTCAAAAAGAAGCCATAAAAAAGGTGAAATACGATCCGTGAGCATTATTTAGAAACTTTTTTACTTTAAAATAACGTTATGTTCCTTAGTATTACACTCGAAATTACGGTAGCTAGGTTTAAATTAAGATATTCTTATTTAAATTAGACACTTTATTTGTTGCATAACTATCGCTTTTGTCGAAAAACATTTTGTTTTTAGTGTTACTTCTGAAATTTGAATGTTTCTTACAGAGTGAAACATTCTTTAGAATAATATATTGCATATAGTGGACAGCAGCGCCTCTGGTGGATACTTTTAAACAATATTAATAAGAAGTATGTGTCACCTCTGGAAAAATATCTGTACCAAATACGAATGCTTTACACCACATCGTTCTAGATAAATTGAAGGACATGTGGGATAGCTCTACAGCATTCGAGACCCTGTTACTCCACAGGGGCGCACCTTTGGTCTGAGGTATATTTAGTCTATTCACCTTATTTTTTGATCTAGATGGACCGGGACCGTTTGTGCCACTCTACTTAGAATCACCCTGTATAGGAATCAGTTAAATCTGAGTAGTCGCGCATACTTCATTAAGTCCTACATTAGTAGTAAAAAAAAGTAGTATTAAATCCTAACATTGATTTACTTTTATGTTTTGCCAATCAACTAATATCAACGTTTAAA
This sequence comes from Vesta saturnalis, assembly GCA_036346205.1. Classification (NCBI taxonomy): domain Eukaryota; kingdom Metazoa; phylum Arthropoda; class Insecta; order Coleoptera; family Lampyridae; genus Vesta; species Vesta saturnalis. The sequence continues at coordinate 2,565,754 of JARFJB010002165.1, read as the reverse complement.
AGGACAAAAAAAAATTTAAGCAAACCTTAATTGAGAAATGTATTTCAATAGATCAAAGTACAAAATTTTCCACAAATAAATTGTAAATGTTTGCTTTGATTTTTGGTAGTAGGTAATAATTTATTTACACACTTTGATTTTCCACTTATTAATCTTCCACTTTCATTATTTAAAAAACACAGTCTAGACTCAAACTCCTTGGAAAGCTCTCTTGTTGCTTTATCTGTTTGTCTTTTTCAATTATGAAACATAAAATACTATTATTTTTTGTTTTTGATTGTTAGCCAACGTGCTACCAACACAATATTCAATTGATTTATGAATATAATAATAGTGGCGTAAACTAATTTAAGCAGACTGTAGATTATAATTAAGCGTATCAAAAAATTCATACACACTTCTTTAATTATTATTTCCTCAAAATAACTGGCATAATTTAGCAATTAATATTTAGTTATGCAAAAAGAAAATAGGATAATTTGGAAGCAAATGTGTAGGTTATAATTAATTTTTTAAAAATTCTTAGTTATGCAAAATGTTAGGAAAATAGGATAATTTGGAAGCAAATGCGTACGTTATAATTAGTTGTATAAAAAATTTAACAAATTTCATTACTAATTAATAGACATTTTAACGTTATTTTTAGGATAAAGTGATGGGAATATTTGGTAAAAGAAAAATTCTTAATTGTATTAAATTTGTTCGTTTTTGTGACCTTAATTAAAATATACAATGAAAAGACAATTAATTTATTAATATTGATGGTATAAATATAAACACTAAGTACGTTATCCATAGTTGTCAATTTTTAGCAAGCGAATCATAGTCATGTACATATCGGTATGTAGCGACATAATTACGTATATGCAATATCTATTTTTTTTAAATTGTAGATAATATTTGCTTCCATTTTGGCAAGTGTATTCGCTGCACCAACTCCTCTACCTAACGCTGATCCCGGTAGTGCAGCAACACCTGACGCCGTTCCAGACGCAACACCACATTTTAATACCATGCATTCGAAATTATTTCAAAGAATCTACAAGCCATCCGATGGCAGCGATGTTAACCCTTTCAAAGTGCATTTTGCCTATTGATTTCCGGTGGACTTTTACTAATGGGTGTGAATTTTATTGTAGAAAGTAGATTAAAGGGTGTAGATTTAATGCTTAAGTCATAAATAAAGCAAAGTTAATTTCGGACTATTAATTTCACTTTGGGTATTTAAGTTTAAATTTATTATGAAAGTTGTCTAATTAAAGTAACATATAGTTATCTAAAATTAATAAGTTAAACGATGTAATTAAGAGGTTTTTAATGCAGCAGTGTATTGCTAAAAAAAGAACTGGAACGGCCCTAGGAAATGAGTGGCGTTCATAATGTTTAGAGGGTGGAAGGATCTGGTCTTCCCCATCTAGGTACATGACTAAAATAAGAAATAAAATAAAAGCAATTCCTTATAGGGGAGGTTGGAGTAATGTGAACTATCTAAGATAAAACATTGTATAGCCTCATTATTATGATGAAATTTGAAATTGTAATAAACTTACATCGTTCAGTACTATCTGTGAACTTACCAGACTTAATTTTTAAAATTTATTTCTTAAAAAAAATAAAATCCGAACACATGTCTGAAATTCACAAACCACAAAAATGAAATTTAAAATTAAAGCTTTATTTAGGTATAGAATACTAAAATAATGGTACTACCAACCAAACAATACAAGTACTTCGTAAAATATTAAGATTCTACACAAAATCATATTTAAATGCTTCGTCATCTTTAGGGTCACTCTAGTGCAGGCTTCATGAGCCCATCTTAAGTATCCCCAGCAGCGCACCCGACCTTCTTCGGCGGTCGATGTTGAGTACAACTCATTACAGTAAAAACATTCTGCATCGTTGTCTTCCTTATCTGCATCTTCATCTAACATTTTTATTTTCTGCATTCCTTTACGTGCTTTAGAAAGATTAGTTGTTTTTCCTTTTACCTCACTAACATCGTACAATAAAGAAGCCCGTAAATTAATTAATTATGCACCGTTGAATATTGATAAGAGTAAACTTAAAAGATAGTCGTTAATTGTAAATAGAAATTTTTCTTTGTTTCAAAATTAAAACTTATCAAGTGCTATAAACAACCGTTAATATAAATACAAGTTTCTCTTTGTTATTCCGAAATTAAAACCTGATAAGTAGTGATTCAGTTTATATTAAAATGCACATGTTAAATGGAAATTACATTCAAAACATTTTATATTATATTAGAGAATGATAAGAAACCAAAGCATTCAAATAGACTTTAAAATCCGATCAATTTAATTAAGAAAGCTTTAAATTAATATATACAGGTAATAATTAACACCGTCCTTATAAATTAGTTAATTTAGTTAGTAAAAATTGCATTGTTAAATAACAGGTTCGATATAAATAAGTAAAGTTAAATCTGAAATACTTTCTATGAATTCCAACTACAAAAGAATGTATCTAATCTTTTACTATTGTGTAAAATTTTATGTATTTAAATAACGCGAACGCCGACAGATGTGTCAAATAGTAAGTAGCTTCCGGAATTGCATAATTTTTAGTTGGTATAAGTGTTATTAATTACTAACTGAACCGTTAGATAGAATAAGCATTATTTGTTAAGGGAAACCGAATTTTATATCAATCGTTCTGTTGTGTCATAAAGAACAGTTCTAGCACGACAAAAGAAATATTAATTTAGTAGTTGATTTGTCGTTAAAATTATGGAATTTCGGGCCGTTCTCCACTTTTAAATATCGTACTCTATATAGGTTAGTGCTTTCACAAGTATGATTACCTTTTTCTTTCTCACTGCGTTACGTATAGACGAAGCTGCAATTGCGAATCGATATGAGGTAAAGAATACTTTAACAAATGGTTAATCTAACTAAACTTAATAAATACTCGCTCTGTAATTGAGTTCGGAACCTAGTAAATTTATTTTAACAAGTAGTAAAAAGATACCGAACAACGCTTTGGTTAAACCGTAATCAGTGAAATTTAAATAAATTCACAGAGTTCATATGTATTAAGAATCATTCATTTCCATCCATCCTTGGTGAAGGAATTTCGTTTGTCAAGGGGACCTGTGACCTTTGTCTACCGTATCTGCCGTCCGTTCGTACTAATTAAGTTTTAGGTACATCTTCTATCATAAGGATTAGACTTTGAATTTTATCCTCCACTGGAAGACCCGACGCAGCCGTTTGGAAAGTATTACACGTTCAGAAGTGGACCCAAAGACCGCCTGAACGATAGTTTATCTTTGGGTGTCGCCTGGATCCGTTTTCTAACCCCTGGAACGAAGAACCTGTCATCCGTATATCGCCCAGGAGTTGACACCGACATAAAATAAAATACCGTAACTTATAAGTAAAATTAATAAACATATTTCGCAAACGAGTCGTAATTTTTGTGTTGGACTTTGTTGAGGGCATGCTTCACTTGATACCACCGAAAACTCATTACAACTCTACTATTTTTGTCTTTGGTTCATCAAATTTTTCTTTTAACTGTCACCTTTTTCTTTGCTGCTTTTTCCTCTTTTATTTTTAGTTCAGCTTCTAACTCCAATTTATAAGGCTCAATGCTGCTTTGCCCCTTTTATTTTTCGGTAATGGTTTATTTCATTTAATAGTCTTTGGAAGTGGACGAATGTCGATGAGACTTTCTGATCCAAAACTACTTTTCCTTTGATTTTCTGTAGAACGAAGATCTGCTGACGCTGAAGGAACTACTTTTTCCAGCTTAGATTGTATGGGCTGGGAAACAGTAGTGCCGGCAGTGGATGTTGAAGCAATTGATTCTTTATCGTTTGTAGTAGATTCTGATGGAGGTGCTTCATCCAACTAACATTGTGTGTGCTTCGATAAGGTGTTCCCTGCAGTAAAGGAAGGATTAATTGCTTCTTCCCCCTTCAGATTGTGGCAGTCCGTTTGTCGCTAGATTTTTCTCAGTAACAGCAGACGGGGCAAAGCCTAAGTTTGTGAAAATATTTGAATCATAAGGGACTAATACACTTTTTAAAAGCGTTAATAGCCGTTAAATCGGTTGCTGCCTGCAAGTACGCATCACCAAAAATTTTGGCGAAAGACCATGATAACTCTGCCTGAATGATTATTCAAAAACTTTTCCAGGGCCATATAGTAGTACCGTACCAATGGGGTCATTAAATCCACATCCGCTGCCTGCATACGATGAGTGCTGTGCAAGCAAACAACATGTACATGTTTGGTTCTGGCTATATCAATCACATTAATATTTTTTATGTGGCTACTATGTCCATCTAAAATTAGTAAGACGGGATCATCCTCAGTGGATTTCACCTGTTAAACAAAATGCTTAAACCAGACTAAAAAGATGTCGGTATTAATCCAACCACGGTATACAAATATTGTTCCAGGTGGTGGGCCGTCTTGAAGTTCGACCTTCACCCTTTTCCTTGCAAAAGTGAATAATGGTGGTACAACGGTTCCTGATGATGACATACAAATAACTGCTGTGGTGGCTCCACTTCTATCTGCATAGGTGAGACGACCGACTTGTTTCCTTCCTTTTTTAGCTAATATTTTACAGTTACATTTTGGGACAGTGCCTAACCCGGTTTCATCACAATTGAATATTCTGATTAATGCGATTTTTTTAGAATCCAAAACGTTTTTGTATAGGTCAAAAAATTGCTTACCATTATGACGGTTAAAGACTTGGGCCCTTGCATCAGAAGTCGACTTCGGTTTTCGCAACGAAATTTTTGGATGACGGTTACGAAATCCATAGGTCCAATCAAGGCCAGCTAGTTTTTTGTTTGTATTAAATGTGTGTTTTATCAGATTTTTTTCTGCTAACCTAAAAGCAAGAGAGCTAAAGTCAAGGAATGTAATGCCAAAGAAACGGGTTTCCATATCCAGAATATAATTCACCAATTCTTCCTCCTGTTTGGTAAAAACTCTAAACCTTTTCGTTGGATAAAATTCTTTTATTTTGTTCTTTACATTGTCGAATTAATGTTGCTTTTGGAATATTAAAACATTTATCCGCTTTTGACTGCTGTAATATGCAACGGGCGTAGCACCTTTAGATACTACTTTCGTTTATTAACTCGCTCCAAAGAACAAGATTGAGTTCTTTAAACTTTTTATAATTTTAACTTTATTGAATAAAAATTTAATAATTGAGATGGTTATTTTTATTACGTTTCATTATAACTGAATGGTTCCAATTTATAAAGGTATCATTTACTATTTAATTTTGACTTTGCTTGCTAATTAATTTCGGTTTGCGTAAATGAATTTTAAGCTTTATGTTTACTAGCTCCTTTCTTAATTACTTGCAACGGGTAGCTCAAGTTATTGTAAAGAAGCGATTTCTGTTATCATTGCCCAAAATTAAGCTCATATCGATTTATTTATTTATCTGGATTCCTATTAAGTTGACCTCTTTCTGCATTTATATATTCAACAATTGGGTAAGCTTGTGATATTAATAATCTTTAGCAACAAAAGTAATGCAAACGAAAATGCATCAATATGTTGTTTACAAAAGAAAGTTTTATTTATTAACACAAACAAAAAAGGTTCTTACTTATTTTCGTTGCAACTGATGATGTAATGCTGGCTTTTCTTTGACCGATGATAAGGGGGCCTTAGATAGGTTAGACCCTGTTCTACCGATGATGTTACCAGTTGGCACTCTGGAACCGCTTCTCGATTGTTGTTCTTATCTTTCCTTATACTTGTGTGTAGCTAAATACGATTTTAATTTACCGACAGTTACACTAATGTTTTCGGAATCCGTGGGATTTTCTAGGCTTATGCGGAACGCAGACCAGTTAGCTTTTGTAGGTTCCATTTGTATTATTATTATTATTATTATTATTACTATTATTATTATTATTATTATTATTATTATTATTATTATTATTATTATTATTATTATTATTATTAATGCGTTGCTCTCCTAGAGCCCTTATTACTTCATCGCATCGTCTGGGATGATGCTTATAATCTTGTCGATTAAGTCGCCGAGTAGAGCGTTCCACTCTTCCTGCAGAGCAATAGTGAAGTTGTTGGCATTATTGGGAGCATGAGGGCGACTTGAAATATATCTTTGAAGAGCGTCCCATACATGCTCTATAGGACTAAGGTCTGAGACAATGCAGGCCATACCATTCGTGTAACACTATGCTCCTCAAAGAACAGCACGGTGAGGCCGGGCATTGTCGTCTATATAGAGAAATGCTATACCCTGAGCCTGTGCATATGGAAAAACGATTGGTTCCAGTATCCGATTTAGATAATTTCAGTATTCACCGTTGAGTTAATAAACACGACCAATTCGGTGTTCCGGCGAACTAGTGCTATGCCTCCCAAACCATAACAGAGTGTCTACCAAAAGGAACGTGTTCTACAGTGCAATTCTGTTCATACCTCTCATTTTGCCGTCTCCACACGCGTTTACGATTACTGTCTGGATGAAAGAAAAACATGATTAATCTCTAAATAGACAGCTTGACCAGTCGACATCGCTCCAGTGTTGGTGCTCATGTGCAACTTGTATACGCTTTCTTTTATGTGCGTTAGTCCATTTTAGATGTCTATTTATTATAGTGGCATTGGAAACATTAACTCCTCTTGATTCAAGCAAATCTGTTTTACCTACGTGGAATTTAAATGTCGGTTTGCAGAATAGTCCACAAAATTTTTCCATTGCAGGAGTTGTGCAACGCTGTTGTCCTACGTCGTGTATATAATTTGGTGTGTTGTTTTCCAGATAACTTTTCAAGCTCGATTTATAGAATACCTTGACACACCCGAACGTCTACTGACTTCTCTACGCTAGCCACCTGCAGCAATTAGTTCAATACACCATCCCATAAGAACGTTTCCTAATCTAGGCATTTTAATTTAAGTCATAATTATTTTGCAGAGTAAGTGACAGATGTGTTAAGCAATTTACCAAAAACGTCAAAAATCTGGTCTAAGCCAACTTTAAATGCTCTAAGTTTTGTTTACCAAGTCGGAAATTGCAAGTTTAAATATAATTGTTTTTCAATTTATTTCTTGATCTACAAAAGATAGAGCTAAAATCTAAAAATTTTAGCTATTGTACTATACAGTGAAAAAGACCAAGACACTCCACTGAAAAAGTTAAAAAGCCTGGTTACGCATATCACCCTGCAGAGGAAGCGTATGAAGCAAATTTCAGTATTTTAAACTGCCATTTGAAGCTAAATACACCTACCGGGCAATGGAAAAGTAATGTACTCGCAAATTTTTCTGCATTAGGTTACTAACATCTCTTCATTCTGCTGAAGGAACTCTATTTATATATTAGAAAATAATATTTAACAATGTACTTTCAATACTGTAATAGATATACCTATGTCCCTTCAGTATACTAGTTAATAATAAACAGTGGCATATGGGTATTACAATGTAATTATTTTTCTGATAATGCACTAGAGACAGATTTTTGCAATAATATTTGGTAGTTTCATACTAAGGTAAAACAGGATACATTGTTCTGACTTTGGAGGTTTTTCATTTTGGCAACAGCAAAACAGTGACGCGCACATGCGTAGGTAGCGGACCGACAAAATTTTATTATTGTAACAGAAATTTCTAATTGCAATTAGTACCGTGAAAGAAAAGACAATTAATGGGTTTCAATATCTTGTCAATAAGTCGTAATTTTATAATGTTTTTCGGGATATATTATATTTAGTGTATTTTATGTAAAAAGATCTAAATGTATGTAATTAAGGGTTGAAACAAAAATAAAATACATGTTGGGGTAGAGAAACAGGTGTGTGACCATAAGACTTGAAAATGACCGTGACAAATTATTAAGAGTTTATATACGCACGAAATTGGGTAAAATGTCGCCGATTGGTGATTAATTACATTGAAACATTGAAACGTATACTTCATTTAATAATCAATATGAAAATATTCCCACGCAATACTTATCTTTTTTAATAACTTTTAAAACGAGGGTGAATTTTGGAAAAAACAGTTAGTTGATGTAAGAAATTCAATTAAGTCGTAAGGTAGGATACGTTCTATTGTTTTATTATAAACCATAATTTTAAACCGTTGGGGCTATAAATATATTGTCGTTTCCGTTTTAGTAAAACAAATAACGCGAAGTTGCCCTTTTCTTTTTTGTGATGGTTTTAATGTAAGTTTTTCACAAAACTGAACTGTTAGTGTAAAACACCTTTTATCGATAAATAACTACCCCGTTTTCATTTTAATCCGCGATGTGCCCGAGTAAACAAACTTATCGATTAATAATCACATCGTTCTGGTTTTAATCAGCCAAGCGGTCGTGTAAACAACATATCTATAAATAATCACCACCATGTTGTGTTTACACCGCGTACCCTATTGCGTGTAAGCTGAAAAGGGATGCTGTAGTTTGTAGAGCTGTTGCTCATACACCCACGTCATGGATTTCGGGAAGGCGGTTGCTTTATTAACCTAACTGTTTTATTTTCACCCTACCCTTGCAAAGCTTTGTTTTCATGAATTTTAAGTGTATCTGATTCACCCAAACTTATGTAGAATTGGTTACCTATGAACTGATTTCTTTATATACGTAGTTTATTGTAATTGTAGGAACACATTTTGGGATTAGGTGAAAGGCTGCGTTTATTCGCGATACAATTATTGTTTATGTGTAAATTCTTTGCATACTCTTTTACGTTATTGCTTATGTGTTTATTTTAAGTGTAACTTATTTTACATTTTGTTTTCTTTTAATTGCGATGAAATTTCGGTACATGAGGTATTTGGAAATGTGCATTACAATCCGTTACTAGTGTACAATGTTAGGTGTGCGTGTCGCGTGCGCGTGCGGGTGTGTGTGTGTGCGTGTGCGTGTGCGTGTTCGTGTGCGTGTGCGTGCCCGTGTGCGTGTTCGTGTGCGTGTGCATGTGCGTGTGCATGTGCCTGTGCGTGTGCGTGTGCGTAGACGTGTGCTTGTGCGTGTGCGTTTGCGTGTGCGTGTTTGCGTGTACGTGTGTGTGTGTGTGTGTGTGTTCGTTTGTGAGTGCGCGTGCGTGTGCGTGTGGGTGTGCTGTGCGTGTGCGTGTGCGTGTGCGTGTGCGTGTGCGTGTTGCGTGTGCTTGTGTCTTGTGCTTGTGCGTGTGCGTATGCGTGTGCGTGTGCCTGTGCGTGCGCGTGTCGCGTGTCGTATGCGTGTGCGTGTGCGTGTGCGTGTGTGTGTGCGGTGCGTGTGCGTGTCGTGTCGTGTGCGTGTGCGTGTGCGTGTGCGTGTGCGTTGCGTGTGTGTGTGCGGTGCGTGTGCGTGTGGGTGTCGTGTGCGTGTGCGTGTGCGTGTGCGCGTGCTGTGCGTGTGCGCGTGCGTGTGCTGTGCGTGTGCGTGTGCGTGTGCGTGTCGTGTGCGGTGCGATGAGCGTGTGCGCGTGCGTGTGCGTGCGTGTGCGTGTGCGTGTGCGTGCGTGTGCGGTGCGTGGCGTGCGTCGTGCGCGTGCGTGTGCGTGTGCGTGTGCGTGTGCGTGTGCGTTGCGTGTGCGGTGTGCGTGTGCGTGTGCGTGTGCGTGTCGTGTGCGTGGCGTGTGCGTGTGCGTGTCGGCGTGTGCGTGTGCGTGTGCGTGTGCGTGTGCTTGTGCGTGGCGTGTGCGTATGCGTGTGCGTGTGCCTGTGGGTGTGCGTGTGCGCGTGCGCGTGCGGTGTGCTGTGCGTGTGCGTGTGCGTGTGTCGTGTGCGTGTGCGTGTGCGTGTCGGTGCGTGTGCTGTGCGTGTGCGTGTTCGTTGTGCGTGTGCGTGTGCGTGTCGTGTGCTGTGCGTGTGCGTGTGCGTGTGCGTGCGTGTGCGTGTGCGTGTGCGTGTGCTGTGCGTGTGCGTGTGCGTGTGGTGTCGTGTGCGTGCGTGTCTGTGCGTGCGCGTGTGCTGTGCGTGCGTGTGCGTGCGTGCGTGTGCGTGGTGCGTGTGCGTGTGCGTGTGCGTGTGCTGTGCGTGCTGTGCGGTGCTGCGTGTGCGTGTGCGTGTGGTGTGCGTGTGCGTGTGCGTGTGCGTGTTCGTGTGCGTGTGCTGTGCGTTGGTGCGTGTGTGCGTGTTGCTGTGTTGTGTGCGGTGTTCGTGTGTGCGTGCGGTGCGTGTGCGTGTGCGTGTGCTGTGGTGCGTGTGGTGTGCTGTGTGCGTGTGCGTGTGCGTGTGCGTGTGCGTGGTGCGTGTGCGTGTGGTGTGCGTGTCGTGTGCGTGTGCGTGTGCGTGTGCGTGTGCGTGTGTTGTGTGGTGTCGTTGTGCGTGTGGTGTGCGTGTGCGTGATGCGTGTGCGTATGGTGCGTGTGCGTGTGCGTGGTGTGGTGCGTGCGTGTGCGCGTGCGCGTGCGTGTGTGCGTGTGCGTGTCGTGTCGTGTGCGTGTGCGTGTCGTGTGCGTGTGCGTGGGTGCGTGTGCGTGTGCGTGTGCGTGCGTGTGCTGTGCGTGTGTGTGTGCTGTCGCGTGCGTGGTGTGCGTTGTGCGTGTGCGTGTGCGTGTCGTGTGCTGTGTGCGTGTGCGTTTGCGTGTGTGTCGTGTCGTGTGCTGTGTGCGTGGTGGTGTGGTGTGCGTGTGCGTGGGGTGTGTGCGTGTGTGCGCGTGCGTGTGCGTGTGGTGTGTGTGCGTGCTGCGTGGGTGCGGTGTGCGTGCTGTGCTTTGCGTGTGCGTGTTTGCGTATGTGTGTGGGTGTCGTTGTGCGTGTGCGTGTGCGTGTGCCTTTGTGTGTGTGCGTGTCGGTGCGTGCGTGTGCTTGGTGCGTGTGCTCGTGTGCGTGTGCGTGTGCGTGTGCGTGACGTGTGCGTGTGTTTGTGTGCGTGTGCGTGACGTGTGCGTTGCGTGTGCGTGTGCGTGGTGCGTGTGCGTGTGCGTGGTGTGTGCGTGTGCGTGTGCGTGTGCGTGTGTCGTGTGCGTGTGCGTGTGCGTGCGTGTGCGCGTGCGTGGCGTGTGCTGTGCGTGTGCGTGTGCGTGTCGTGTGCGTGTGCGTGTGCGTGTGCGTTGTGTGTGCTTGTGCTGTGCGTATGCGTGTGCGTGTGCGTGCGTGTTCGCGTGCGTGCGTGTGCGTGTGCGTGTCGTGAGTGTGCGTGCGTGTGCGTGTCGTGCGTGTGCGTGTGCGTGTGGTGTCGTGTGCGTGTGCGTGTGCCGTGTGCGTGTGCGTGTGGGTGCGTGTGCGTGTGCGTTGCGTGTGCGGAGCGTGTGCGTGCGGTGTGTGCGTGTGCGTGTGCGTGCGCGTGCGGTGCGGTGGCGTGTGTCGTGTGCGTGTGCGTGTGGTGTCGTGTGCGTGTGCGTGTGTGCGTGTGCGTGCTGTCGCGTGCGCGTGCGTGTGCGTGTCGTGTGCGTGTTGCGTGTGCGTGTGCGTGTGCGTGTCGTGTGGGTGTGCGTGTGCGTGGTCTGTGCGTGTGCGTGTGCGTGTGCGTGTGCTGTGCGTGGCGTGTGCGTTGTGCGGTGCGTGTGCCTGTGGTGTGCGTGTGCGTGCGTGCGGTTGTGTGTCGTGTGCGTGTGCGTGTGCGTGTCGTGTGCGTGCGTGTGCGTGTGCGTGTGCGTGTGCGTGTGCGGTGCGTGTGGCGTGTGCGTGTGCGTGTTCGTGGTGTGCGTGTGCGTGTGCGTGTCGTGTGCGTGTGCGTGTGCGTGTGCGTGTGCGTGTTTGTCGTGTCGTGTGTGTGTGTGTGTGTGTGCGTTTGCGTGCGTGTTGCGTGTCGTGGGTGTGCCTGTGTCGTTGTGCGTGTGCGTGGTGTGCTGTGGTGTGCTGTGCTGTGCGTGTGCGTGTGCGTGTGCGTTGCTGTGCTGTGCGTGCGTGTGCGGTGCGTGCGTGCGTGGCGTGTTGGGTGGCGTGTGCGTGTGCGTGTGCGTGTGCGTGTGTGCGTGTGCGTGTGCGTGTGTCGTGGTGCGTGTGCGGTGCGTGGTGGTGTGGTGCGTGTGCGTGTGCGTGTGCGTGTGCGTGTGCGTGTGCGTGTGCGTGGGTGTGCGCGTGCGTGTGTGTGCGTGTGCGGTGCGTGCGTGCGGTGCGTGCGTGCGTGTGCTGTGCGTTGCGTGTGCGTGTTGCGTGTGCGTGTGTCGTGTGCGTTGCGTGTGCGTGTGTGTGCTTGCGTGTGCGTGTGCTGTGCGTGGCGTGTCGCGTGGTTGCGTGTGCGTGTGCGTGTGCGTGTGTGCGTGCTGTGTGCGTGCGTGTCGTTGTGCGTGGCTGTGCGTGTGCGTGTGGTGGTGCGTGTGCGTGTGGGTGTCGTGTGCGTGTGCGTTGCGTGTGGCGGCGTGTGCGTGTGCGTGTTGTGTGCGTGTGCGTGTGCGTGTGGTGGGTGGCGGCGTGGGTGTGTGTGTGCGTGCGTGTGTGTGCTGTGCGTGTGCGTGTGCGTGTTGCGTGTGTGTGTGTGTGTGTGTGTGCGTGTGCGTGTGCGTGTGGTGTGCTGTGCGTGTGGTGTGCGTGTGCGTGTGCGTGTGTGCGTGTGTGCTGTGCGTGCGTGTGTGGTGTGCGTGTGCGTGCGTGTGCGGTGCGGTGCGGTGGTGCGTGTGCGTGCGTGTGCGTGTCGTGTGTGTGTGTGGTGTGCGTGTGCGTGTGTCGTGTGTGTGGTGTGCGTGTCTGTGCGTGTGGTGTGCGTGTCGTGTGCTTGTGCGTGTGCGTTGCGTGTGCGGTTTGCGTGCGTGTGTGTGTGTGTGTGTTGGCGTGTGCGCGTGCGTGTGGTGCGGGTGTGCGTGTGGTGTGCTGTGGTGGTTGCTGTGCTTGTGCTGTGCGTGCGTGTGCGTGTGCTGCTGTGGTGCGTGTGTGCGTGTGCGTGTGCGTGGTGGCTGTGTGCGTGCGGTGTGTGCGTGTGCGTGCGTGTGCGTGCGTGTGCGTGTGCTGGTGTGGTGCGTGTGCGTGTGCGTGGTGTGCGCGGTGGTGTCGGTGCGTGTGCGTGCGGTGCGTGGTGGTGCGTGTGCGTGTGCGTGCGTGTGTGTGCGTGTGTCGTGTGCTGTGTGGTGTGTGGCGTGGCGTGTGGGTGCGGTGGTGTGGTGGGTGTGTGCGGTGTGTGGGTGCGGTGCGTGGTGTGTGCGTGTGCGTGTTGTGTGCGTGTGCTTGTGCGCGTGCGTGCGTTTGCGTGTGCTGTGTTGCGGTGTGGTGGTGTCGTGTGTGTGCGTGGCGTGTCGTGTGCGTGTGTGTGTGCGTGCGTGTGGGTGCGGTGCTGTGCGTGGTTTGTGCGTGCGTGGTGTCGGTGCTGGCGTGTGCGTGTGCGTGTTTGCGTGTCGTGTGTGTGTGTGTGTTCGTTTGTGTGGGTGCGTGTGCGTGGTGTGCGTGGTGTGCGTGTGTGTGCGTGTGCTGTGTGCTTGTGCTTGTGCGTGTGCGTTGGTGTGGTGTGCCTGTGGTGGCGTGGCGTGTGTGTGTGTGCGTGGTGGCGTGGCGTGGTGTGGTGTGTGGTGTCGTGTGCTGTGCGTGTGGTGTGCGTGTGCGTGTGGGTGGTGTGCGTGTGTGTGCGTGTGGTGTCGTGTGGTGTGTGTGTGTGTGTGTGTGCGTTGGTGTGTGTGTGCGTGGTTGTGCGTGTGCGTGTGCGGTGCGTGTGCGTGTCGTGTGTGTGTGGTGTGCGTGAGGTGTGTGCGTGTGCGCGTGGCGTGGTGTGTGTGTGTGCGGTCGTGTGCGTGTGGGTGCTGTGTGTGCGTTGCGTGTGCGTGTTTGCGTGTGTGTGGTGTTCGTTGTGCGTGCGCGTGCGTGTGCGTGTGTGTGTGCTGTGCGTGTGGTGTGCGTTGCGTGTGCGTGTGCGTGTGCGTTGCGTGTGCGTGTGCGTGCGTGTGCGTGCGTGTGCGTGTGTGCGTGTCGTGTTGTGTGTCGTGTGTCGTGTGCGTGCGTGTATGTGCGTGTGGTGTGCGTTGGCGTGCGTGTGCTGTTGGTGTGCGTGCGTGTGCGTGTGCGTGTGCGTGTGCGTGTGCGTGTACGTGTGGTGTGGTGTGTGTGTGTGCGTGTGCTGTGTGTGTGTGTGTGTGTGTGGTGTGTGTGTTGTGTGTGTGTGTGTGTGTGTTTGTTGTGTGTGTGTGTGAGAGAGAGAGATTTGGGTGTATGTATGTTTGTGTGTATGAGTGTGTGCATGGATTGCTGTATGCGTGCGTGTGTGAGTGTGTCAGAGTTTGTGTGAATTTATGTTTGTGTGTGTGTGTGCGTGTGTGTGTGTGTGTATATGTGGCTGAAGGTTTTATTCAGTGGCGTTTTATGAAAATATACACGCAAATCAAACGCAATTTGCAAACGTAGAAAATAATTGTTAATCCCTTATGTAAAAATAACACTACGCACGGCTATGATATCAAGCGTTAGCCGAGTTCTTATGCGTAATTTTCCCTCAGCTTCTTTTAGACGTCGTAGCTGTAGAGCCTTGAAGCGATCTGTAGCTTTTGAATAATCTGATACTGGCAGGCTATATATATATATATATATATATATATATATATATATATATATATATATTATATAACTCAATATTCTGGAATTATAAATAAACTAAGGTTATATAAAATAAAATAATATGTTCTAGTATCTATGGATGAAGTTAAACAATAATCAAGACACCACTATATACAAATTGTGAGATCTTCAATGTGCTGCTGATGGTTAGACTACCCACCTTGACGGCGATCGTTGACAGTTGCAGCCTCGGGCGTCGAGATGGCGAGCTGGTTTGGGGATTTAAGTTTCCTTTCAATGGTTTCCTTTAATCAACGCAGATATAGCTTTTTGGAAATATAAACAAAAATGGTGCGGCCAGCTTTGAGGTGTAAAATGTTATAGGTATTTTTAGTTTTACTCGGTATAATTATTGTAGTTCCTTCCAGATAACTTGGGGATTTATTGGCGACACGTAAGTTTTATTTTGAAATTATTTTAATGAATAGTTCATATTGAGATTGAGGTTAACTTATGTATACCACGGCTCCTTTTCTGTAATGGGGAATTATTACTTGGGTTCTAATCAATTATTTGAAACAACCGGAGAAGGTGGTTTTTGTATAGTGCAATACAACGGAGATTTTAATTGTAACAAAATTGGGTTAATGTCTAGTTGGACCGTGACCTTGAAGTACGTGTACGTATACACAGGAAAAGGGTTTAAATTTCCTATACTGTGATTAAATTAAATATGTACACAGTAATTATTGGAAGGTGAAATAGTGTATTCGTATTATTTTCACTTGATGTATTTATGCGAGTACAAAATTTACAACCAGATGTGGTGTTGAATCGATAATCAAACGTAAATTCCACTTATTATTTGGACAGGAACGTGATTTAATGTTTCGAAAATTATTAATATTTGTATGTTAGGAATGTTTCAGAAGGGGTATTTTACAAGCTTTAATGGAATTAACTAGTGCAATTTAATTATTATAAGTTTTTGTTATGAACGAATAAATTCAAAGGTAAATATGTAATAAAATTATTATTAATTTTATTAAATACATAAATAAAAAGTTTACCTCGAGTAGGATTTGAACCTACCACCTGTACTTTGCTAGAGTCCCGCGCTAACCAACTGCGCCATCAAGGTTTAAGCCCCAATCGATGTAAATTTTGTCTTTATGTATGTAGAACTGATGTAAATTGTAAACATAATGAGATTACAATGAAATTACTGATATTAATGGAATGTGAGCCTGCAATGTCGCAAGGTTCAGATCTTACTCGAGGTAAACTTTTTATTTATGTATTTATTAAAATTAATAATAATTTTAGTGCAATTTAAATAATTTTATTGCAATTTTAGTCATTTATTACGAAACAACCCTTTTTAATCCCATTTCGTGAAATTAAGCGGAACGTTTTCAGGAGGTATGGTTATTGTGTATCGGTAATATTTATACAAAGGGATTATAGAGATATATACTGGGGTTGATTTTAAATTCCCTCTCAGCCAAGTTTGTTAACTCAAGCCGAACTAGTGAATTTCTTATCATTCTAATTATCTAGAGTTACTACGGACACTCGCAGGGAATATAGTGGGTTTCTTTGATATTCTCTCGCAGCTAAGTTTGTTAACTCCAGCTAAACTAGTGAATTTGTAATGGTTCTAGTTATTTAAGGTTAATGTGGATACGCTAAATACGTAGAATATTTAGGATGAATCAATAATAGGGCGTTTCAAAGGTGCTAGTGGTAATTTTGATCCTCCAGACAAGTCACAAGTCGCTAGACCCTCCTTCGAGTCAAATTACTTATTTAGGGATTATTTGGGGCACAGGAAAGGTATTTCAACTATTCTTTTATAATTCAGGTTAGGCTTAGAAATAGTAAAATAATTCATAGCAATAAGGTAAATTGCACGAAAACGTTTTAAGATTTCCTCATTTCCAACGGAAAAAGCCAAATAAAATTTAACCCAACCCCGCGGTCGGTAACATAATTCCTTGACGACCCCCGAGGAGATCTTTTTTCTCATTCTTTTAACACCAAAATAACCACATCTCATGATTGTAAACTATAGAACTACACAAAACAACGCAAACCAGCAGGAAAAGTATGACCAGGGCTGAAGAGAAGTACTACTGACCAGTTTACGCACATCTAGATAAGCGAAGATAAGTAAGAAACTAACCATAACCATGAGCATACTAACAAAAAAATCGATATTAAATACCGAGATAGTAGAGTAGTGGTGACACAACTTGCTTAGGATTCGGAAGGTAATGGGTTCGATTCCTCATCATATTGTATGAGGTTTTTCAGGGGTTTTCCTCATACACGTGTAGCGGAATGGTCGCTGCATATACGCACACCATGTACGGTTATTTAGGCGAATGCTGGGGTAGTATTTTCCCCACACATCCCTAACTCCGTTCCATCTGATCCTACCCTGACCACATCCATCCTTAATTGCACCGTCCATGTATACGTAATGTATGTATTTATGCAAGGAATCCATGATTGTGGCTGAAGTAGCTTGGAAAGCCCAAACAGCCCACCTTCACCCTTGAAGAGGGAATAAAATACGTGACCTTTCCTTCCCTCCGATATGAATTATCTTATTACTTCGTTCCTGAAGTCCTCACCGACTTATTACCCCTGATCATTCCGATCTCTTGTATCCTACTTTGGTTCATGACTTCTATTCCGAAATAGTTGGAATCAGAAGCCGTTATTTCTACCAGCTGACCCATTTCGGGAAAGTTATGAATTTTCCCATCATATTCACCAGACCAGTTTTCTGCCCTGGGTAGATGATTAATCGATTATGTCTGCAAAATTTACCACACCTGTACACTAAATACTTACCCGGGTGTATTCCCAGCGTAAACAAAAATATCCTAATACAATCCTAGGCAAATACTCCCAAGACGTACACAAATGTCGGTATTTTCCTACCTTTGCTTGTCTGAAAGGCGTACGCCTGTTCAGTCTAGCATCCTTCTAATTAACCATAGGGCGTATAATTTATACACCACGGAGCTGCGAGACCAGTAACATCTGCAGACAGATAATGCCTTACTAACCTCCGGCACCTCCCGTTACCGTCAGGTGATCCTGATAGCCATTATACCTGTGACTATAAATACCTCCTGTATTTCAGTAGTTAAATTAATACGAAACACCCTGCATTCGTATTCAGAGTAAAGTAAAAAACCCGCTTCCTGAAGGGACAAATAAATTAAACCAATTTCTATAAAGGAGAAATTCCGATTAAATTCTCAAAGGACAATCCGTTCCTGTATATTTTCTCTGAAGCGTAAGATTACATCGCAAATTGAAAATATAATTTAAAACTTTTATTATACGTTTTACGAGAGATACCGAATTATCACCTTTCGTGAAAAGTGGTGGAGAAAAACCTCCAATTGTTTCATATTTCGTTCACATCTTTACAATTCCGTTATTTCGTGTTCCTTTTTCTTGCATAATTAAAATAATTATTGCAAAGACCAGCAGTCAAGCAGACTACATTTGTTCCATGGAAAAGAGCCTTTGCTATCGTTATTCTTCTCGGAATACATTTATATATAATCTGTTTCGTATATTAGTCGTTTAATATAAATTCGTGGAATTAAAAAAAAGAAAATATTGATTTCTTTTCAATTTAAATTAATACGGATTTGCGTAATACAAAGAGGATTATGTGAAAATTATTATATATTTCGAATGACAAAATAAAATTAAAACAATTTATCATCCTGCTTTACCACTAATCATTCAATTCAAAGAGAGTAAAACCAAGTCCGTAGGACCCAGCGCCATCCGCGGAAGCCGTCTACTCCAACTGAAGAGATTCAGGTAGTGGATACCCGGAGGACCCGTCCTGGTATTTCTTTTTGTTTAATTTGTTTTATTTTAGTATGTTTTTTTAGTTTAGGTTTAGTTGAAATATGAAATAGTTTAAGCATATTATTTAGAATAGTATTTATAGGAAATAGTGTGTATGTTAAGATCTGGTAGTTGTCATAAATTATTCGACGATTCCCACACCCTTCTCTGATTATGTTATCGCCGGAAAAGCAAATAGCTAATAAAAAATAATAAAAGTAAGACCGCGTTCAGCAGTTGACAAACTTATAAAAGAGGTTGCATAATTCTCTTAAGAAAATTGTTATTAAAATTGTTTCATTTCTTTTAATTTCCATTATGTAGCTTGGAAGGTCGTGTGGTGTTCCACACCAGATATTTTAAATTAACAACTCAAAGCTAGCCAGAAAATATCAATTAGGTTTTAAGTATTTTATTACATTATAATTACTTACAATTTTAGCAGTATTAAAATTGTCATCACATTCCCTAAAATTAAATACATGTCTCCATACTCAACCAAACTGTACTCCATAACGCTAATTTGGGGAATCCAACAGACAAATTAATATCCAAATTCTAGAACAGTACAAAAAAATAACGGAAAAACACGAATAAAGACAAATAAACACAAATAAACCAAAATTACACAATTCAACACGGGACTTTGATTGGCAAATTTGACAGCAATGTCAGTAAAAGTTAAATTACTTGAAAAAGTACGTAAAAGCCTACATTTCTTTTAAAATGTGAAAATTGTAGTGCATACTAGCCTACCCGTCGCGCGTTGCTGCGATCTCAGAATGGGATGGAAGTTCTAGGTAAAGCAAACGTATGATCATACAATTACAGACTGCTGATTTTTTGTCGATTAAACTACAACAAAATTATTATTTCATAAAATGTCGCACAATAAGCAATAAGTTAATTATGCACAGTTAAAGCGTTGTTTTAGCTGAATCGGGATTGGGTGGTCCGTCCTTCTTCCGGGTACTATAACGGCGTGGTCTTCCTCTTACTCTGTCTGGATTTTCTGTGAAAATATAGTTAATAAT
This sequence comes from Vesta saturnalis, assembly GCA_036346205.1. Lineage (NCBI taxonomy): Eukaryota > Metazoa > Arthropoda > Insecta > Coleoptera > Lampyridae > Vesta > Vesta saturnalis. Next base: position 2,546,445 of record JARFJB010002165.1, on the reverse strand, counting down.
GGCGGTTATACTTGCAAATGACCCAGTTTACGTCCTACTTTAGTTTTAATTAAAATTGGAATTATCAAAAGAAATAAATAAGTATCTTGAAACCGGTCCTGTTCTCTTATAGGAGCTACGGGAAGCAGGTAATATTGTTATGCCGTTATCGAATACTGAACAGCAGGTGCTGGGAGATAAGGTACTGCCGGTCCTTCCTCCGTAGACTTGCGAAGTCCTTTTAAAATAATCGGTATTTTAAAGAAATTGGTTTATATGTGAACGAAAATGCGGTTTGGTTTTATATTGAAATGTATTTATTTAATTGGTCCAAATAAATATCTAGGGATTCACGTATTCCAATTTAATTATTGACCAGAAGTTATTAATTAGGGTGCCTTAAGATTTACTCTAATTATCTTAATTCGTGGAAATGATATCCAATATAGAATTTACATCTTAACTAAACAAGGACTTACTATTCACTAAAAGTAAACGATTTTACGGTATTATTTCTATTTTGCGTATATTTTAAAGCGGACTAACTTATTATTTAGACGAGAATAATAACTACGGTGATGGAGCTATACTAATTGTTCTAATTGTTTAAAACGGATTAATCTTATTATGTACACGAGATTTATAACTACGGGGATGGATCTATTCTAATTGTTGATCGGTCTTTTAATGAGATAACATCGGTCGGTTTACTGAATGTTTAGACACATTGGATGGAAGTAGACGGTATCCTATCTACTAGATCTCTTACGATGGGTGAGCGGTTAGGACGGCGGTTATTTACGTATTCTTAATTAAATTAAAACGACGTTCGGGACTTCTTTAAGAAACTAGGTGACCGAATGTGATCTACCTACGGGTCTTTGGTTGCGGTCAATCAATATCATTTACAACAATCTGGGAAAGTACCCGTTGCTCTCTAAAATGATCTCCTGGGGTTGACAGAATTTAGGCAATTACCCTTCTATTCAACGAAGTAAATGAACGATTACTTCGGGTGTCTAACCCTGCGTAGCATCGGTAGTTTGCGTCTGTGTAATGTTATGCGTTTCGACTTACGTGAATTCGGCCTCAGATTTCAGTAGTTAAGTCCCGTTATATGTAGATGATGTTCAGGAGGCGGTGTCGCGTTTAATAGGAAACGTCGGTGCAAGATGACAAACTGTTCTGCACGTACAACGGTAGTACACGAACAAGTAGTCGGCGGAACGGAGCGGAGTACAAGTATTAGTACAAGTACAACTGGAAGTAGTACAAACATAAGTAGAAGCAAAATTAGTAAGTAGTCGGCAGAACGGCGTACAAGCAGTCGGCGGAATGAGGACAAGTAGAAATCCTGTAGCGCGTCTCGAGGTTTTACAGAGAATCCGCGGAAGGCGGAGACGGCTTCTGTATAGGGGTCTTCAGATCGGGATTGGCGGGATGTCGGAGGGACTTTAACGTAGAAAACTTTCGATCTTTTCGAAATTAACGTCGGAAGGGGTATAAATTCAATATTTGATAAAATATGTGAATGTTAATGATTAATTAAAGCAGGACAATGAGCGAATCATTAATAAGACAAGGAAAATTTGGTAAAGGACCCTGGCTCTTTACACATCTAGTATAAGATCACACATGAATAAATTTAAAATATTTTCCTTATTTGTTAATATACTACAAGATAGTCCTCAGAATGTTATGTTTTGGCCACATCACAGTTTTAACAAGACATTGTTTAATTAGCCAAAATCTAATTAGGTCATTCTAAAATTAATAAACCATTATAGTTAAATTTCAAGAAATGAAATTTTCATTTCACTTAAAATTTGTGCGTAAAGGTTACATTACAATCTGGTGTTCCCTGCGCACTCTATCGCTATGTTGACCCATATACCAGCACGTGCGTGCATGCACGCACGAACACACGCACGCACGACACACGCACAGGCATACTCACACGCATACATATTTGGTTTTTGTATTAATTTGTTATATGTAAAATGAAAATCCCATGAATTCCGTTAAGTTGCAAAAGCCCTAAATATCTACAGCCTAATTTCGGTAATTAAAATTAACGCATTAAATTGACGTGTATAGTAGCGTATGAGATTGTTATTTTCGTAGATTGGTATCTTTTGTTGTGTCTACCAATCAGTCTTGGAACAAAGACTTTTCTGTTGAAGATGGTTTACGTTTTCGGTCTAGCAACGTTGAAGTTGTACGTTGTAGTTAAGTTTTACCGTAGTTAATGTAGCCGTTCTACTGTATTCGAATAGTCACATAACCTCTACGTTGTTGAAGAGTAATGTTATTACCGTACCTTTCTGTTTATATTTTATCTTTCATTGTAGAACGAATAATTCGGTTTACCTTTACCTTCAATTTACATTATTACAAGGAACCGATAGCAGTCTGCAGGTTGTGTACAATTTGGTACTCTACACAGCGATATCGTTTCTGTGTAATATTGGTATTGTTGCATGTTGGGAGTGGAAACTTTTCACGTTTATTAAATGAACATTTAGATGAAATTGTTTTTAACCCCAACGAAAAAAGGAGGGATGTTATAAATTTAACGTGTGTCCTAGTGAACTTGTGTGTGTTTGGAATTCTAGCTCTCAAACGGATGAACCGATTTTGATTTGGATTTGTTTTTTGTTTGAAAGGTGACCTAGCATTCCTAGCTATCATTAAGATTTTTTACTTTTTAAAAGTTCTTTTGTGTCGGGGTCTTTTTAAAAATACCCGATAAAGAATTTGCTTGTGTAGAACTTAGAGTAAATCTATTTTCTATAAGATTAAATTAATTTATCTATACAAGTGTTATCATAAATATGGACCTATTCAGTTATTTAGGTAAGTTAGTATTTTTGTAACATAAAAGCAAACAAACTTAAAATTGTGTCAACCTGAATGCTAATGTAGATCCTGAATTCGATTATTTCATTATGCTGTCATTCCGGTTAAATCTAAATTTTAGTTTGTGATAATGTTAATTGCAAAGAACATAAAAGAGCGAGGACAAACAGTCATATAGATAATGATCATCTTTGTTATATTTTTAAAATGGGATATCTGTTCCCTCAGAGCGGGTGGCCGTTTCCTAAGAATAGGTAGCCGTTTTTTCTAAAATCGGGGTAGTCGTTTACTAAAAAGGTAGATGTTTTCCAAAAACAGAGCTTAACAGTATACATTTTGTTTAGCAATTACGCGACTTTGGAGCGGGGGATCTGCTTACCTGGACCGGATAGTTTGTTTAGGTTTTCTTTTACGTATAACGTTTAAATGGTATGTGATCCGAAGTGATGGAGTGATAGTGCAGTAGCAAACCTTTCTAAATGACATCGGCTCTGTTCGGTTAGGTTATCACCGTTTAAAATATATATATATATATATATATATATATATATATATATATATATATATATATATATATATATATATATATATATATATATATATATATATATATATATATAAAGAGCTTGCGCAGTCGCAAGTCACCTAATGACGTCTGTCCCTGTGTCACTACGTGTTACCATTTCCATTGCTAGGAGAACCAGGGTGAGGTATCGAAGTATCAAATGTGTTTGATATCGCCGGGTGTCTATCTGGGCCAGATGAACCTCTTGCTATTAGCATAGCTATTGTCTTTTTATTACTCATATGAATTAACTTTGAGCTCTCTTATGGTTGTATTCCTATACATAAACATAACCTAACAAATTTGTTGATAGTGATAATAATGTGGTCTCCAACAAGCGTAATTATAGATTCCATTATCCTTATATTCTTCCAGCAGTCAGTTTTCTAGAGCGATTTACAAGATAACAGTAGTGTGAATGCAATACGGATAAATACACCGATCCGACATCAAGGGTAAAGTTCTCACGCACCACACGATGTTCTCGCGCACCACACGATGTTCTCGCTATCCTGATAATTTTACCAGCAGTGAAGCATTTTAGAATGGTCAGATAGATAACAGTAGGATGAATAACAAAACTCCTAAAAGTATCATGTCAGTCATCTTTAACAAAAGAAACCCTTATGTACGACTTAAACAAGGAGGCATAGTTTAAGAGAAATTCAAGGGGACCATGGCGGTGATTTGTAGCAAAGCCCGTACAAAGGGACAAGGGCCCAGTCTTATATAAATCAGTGATTACGCGGCGGCTGCGTATTATTCCCTTACATGTAGGATCCAGTTCCTTGTGGACTACCATTTCCAGGTTCATCAAAATTCTCCACACTTACGGAACAAACCATAGTGACGACATGCATCAAAGGATTTGCCCCAGGCCAAATTGTTGCCACAATTCGTGAAACTTTTCCACGCCAAGTATCACATCACTTTCTGTAAGGATAGGTTATATTTTGCTTGTAGTTTTAATATCCTGAACTACAATGAGTTCTGTTATCGTACAGGATCACTGGTAATTTTTTCGAATTCAATTGTTAGTTTGTTCCAGTCAAAGCTTTCACCGATATGCACTTTGAGGCTGATTAAATGCAAGATTGTAGTGTGTAAAACATATTTATTAAACATGCGTGCGCTTGAAGTTTTATGTAAAATTTTTATCACCCGTAACTGCCATGTTTTTGATTTATACAACATTTCAGGTGTTGTATTTGAAACAGTTCAATTCAAACTTCTAAATGATTACAATATTAGTCGTTTTACAAGAACATAAAGCTTTTGGGAATGAATTATGTTAACTAAGTCTATTGTTGGCTATTCACAGCTTATTTGGACTAAAATAAAGGAAATATTTTGGATTCAACACAGATCATTTCCTTATAGTGTACATCACGAACGATTAGTACCCCATCTACATGTGCGTTAATACTTTGTAAGCTTGCCGTAAAATTGGTGAATCACCACAATTTTCAGGGAGAAGCTGTGCTTGTGTGTAGAGCTGGCAACATTGTATCAACTAATTCGTGCTTGGTAGTAATCTAAAAGTACTGAAACAAGATGGTTCTGGTTGTGAACAAGTGTTGGTGAGGTTAATGTGCATGTTGTATAAATACTTGTCGTGCGTCAATATTTGTAATTCTGCCAAACTTCTATTGTGAATCGCAAAGTATCTACAAGAAGCGATAATGTTGTTAGCCATAGTTTCCTCTTACATTCGAACGAATTATGCGTAAATATGAAAACGGTATAGATTTGTAGAGTAATTATAATATTTCTGTTGTCCGGTGCATTTCGAGCTTAATGACAGCACTACTCCACACCACCATAAACGCTGTCCTGGTGCCAAACTACATCGAAAATATGATGTTCACAAAATTAAATCTGCTATTGCCGACATTAAAGCAGATTCTGTAAAGAAAAAAGGAGGACAAACGGTTCTAGGCGCCAGAGTGGAATAATTGTTGGTTAACAACATTGTACCCTGTGCAAATTGGAGGTACATCATAGATGCCTATTATGTCAGAATGCTCGTGAAGTCATATTCAGGCAAAATAGGCATACAAGAGAAACGATTTGAAAATAATTTACCTGCCAAAGACTTTGCTACATCGTTTCTGAAACGCCATAAGGAGAAAATATTCATCCGTTTGTGTGACAGTATAAAACGTGCGCGTGCCGGAGTGTCTACCCAAACCATCAGTGACTGCTTACAGAACCTCGAAGAATATCTTAAAGATATTCCGCCATCCCATATCATCAACTACGACGAGACGAATCTGAGCGACGATCCAGGTCGCAAAAAAGTAATGGTTAAAACAGGAACGAAATACCCAGAGAGAACTACCTATCATAATAACTCGGCCACTTCCCTTATGTTTGCATGTTCGTATGATGGATCGCTTCTAACTCTGTATGTCGTCTATCGGGCACTGCATAAGTATAAATGATGGACCATAGGTGGACCTAAAGTCACCCGGTACAATCCGAAGCGGTCTGGATAGTTCGATTCCCGTTGTTTCGAAGATTGACTGAAAACTATTGTTATAACCTATTGCAAAAATTTGAATGGGCCCAACATACTAATCGGGGATAATTTGTCCACGCATATTTCAGTGGAATGTGTGGAACTTTCGTTTGGCGCGATATTTTAACGAAGTGGAAGGATCAGCTATGCCAAAGAACATATTTCCTTCTCTACCAAAATCTCTTATGCAAAATGTTGCAGCAAATTCTGCTAAAAGTATCATACCTGGTTTAACAAATGTGGAATCACATCTCTTAATAGAAAGCGTGTTTTGTCAGGATCTAGGGTAAGTGCTTGATGAACGTCAGAACCTCATAAACGAATCGGTGGTCGGTTTGTTAAAATCAATGCGTTATGATGGTCAACCCAAAAAGTGAACCCAACGCAAAACAATATCCGTTGAAGCCGGGAAGAGTCTAAAAGGAATAGAAACTGAAAGCAGTAGTGAAAAATAACCAGATGGCACCCCAATTCAATTTAACGGCAGTGATTTGGATGATGATGTAGAGGCTCTAATAGAACAAAACTTGGAAGAAAGAATAGAAGAAGATTCGTGAGAAAGACTTGAGGAGCTGCAGAAGAACGAATTGGAAAATATGCAGAAGAAAGAATTGAACAAGATGGAGAAGAAATTATCAAAGAAAAGCAAGAAAAGTCCGAACCAAGGCCTGTGTATTCCAAACAATGTTTGCTTAAAGGAAGCCTATCTTACAAAAATGTTTCTTCTGTTACTACCATTCAATCAGTAAAACGATCCAATTGGTTACTGGTCAAATTATTAGAGAAACATTATATATGCAAAGTACTTAAAGTACACTAATATCAGATTGAAGCTAAATTTACCCAACTCAAGTTAATAAGATTCGTTGCTGATGAAGGATTCCTCTATGTCTTAAATTAGGCTGAAGACGAATACTTCCCCTTAGTAGTGTTATTGGGAGAGTAGATCCTCCAACAATGGAGAAAAGAGGAGTATTGCGTTTTACTATAAACTCAAATATGTGGTATAAATAGCTTTTCTTTGTTTGTTTTACATGTGTTTTGAGGTACCTACTCTTTTTACGTTAAAACCTGTTGTCATATGCCTTCCTGGTTGGAGAATAGCAATTTAGGTGCGTTCAAGTACGTGTTGTGATTGACCCCGACTGGAAGGCAAATCACAACCACGAACAAAAAAATAGAAAACAACTTTTGTACTACAGTTCAAGATTTGTAATTACTGGTAGGTAAAGTGGAATAGTAGATAATACTTTTGCGCTATTTGCTAATTGTTAGAAATATTCTGGACGTGAGATATTTAAGTTAAAAAGTGTCGTCATTTATCCCATTTACGGTACTTTTAAAACAACATGTACAAAATTAAAAAACAACAGTGTGAAACAGTTGAAATTCAGAAGCAAATAAATTTCCAGAATACCAAAATAATACCAAAAAAAAAAATATCAAAATGTGAACATGGGCGATTAATTAATTTTCATTTCCTTTAAATAATATAATCATCTCCTTCATTAAATGACATGTAGAATCATTATGACGAATTAATAAGATACATATTATCATTTCCTATAAATAATATAAACATTTATTTGACTAAATGGCGTGTAGGATTGAGGTTTAGGTATAATTTTTGAATTAATTTTTAAATTCATATTGAATTATGCTTGACATTTAATCTATGAGTTGCCCAATATTTACAGTATTTGGCGCTTAAATGTGAAGAACGCCAGTTTGTTTTATGAACAGCATATAAACAAACTCAAAATTTACATGGGTTTTGTACGTACTACAGCAATTTTTTTTGGAATTTGGATTAGTCGGTTTTATATCATAGGTTATCTATGTGCGTACCGTTGCCTTCTCGTTAATTTTAACAGTTCCAACTAAATCGCAATGCTTTGGTGCGTATCGACATTCCTTAGTTTACAAATTTTCGAATGTTGATTGATAGCGATATCAATATTGGCAAGGTTACAATGGATATTCAATGTTAATATTTCCATATCTTTATTCCTTATAAATATGTGTGGTTTTTTATGTATCATTATTTACATTATTATTTCCTGTTTATTATTGCATATTACTGATTCAAACACTGAGTTACAATTTCGATTATCTCGCAATTAATAAATTGCTCCATTGTTGAATATATAAAAGTCAAAATACGTTTGGCATAGATCGATAAACTTACCTCCACATCAGTTAATTTATGAAAAGAAAGGGAATGTTATAATCTTGTCAATGCTACAAATTTCAAATAAAGGAAATCATGCGGATTTCGTTTCTCAAATGTGTATATATCATTCGCAAAACAAGTTACTAACAATGTACTGGGAGAGCAAATAAGAACGGCGGTCGGCCATATCTTCAGATCTGATTATAATACAACTTTGGAAAAAAAATTTTAAAACAAAAGTGGCTTCGAGAAACGCCTAGAAATTATTTATAGAATTGTAAGTCCACCGCTAGAGGGCGTAATTGAATACCAAAATTCTAAAAAGCCACATTTTGCAAAATTTGCCTAATTAAAGGGCATTATAAATACGATAATCAGGTTCTACGGAAAATTCTGCGCACTTTTTATTAAACAAGTTTTCAAATAAGACGTGAGAACCTAGTTATGAAGAAACGCGTGTAAGTCCGGTTCTGCTTAATCGATCTTCGTAAACTTACTCTTGTTGAAAAGAACTCTGTTCCATTAATGTAATTGTTATATACTCAACACAACTTAATAAGTAACCTGCAGATTAGAAGGCGGTATTTACTTTTTTTTTTTAGAAATCTAGTTCTCTTTGGAAAATATTAAATGGAAGCATGAATTATGAAAGTAAACCAAATTAGTAATAAAATGGCGAAAACCACATGTCGATACATTGTTCGATCCCGAGACATCTTCAGAAACGTGTAAATGGTGAATATTTACTGTCAAACTTCAATTAGGCTGGTTAACTTTAACAGAAATCAACAATTTTAGTCTTGTTAGAAAGGCCCTACATTGGTCTATCTGAAATAGTTAAAAATGTTGTCATACTAATGTTACCGTCCCCGCTAGAGCGCATTATCTAGAAGGTAATCTTTGTTAACTTCTCGTTTGGCGTACCTACATTTAAAAATAATTTTATTGTAAACGGAAAAAATTCCTCTGCTTATTTTCAGGAGACCTCCACGCCAAAAGTAAGCAAAAAATGGGTAGGTATAGGTAAATTTCGCTATTCGATAATTTTTATCAAACAATATGTATCAGCAAACAAATCTGAAAACAGTTTAACCAATCTAACAATCAACAATGTAAAAAAATTACAACAAACAACAAAGAATGTGATTAGTGCCGTCCCAGATGTTCAAACTGTCGTCCATCATTTTCAATACAACTTTCTAGTCTCTGGCGGGTGGATAAGACTGAAGTTTCAATTTCTGCCGCTGAAATGCTTTGTACTGCATTTGGTATCCTTGCGATCAAGTCTGCCCTTGTTGTGGGTCTGTTGGCAAAAACAAGTTTTTTTTATCGCCCCTACAAATAATAATCTAAACACGTCCTGTTTGGGGATCTGGCTGGCCAGTGAAGTAAACTTCCACGTCCTCTCCATTTATCAGGATATGGTGGATTAAAAAAATTCCGAACATCACTAGAGTAATGTTCCGGGCATCCATCATGTTGTAAAAACATATCACGACGAATTTCCAGTCGTACGTCTTCTAAAAGATATCTTTCCCCATTAAGACTTCCATTAAAAAAATATGATCCAATTATTTGTCTACTTGGAATGCCGCACCACATGTTTACAGACCGACTACGCTGATGTTGGACCTCCCACATCCAGTGGGGATTTGTTTCTGACCAATAGTGCATGTTATGGCGCTTTACACTACCATCACTCCGAAATGTTGATTCATCTGACCACATAATATTTGCAAGTATTTCAGGATTGTCTCCCATCATATTTAATAGTCAGTTACAATAGCTCTTCAAGTGCTGTAACTCGTGTGGTGCTTTTACGAAAGTTTTTCACCTGGCCTCTCATTATTTTATATTTCTATTATTTGATTCCAATAGTACAATTTTGGTAATAATAGTTATTTATGGTACAATTAAATGTGACCTTTTATTTCGTGAGTGATTTTTTAAGTAATTACTGAACTGAACTTATTTGATGATTTATTACTATAGATGGACAAAAAATGGCAGACCACATTAAACACTCAATAAACTAAACATTTTATCACAAATTAATTATGACATAATGACATTTCCTTAGATATAAGGATTGCGCACGTGAGAAATTTTAACAAAAGTTAAAAAATTGTAGGTAGAAATTTATGGTCACCTGTGTTCTCTTAGGATATCTCGAACGGTGGTTTGATTTATTCCCAAGTATCTGGCTATATCTCGTGTGCTTACATGAGGGTTAAAATTTACATATGACAAAACATTTATCATATTTTCCTCCGTTCTACCTCTACCACGTCTTCGATCCACGGGAAGATGAACAACTTTGCGCGATTCGAAGAAATACTCTGTTGCTGTGATGTCTTCTGTTTAGGTACTGCAGCGCATAAGCACTGGAAACAACTATTGCATTTCTCATGCATTCGAAATAAACAGCCAACATGTCAAAAGCTTCTTCATTTGTAAGAATCATATTTTTCTAATTATGATATCAAAAATGATTATCTGGATAAATTAACAACTGCAACAAGGCTAATAATTTTTGACATATGTTCTCGTATTAACCATAGCCTACCTGATTTCAACTGGTAATTTACTTAATATATTAACTACTGTGAAACTGCGAGGGTGTTAAAATGTACCTAATATGGTTATTCTTGAGCAATTTTCATGGTGTCCGGAAAGTTCACCGACTGCAGTTTATCGACGGATATTTCACCGACAACACCGAATGAAAAATGTACCGACCGGAAAGTTCACCGACTTGAAAATTCACCGACTCGCAGTTTGTCGAATGGAAAATTCCCCGACAAGTTTTTTTTTATGATTGTGGACCTGAACAGGCTAAATAAGGCCTATCGTGCTAAAGCACCCAGGAACACTTAGGATAATGGATAGAGGGATAATGAATTGCCAATAGATGCCTATGAACAGCTACCTTAAATTTTCTCATATCATAAGTGAGAGGAAAACAGGAACTAGGGAGATCATTCCAGAGTTTAGAAGCCGTGTAAAAAATGTGGATTGCGCCCGTTTGGTACGACAAGTGGAGATTTGTACTGCATACTGATGATGTGAATGAGCGGGCCGAGTGTTTCTCGCAAAGATAGCCGGAGATGGTATCAAAGAATGTAATTCATCAGCACAATAGCCGTTGTAATAACGATAATACAAAGAAAGAACTGAAACCATCCTTCTATGCTCAAGGGACTGTATGTGAGAAGTTAAGGACGGGTCATTTATAAGCCTAATTTGAGTTAAGTATATAACACTTATATTTGTGGAAAAGAGCTCTTTTCAACAAGAGTAAGTTTGCGAAGATTGATTAAGGAGAACCGGACTTACAGGCATTTTTTCATAACTAGGTTCCCGCTCTCCTCCACCTCATATTTGAAAAGATAGACTAAAACTTGTTTAATGGAAGGACGCAGAAGTTTCCGTAGAACCTGATTATCGTATTTATAATGTCCTTTAATTAGACAAATTTTGTAAAATTTGGCTTTTTACAATTTTGTCACTCAATTACGCCCTCTAGCGGCGGACCTATAAATAATTTCCAGGTGTTTCTCGAGGCCACGTTTGTTATAAATTTTTTTTTCCCAAAGCTGTACTATAATCCGATCTAAAAATATGGCCGACGGCTCTTCTTATTTGCTCACCTTGTACAAAAGATGAATTAACATAAAAATAGCTCTCACACCTTTTTGTGTTAAAGTTAACATTAAATAATTAATTTAGATTAATTTTGATAGCCGTTATTATTTAATCTGCTTAAATTCATGTTACTTATTAATTATACATTTGTAAATGATATGAATTGTATAATAAACTTTTCCTAATCGGGTTTTACTAATCTTACATTTAAAATTACTACTGGATGTTACACAGATGGTTAATTATGCAAAATTTTAGCGTAACGCATTCTACATGTAAATTTTTTTTCTGAATGCAAAGTAGTATAAAATCTTCGGATTGTTTTGTAGCAAAGTTGATTACTTGTACAGAAAATTATAATCATCAAAGCGTTGTTATTATAAATAGCTTTCTTGGATTTTAAAGGTGTAGTTTTGTATTTATGCTTTAGATAAATCTATATGTTTCGTTGCCAAAGTTATCGTCCTGAGTAGAAGTCGAATTTTTGGAATTGTTTAAGACGTTGAAAATTTATGAATTATGAAAAAGTGAAAACGTAAACATAAGCCTGCTATTAGTATAACAGTTTAATAGACGTACAATGCCAAAAATGAAATACAATTTTAGTAAAGAATAATTAATCCTTAATAAATTAAATAATGTTAAACTGCCTTGAAGATGACAAATAACAGCACCCTCCAAATATTAATTATTAGTTTAATTAAATAACGGTGCAAGCGTAAAGTTGTGAAAAACCTTAATTAGAAATTGATAAAAGCATTCACAAACAGAACCTTGACATTATTAAAAATGCAGTCAAATCTAAATAGCTATCTAAATAGCTTTGATAATAAGTGTAAGTGAAAACACAATTTAGTACGTTTAATATAATTTTTTATTTTAATTGTAATTTCAACCACATATTTTACATTATAGTGTTATGATAATTTAACATATAACATTTACTTCAAGGTCTAGGACAAACTACAGCAAAAATACAACGAACCAACACCAAATCCTTAACTTCATAATTTCCTTTTAATAACTCTTCCACAGTTTTCCCTTCTTCTTCCTCCGGCACAAGTTCGTTATTCATTGCATCTATTTCCAAAGTTAAAAGACTTCATAAACATCCACTATACAATGTCGAAATATTAACTCTCTCGGCTTCTTTCTTCTTTGTTTCCTTGTTATGGCTGTTGTTTTAGGTCCACCGAACATCTAACAGTCTACAGCTCAAATCCAGGGATTAAAAACTCATCCGGATCAATGAAACGTTGTCAGGTATCAGAAGTGTTTTCAAAACTGTTTGTAGTCGGAAAGTTATTCTCGGAGTAAACATTTTAAATTTGTTTCTGAACGGGCGGGATTGAGAATATCGGACGACAATTAATTTAGGATTAATTACTTAAGAGGAAAATACGCTGCAAATTAATACTATCGGAATTATTTTCGGGATATTGGGATATTGTGAAACTGGATTGGGTTGGAAGTAAATAAAAGTAATAGTTACTTTTAGAACGTAATTTTTGTAACAGGAGTTTATGATAAAATATGAGTAGCCGTGTATCGCGTACTACCATTTCGGGGCGGGACCTGATGAAGTAGTTTATCGAAATGCAAAATCATGAGAGAGAATGGAATCAGAATGTACGAAAGAATGTGTGTCGGTAGCGAAAATCATTGTTTCTATAATAATAGAGTTATTATACTCCATCACATCGTTGACTCACCTTGTGTGTGATAGGACTTACCCACTCTAAGGGTATGTGTGGGTGGTTCCCTAATGTTCACCATTTCTTCATTTTGCTGTACCGAATATACAAAATTGACTACGCATGCCTTCTAAAAAAAAATCAGTTTTCAGTTTCCACAACCGAGAAAACAAATAACTTTCCTCGTTTTACTGAAATTATTTCTTTGTGGGCTAATTCTATTGGTGAAAGTTGTATTGGAGGTATTTTGATATCAATAAACCAATGACGATCAACTTCAAGTCAAATATTCAAATTATTTATTGGTGGGCCAATTTTCTTGGAAAATACTTGCATTATTTTGATATTCAAAAACTATCCCAAGGGTCGCAAGCCTCGTCGTAAAGGAATAAACGGTGTATTTAAACTATTATATTAAAAATCGTAATTTAGGAGGAAAACTGATTATAAAAGAGTAAAAGAGAAATTGGGTTTTTGAAAAAAAAAATTTTTTGTTATAAATGGAAAGATCATATATACGTTTTATGACAGAACTATTTTTAGTTTTTTTTCGCTCTAATTCAAAAGTTATATTACATTAAAAATACATTTTTCAACCCCGTACACGAAACACTCCGAAAGCTCCCGAACAAACCAGAGAGCGTGTGAAGTCACAATTTTTATTTTTACTCAACGTGGCGTACAGCTGATACAGTGTTTTGACTTTTAATCGATTAAATGTTGTTATTATCGTCAATATATTGATAAATATATCAAAATTAACTAAACTCCAGAGTCATAGCACTTAAAAATCATAGCTTCAAAAAAATTTCTCTGAATAATTTAAAACTATTAAATAATAAATTTGTACACGGTTATTGAATGGTTTCGGTTTAATTTAGTATTGTATATTTTAATTATGCGCTAGGTTATGTACTATACGAAATTGAAATTTGAAAAGTGTATATAATGGTGGTTCATCCGTTGATATAATGTCATTTAAATAATGCTCATGAGTAGCTGAAAGAAGACATGGAGAATTCTGTACTACAATGGGAAGTAAAAATTAAAGTTGATGTAGTACCGCACAAGTTTAGTTGTCAACCTAATCGTAAGCTTTATCACACATGACTAAACAGGCTATTACAAACAATTTTTTTGCACTAAATTTCGGATATATGTAGTCATTTTACATGTAGAAGCCGTTGACACTGTACTATTGTGAATTAATTTAACATTATGACGTCACAAACGTGCCGACCAATTGTGGCGCGTTTGAAGTCGCGTGATTCTTTTTAAAATTTCATTAATTTTTAATTACTTTTAAGAAGTCAAACAAAAACCTTTGAGTTTTTTGTATCGATTATTAATGTAATTTATGGGAAAGTGTTAAAATACATAAAAAACAATGGATCAATTTTTTTCAATAACCCAATTACACACCTATATTTCAATACAAATTTACAATCAGAGTGCTGATAATTTTTGGTTTATTTTCAATAAATCATTAGATTTATTTAATTGCAATAAATTTGTGTGGTACACAAAAGAACATTGATATCCACTTTTTTTATTTTACGTAAAAGTTTTTTTCCAATTTTACGCAACACTTTGGAGAAAAAAGAAGGTTATGTCCTTTTTTTAAATTAGGAATTGGTTTGTTAATGTATCGTAAAGGTTACATAATTGTGCAAATTTAATTGGCGTATGTGAAGGCTGGCAAATATTGGTATGATAATATCAAATAGATTAACATTTCATAAAGCAGTGCATACTAGTAGTTTATTTATCAAATGTATAAAATAACGCTATATTCTACCTTAGAATGATTTGCTACAACAGTTAAAAACAACCTATTTAACAATTTAGGTTCAAAATTAAAATACTTATATTTTGGGTAATTAAATCGTATACTTTATTTATCTCTTCTGTAAATTTAAACGTTTCGATAACAATTACAGTATCAAACGAAAAACGTATAACATATAGCTTTTCTGAGATTCATACAAGGTTCTATCCCAACCCGCACCTCAAGTAAAAATTAGAACGTTTGATAGGCAATTACTCAATATTTGCACAACGCATATCCGTAATTATGGTTGTATATAATCGATCGCGTTTTACTTAAATATCCTCCGTAACTCAGCACAGAAAGTAAGAAATTTATAAGAATTTATTGTTTTCTTTGCCATGAAATTCTTTTATTTAGAAGTAGAAATAAAAATAGAAATTGTACATAGCTGTTAATGTTAATATTTCCTAAGAAGCGTCCGAATATTAGATCTTACGGTTTTCTCTCCATGATTTATTGATATGGACGATGTTACGTTGTCTGGTAAAGTACGTTCGTATGAGCAGCTCCGACACTGCCGCTCCCATAACTACTAGAGATGATTAGAACCTGCCAAGCAGCATGGAGCCGTGTTTTGTCGTTGGAGGGCCTCTGTATTACATGAGGGGATACGTCTTTGGTCTAAATGCCTAATCTTGTTATGTGGTTCCTATTTGTTTCGACCAACGTTAGAATACATCTTTTACTTCATTGGGGTTGCCTTCAGACACAGGTTCAGTATCCATGTCATGTTGTAACCCTTTTCTATGAATGAAATGGATTTTATTTTAATTTTGCCTCGGGCTAGGTCAATCGGTTCTTGCTCTTGCAAGAAGGGGGTGGTGCGTTTTTATATCGGTCTGATCACTCTGTTAAATTAGCCCACATCGAAACATAGACTTATAACGGTTTAAACGTATGTTATCCTATGCTAAATATTCAAACTATATACGTACATGCTGAATTCAATAAATATGTTAATTTTAGTTTTATTAAACACTTTATCCTTAACTGGATTGGGATGGGATGGTATTTTCCTTCTTTTTGGCACTGTAACTGTCTTGGTCTTCATCTTACTTTGTCCCCCGGATTTTCTGTGAAAATATCGTTAATAGTTGTGAGTATATTTGTAAATGACCCAGTTTAAATCCTACTTTAATTTTAATTGAAAAAAGTGATCAAAAGAAATAAATAAATATTTCGAAGTCGGTCCTGTTCTTTCAGAAGTCGGAAATATTGTTATACCGTTATCAAATACTAGAGCAGGTGCTGGGAGATAAGATAGCGCCGGCCGTTCACTCTTTATACCTGCGAAGGCCTTTTAAAATAATCGATATTTAAAAGAGACAAGTTTATATATGAACGAAAATACGTGTTTTAACACTTGGGTTTTACATTTAAATGTATTTAGTTAAGAACTAAATAAATGTGTACCGGGTTCACGTTTTCTCATTTAATTATTTACAGGAGGTTATTAATTAGGGTATTACTCACGCGTTTATACAACGTGCGGGGTTTGTTTTTAAAGAACTATGTGACCAATGTCATCTACATACGGGTGTTTGATTGCAGTCAATCTACTGCTTCCTGCACTTTAATGGTTTTGCCTAGGGTAGGCGTATTTGTCTGAGTCTGTGTACTAGGTGTATGTGGAATATGGTTTACAAGAATCTGGGACTAACCCGTTGCGCTGTGAAGATGATCTCCCTGGGGTTAACAGAACTTAGGCAAGTTCTTTGGAGTAAATGAAAGATGAATAGTGGCTTTCGTCCCGGCGAAACATCGTTCAATCTGCGTATGAGTAACCCTGTATGCTTTGACTTACGTACATTCAGCCTTAGATTTCAGCAGCTCTAAGCCCGTTGTACGTAAATGATGTTCAGGTGGCGGGGTCTCGTTTAATAGCTATGACAAGGTTGTTCGAATCGTACAAAGGTCAACAGGTCGGCGGAGTGGATCGGCACATGAGAGTATCTAGTCGGCGAAACGATGCACGAGTAGAGTAGAAATCCACTTGCGCGTCTCGCGGTTTGATAGAGATTCCGCAGAACGGGAGACGGCTTCTGTGTAGGGTCTTTAGGTCAGGATTGGCGGAGAGTCCGGAGAGGACGGTGACGTATAAAACCTACGATATTTTTGAAATTAACGTCGGAGGGTATATAAATTCATTATTTCATAAAATCTGTGAATATTAATAATTAATTAACACAGGACAATTAGCAAATAATTAATAATAACTGGAAAATGAGGTAAAGGACGCTGGCTCTTTACAATGTAGCATGGAGCCTTAATCTGTCGTTAGAAAACGTCTATATTATATGGGAGATTCGTATTTTGTCTGGAAACCTAATCTTGTTAAGTGCTTGTTGGGCAACTAGATCTACGTTAGGTTTCCTTTATCTCACTGGGGTTATGTTTAGGCACTAAGTCAATATCCATCCATCCCATGCAGTATGGGGCTTCGATCTGTCGTTGTAAGGCCCCTACTTATATGAGGGATATATATTTTTCGGAACACCTAATCCCATTAAGTGATGGTTGAGATTCTCAACCGACGTTAGGAGCCCTTTTTTATATAGTTAGAGTTACGTTCAATCACAGAGTCAGTATCCAGGGTAGCATTTGCCTTGGTCTCTAGGTAGACTCCTGTATAGTATGGAGGGGAGATGTATTTGGTCTGATGTGCTTACTCAGCGTCTCAACCGACATTAGAAGGCATACTTTATCTCATTAGGGTTACGTTTAGGTACATGGTCAGCATCCATTCCATGTAGTATGGAGTGGAACGTTGATCTGTCGTTCGAGGATCTGTATTGCATGGGGGGATACGTATATGGTCTGGATACCTAATCTTATTATCAACGTTGGTTGAGATGCCAAGTAAGCAGTTAACTAGGCATATCAACCACCCTTATAAGGTCTTTTTATCTCATAAGAGTTACGTTCAGACCCAATATCAGTATCCATGCCATGTATCATTCGGATTTGGTCTGTCGTTGGAAGACCTGTGTATTTCATGAGGTGATATGTATTTGGTCTCAATATCTAATATTGTTAAGTGCTTACAGACTGACACTTTTTACCGATTATAATCAACAAAAAAAATTAGTGTGGGTACAAGTAACCCAGACTTTTTGGAATAGTTTTCTCGTGAAGTTTCTATAACAGTTTCTTCGTTTTGGGTGTAAGGTGATACCAAATTTAATAATTCTATGTACGCAGATTCAGACATTCGCATATAATTTCGGCAATCGCCTGATTCAGATTGTACCTCTTTTAATGCATTTACGTGAGTATATTCGTTTCTCTTACGTAACCATGTCTTCGCCCACTTTATTCTACACTTTTTTCCTTAATTTTACATGCAATTGCGGCGCTAATTAAACACAAATATTCAATACTTAATGACCTCGTGATTTTTCTAATAAATAAGCGTGTGTTTGTAGCGCTGCTTTACTACTTAAAATGTAGGAATGTACGTCCCGTCCACATGAACGTGTGTACGCAAGCACTAGTATCGTTCTTATTCGCGGACTTGCCGCTTCAGGTAGGCGCGAAGGCGTATGCCAATGGGTAGAAGGTCATGTGTTGTTATACACCAGACGCTTTTGGAATGTGCTACGCTGTTTATAATACTATGTATAACGTTCAAAGCAATATGCACTTACCGACATTCGGGTGGTTGGTAGACTGGGAATTACAAATTAACTGGGATAATCCTGTAACAAATACATGTTAATAACTTAGGTTTTAAAAATTTATTTGTATGTACTGTGTTTACTAAATGTAATGTTTGTTCTTAGAATTTTGGTCAAACTTTGAGCACCTTGCTTTTCCGAGTAACTTTCATGGTTGATAACTAGTATCATTACAGAACCATTGGTTTATATCGGAACTGTGTGTTCTAAAGATACAGTACAATTTAACACAAATCCAATAATTTGAGTTTACCGAGAAATGCGTTTGCCTATTTTATAAATTATCTAGATGCTTTAATTTAATACGTTTCATTCCTTACTAGCGACGACAGTTGAGACTGCTGTTGAAACGTATAAAGTATCTATAGTTTATATTAACGTACTCAGCAAACAAATGTTTACAGCAAGGGTTCGTAAATCGTGAAAGTTTACTTTCTCACATGTCCATAATTTAGTCCTTTTTATTTTTAATTTTACGTTCAATACATTCAGCATTTAGCTTATCTACCTATTTTTACACATAAAACTAATAATTCTAATAATTTTTTACTGTTTGTTTAATTGTTTCCTTAACAATTTCATAGAGAAGATAATTATCATAACAATTATACATACTTCAATTTTTCAGTTGTACGAATGTCAATACAAGGAAAGTGAGGGTATTCTTAGTGAGTTGCGGGATGCTATTGTTTTATGGTTGCTTATATTTGTTACGAATACTACATTATTTTTTAATTATTGACTAAGGTATGTGGTGAAATGTATTTTGTTAAACTTTACTATTTTTAGCCTCATTAGGATGACACTACAAATACTCTCTGAGAGAATATTAATTTTCAATTTACGTTTTTTACAAGTTGCTTTGGAATAATTTTATATAAACACTTCGGTGCTTTTAAGTTAAATACTTTAATGACAATAGCTTATATCGCAATATTTTTAAATACTAGTTTATATTATTTTACAAGCTTACTGAAAATAATTTAACAACTCTTTTGAAAACTGTGAATTCTTTATACTAGTTGACATGGGTTTTATATACGATAACTGTAACAGTTATGTTTTGTGTGTATTTTTGTGTAACTTTGCAAAAATATAGCTACATCCACATGCTCTGTCAGTGTTAGAGTAGTACTAACTTCAGTTGAACAATCAATGTACCTGGGATTTCAATACATGTGTTTAAATCGTGAATGATGTTTTTTTTGCAAGTGTTTGATCAATGTATGTATTTGAATTTTTGTATTCACTCACTTACAGATGCACAACTGTTTATCTCAAATATTAACTAATTCATAAATTAGTGGAGTTTATCGGCCTATTTCCACAGTTTATGCTTTTTGCGCACCACGTTTCGGAAGCGGACTCTGCTTCCACCATCATTCTTAGTCCTGAGAAGGACTGTTTTCGCACTTGAGTCGAATTCATATGTTATATATAATTTTTTCCCAAGCACTTGACTACCCTCAGATTCGAACTTGGTACCTTTCAATTACTAGTCTGACACCTTTACCGCTGAGCCACTGAGTAATCCAATATATATATATATATATATATATATATATATATATATATATATATATATATATATATTATATTCGTGGTTGCGCAGAAGTTTATAGCGCATGTTGCGCCGTAACTTCTTGCACAGGTGTATTGCGCTTAAGCTCTTCGCGCATTATTGGAATCCATATGGGTTTCATATCTGGACTAGCTTGGCTTATTGGATTTTATGCTAGTGCGATGTATGTGGCTTCTTTGAGTTTCCGACGAGTTGTGTTCTCGTCTTTTGCCACTATCTGTATGTTATCCCATTGGATGCGGTGGTTTTCGTTCCAGACATGTTCGGCGATTCTTGACCTTTCTGTTTCGACCTTACGGACGTTGTTCTTATGTTCCTGAGTTCTCACTTTGAGTGGTCTACTGCTCTCTTCTATGTATGCTCTGCCACATTCGCATGGTAGATTGTATACACAATTCTTGGAATTCTGATCTTCGTTGTATGGTTTGGTTTTGGTTAGTATTCCCCTGAGCGTTCTGTTTTAACTTATTTAAAAAGAAAATACTTTTGTTTGTCAACATTAGCGATTTATTTTCATTGAACTCATTTCTCGCTCACAGTGAAGAATCTGAGCTAGATTTATAGTAATAGTGGCATTTGTTATATATTTAAATATTTAGCACTAAAGACAGCGTTCATTGTCATAGAGCATTGAAGAATTAAATACCAACATTATTTTGTTATTATTGCTTAGTCGTTCTACTTTTGTGTGTTTGGCATATTGTATGGCGTTTTATTCTAAAGGAACATAAACTAGAATAATAGGAAACTTTATTGTGTACATTAGAAAATTAGTAAATAAATTATTTGTTTAAAAGTTTAGTAGTAGTATCCACCATAGATTGAACGTCCATAGTAACCTCCATAATTATAGGGATATCCATAATAACCACCATATCCACCATATCCTAAAGAGTATGGGTAAGCACCAAAGAATTGTGGTTTGGCTTCTGGTTCAGGAGCAGCCATTGCGATGGCAAAAACGGCGGCAAGGAAGAAGAACTAAATAAAAATGTAAATAATAATACTGAAGTAAACACAGTAAACAGACTTACCAATTTGAACATTTTGATGTTTGATGTTTGCTTTGAAAGTAAAATATGCTCTCCATTTAGAATCGAGAGTCTTTTATACGAATGCTGCTGACATTCTAAGTGCAGTAGAATTTTGCGTAAATATCCTTGACACGAGTTTTAGGATCCGGAATTTATTCAAATACCGAACTAATTTAAACATCTGACTACTTTCAATCATTTAGAATCTTTTCCTATTATAAATAATTGTATTATCATACTAATTATTCGTAGAACTGCGTTTAATAAAATTAATTTATGCGATAAAAATGATAACATAACAAATAAATTAGATGAAATTTTCATTAAACATCTGTTTGAACACGGAATTTATACAACCTACACTACCGAGTGATAACATAATGTATTGATTTGTATATGGTAAAGACCATCATTATTCAAATTTTATTATAAATATCAACCAGTATACTAAATATTACGCAAAAATAAAGAAATTCTTTAAATTTTCTTTAGGCGTGTGCAAAGTGCAATTATTTTTAACCTTAAACTTAAAGAAAGAAAGAAACAACATTTTATAAATATTATGTGTCCTAGATTAATAATAAAGACAAGAAGATAAATTCGATACGTCAATACCTTTACGTATATAATATCCACTATTTAATACAACATTCAATAAATCACCAAAACGAATAGTAATATTTTATTATCCAATCCTATGTCGTATTAACAGATCAATAGAAACATACGCTCCATGAAATGTCAACCAAATACATCCACCATGGGGTTGTTTTGCACAAATTCCGTAGAAGTCTTTAATATTATTACTAATAAGTTAAATACAAATTCTGCACCCGGCCCTGATGAAATATCAGTAAAATTATTGAAAGCTGTTGCAGATATTATTAGTGAACCTTTACAGTGCATTATACATTTATTAAAAAATCAGTAAGGCAATCCCATTATTGAAAAGCAAAGCATTTGATTGCGTAAATCAAAATCTAAATTAGATAGGCTGGATGAGGTAAGTGTTACATCATGCGGGGCAGGTAAAAAAAATGAAACTACTCAAATTAAAATTAACGAACGTTGCGCAGCGGTAGTTCAGCCCGTTAATCTACTACACAAAAAAACAATGAAAGGGTTAAATATATAACAAAACACCATTAAATCAGGTTAAAGTGCGTACAAAATTATAACATTAAGAGAAAATGAATAAAAAGCAGTTTAGTTACACTGAAACACAATGAAAAAAAAATATATAGTCACACACACAATTGGGTCATAAATAACCAAAATAAAAATCATAACAAAAATTGTAACACCAAACATGTGACCCTTTTTAAAAACCAATCATACCGGTCTTTAAGTAAATAAGCACATAAAACAATAAACAAATTACGTTACATATAAAATACAACAGTAAAGTGGCATACGTGATAATAAGGTAAAGGCAAGGACCAAAGAAAATAGACAAGGAATTTGCACGTACCCAGTTGTTTAGTGAGCACTAAAGCACAGCATACTTAAATAAATTACAATAAAGCAGATACAAAGAGAAATCAGCTCACAGGCAAATAATTCTACTTAAACACCCTGACAGGAAAACTCATTAAAACAAAGCCTTACAAGGGTAAGTTATAAATAGATCACTAACATCGTGACCGATATATAAGATTGAGTGCGTTAGAAAAATACGGTACTCCCCTCTCAGGTTACACATTCACCTTTACAACGAATAAAAACAATAGAAATAAAAATTGGAGGTGTTTAATTATCTGGATTGGGAGTTTGAACCTACTGACAATTGCCTTTTGCAATTAGTAACCATCGGTATCCTATACCCATTCACCAGTCACGTCTATACAATTATGAATATGACCAACAACCAACAATGCTAATTCGCACAAATACCAGAGTGAGAAGGCCCTGTACTGTATTTTTATATTAGCAGATTTCAGCTTAATGAGTCCGCGTACGAATAAGATACCTTTGCAAGACAACGTTTAGTATTTAACATGTTATCTAGGCTGGTAAAAACGATTTGCTGCGAGTTTTCAGTTATCCAAAAATACATACACTAGAATAAATACCCTTGCACAGACACAAATCGCTAACCTACGCGGTTTAACTTCAAAAAGGGTGACTGTTATTTATAGGTTAATATTTGCAACACACATTACAACTAACATTCGAAAAGGCAAATTAGTGTTGGCTAATTCAAAAGAAAATGTACACGCACAAAATATTTTTAAAGACAAACTGTCCTCCCTTCGATTTCAAAACTAACTATATCTACTCCCGAAAAACCACCCCCGTTTTTCAAAAGTAATAAAAAAACAAGAAACATTAATTTCCGTTGGAACAGTTTGATATTACTTATTGCACGACTTCTTTACTTTAAAA
>JARFJB010002165.1:2492500-2510000 GCA_036346205.1 Vesta saturnalis | reverse complement strand
CACACACACACACACACACACACACACACACACACAGACACACGCACACACACGCACAGACATTCACACACACACACACACACACACACACACACACACACACACACACACATACACACAGACACACACTGACACAGCGCACACACACACGCACACACGCACGCACACGCACGCTTGCAGGCATGCACGCACGCAAGCACGCACGAACGCACCCATTCACACACGTACACACACAATCACGCACAAACACACACACACACAGTCACGCGCACACACACACACACACACACTCACACTCACACACACAGGCATGCACGTACGCAAGCACGCACGCACGCACGAACGCACCCATGCACACACATACGTCATGATGACCGAAATGAGCTAATAAATCCATTTTGCGATAGTAAAAAATAATCGACTGCATAACCTTCTTTACGTACATATGTATATGTAGATTTGAAGGTAAAAATTAGTTCATATTACTACGCCCTTTAATCCCTCTACGATCTTTTTTTGTTGTTAATGACTATCTAAAAAAGAAAAAGTATGGTAGAAATTTTGAGAAACATGAAAAGCATGCGGTTTTGTGTGTGTAAGAAGTATACATACCTAATACTTGTTAAGTGTTGATATCAATTGAGCTACCATTTTACAATAAATTGATGTATCAAAAAGCACTGATTTGAATTGTTGAGTCTTTTGAGCATACAATAGTATAGACACAACGTGTTAATATATGAGAGTTGACATTAATTAAGATAGTATTTGTTCACACGTTAATGCGGAAGCTCCTGCAAATTATGAAAATGCGCCATCTTACGGTTCAGCGAGTAAGAGGCCTTTGGCTTGTTTTCGAACTAGACGAATAAGTTAGAAGGTGACATATGGTGACTACAGTATCGTTTTGTTCAGACTCAAGTTTTTTAACCACAATTGTGTCCGAGCAACCCCATCATTGGCTCCGGTGATACTAGCTAGTTGTTGAAGTTAAAGCTAGTGTTATTAATCCACATAATGAACCGATCTAAAAAGCTGGTTCTATGCCTGGGTACGTAACTCCATTGAATTATTGTAGGTCTAACGTTGGGAACGGACCGAGATTAAGCAGTTCTCGTACATAACATAATGGTTGCCGAAGGCTTGCGTACAAAGGCCGATGTATCTTACTGTGCATAAATCACCTCCACAAACGTAAGGACCCACAATTTTCTACCAACGGCAGACCAAGGCCACATATTACATGGAATAGAAACTTACCCTGTGCCTGAACTTAAGCGCAATGGTGTAAAGGAGGCCTTCCAACGTCGTTTAAAACGCTTAGCAAGTGATGAACAGAATTAGGTATCCAGACCAAATCCATATCGCGCCAAGTAATATAGCCAAAGGCTCTATGCTACGTAGCATGGATACTGACGCTGCGCCTGATCGTAACCCCAATGAGATAAATGATGCTTCCTAACGTCGGTCGAAACGCTCAGTAAGCACTTAACAGGGCTAGATGTTCTGACCAAATACCTATCTACTCATGCAATACAGAAGTCTTCCAGCGACAGATAAAGGGCACATGATACATGGCATGAATGCTTACACTATCCCTCAGCGTAACCCTAATATAATATAAAGAGGCCTTGAAACGGCGCTTGTGGTACCCAGCGAGCACTTAATAATGTTAGGTATCCAGACCAAATACATAGCCTCCCATGCAATGGAGAGGTCTTCCAACTATGGACCAAGGATCCATGCTACATACCATGGATACTGACCCTGTACCGGAACGTCCCAACTGAGATAAAGGATATCTTTTAACGTCACACGAAACGCTCAGTAAGCACCTAACAAGGATAGATGTTCAGACTAAATACGTATTCTTCCCTATTCCATAGACAGGTTTTCCAACGAAAGATCAAGGCCAAATACTACATAACATGGATAATGACCCTGTACCTGAAAGCAACTCTAATGAGACAAATGAGGGTTTCTAACGCCGGTTGAGAAGTGCATCGGACCAAATACGTATACCTCATGTAATTAGAGGTCTGCAAACGACAGACTATGGCTCTATGCTTCATGGCATGGGTACTGAGTTACTGACCTAGTGTCTGAACATAATCCCAGTAAAATAAAGGAGTCACTAACGTTGATCAAGACGCCCAGAAAGCAACTAGCAGGATTAGACCAAATGCGTCCACAGTAATGCTGTAATAAAAAATAATAACTGGGTGTTGAGGTGGTTGTTATTAATAATTTCACCCCTAACATTACTTATACTTCTAATAATACATAGAATATTATCTGCCTTCAGCTCAGTCGACGATGAAACGGGCCATGTTCTTAAAATTTGATTTGATTTAATTAGACAATGTGTGTGTGCGTCTGCGTGTGCGTGTGTGTGTGCGTGTGCGTGTGCGTGTGCGTGTGCGCGTGGCCGTGCGCGTGCGAGTGCGCGTGCCTTGTGAGTGTGCGTGTGCGTGTGCGTGTGCGCGTCGTGTGCGTCGTGCGTGTGTCGTGTGTCGTGTGTGCGTGTGCGTGTGCGTGTGCGTGTGCGGTGCTGTGCGTGGCGTGTGCGTGTGCGTGTGCGTGTGCGTGTACGTGTGCGTGTGCGTGTGCGTGTGCGTGTACGTGTGCGCGTGTGTGTGTGTGTGGGTGCGCGCGCGCGTGCGTGCGTGCGTGCGTGCGTCGTGCGTGCGTGCGTGCGTGCGTGTGTGTGTGTGGTTAGATATGTTCGCTGATGTAACTTCAACCTGTAAATAAATGTTAAAATACCTCGGACGCCTATTTATTTTATGGAAAACAAGCAAACCGTGAATGTAACAAATGTAAAGTTGGAAGCAATAACAAGGTTTACTACGAAAACCTTTAAGTCAAGTTATAAAGTAAGAAATCTAAATACTAATGTTAGTAAATTTGAATTAACTTGAAAATACCTTATAAGCTAATGATTATAAATGAAATACCTGTAGTGCTTTTAAAGTTTGGTTGTCACTGGTATACTGTTACTGATAACACCATGCTGAGCGCAGCCACGATTTCAAATTTGGTTGTGCAATTAATCTTGAAATGGAAATATTACAAGGTTTTTATATTCGTTGATCCCAAATAAGTAAATTTCTGTAAAAAAACAGTCAAACTTGGTTGGTTTAAACGGGTTAATGTACCTTTATTTATAATTTTCTGCCTAGCAACAAACTTCTACTGCCTCATCCTCGTTAAATTGATGCGTAATAGTACAATGAGATTGCGTAAAAGGAAAATTTAACGTTATAAAAGAAAAATAAAAGTGCCTAAAAAGGATAAATATATCAACAATGAAAAGTAAGTTTAATTAGCTCTTACCGTAAAATATACGGCACTTGATAAAAATATTCAAGAGCAAATATGGACGTTTCTTAATTTCATTATTATAACAACAACGACCACAAAAAGGTGTCTGCGCACGAACTCAATGTGCAAAAGGAAATGCGCGTGCAAGCTTCACTTTAAAATATCTAAACGCATACTTTTCAGCCACTAAGGTATGCCATTCAAATGACACGAAAATGAACGAAATTGCCTAAATTATTGCAAATTTCAACACAACTTAAAAGGTTTGTTACAATGCAATACAAAGGTTTTCCAACGACAGACCAAGGCTCCATGGCTCCACGGATACTTACACTGTGCTTGAAGTTAACCTTAACTAGATAAAGGAGGCATTATAACGTCGATCGAGACGCTCAGCAAGCACTAAATAGGATTATGTCTCCACACCAAATATGTATCTTCCATGCAATACAGAAGTCTACAAATGGTGTGCTTGATCGTATCCCCCACGAGATACAGCAAGCCTTCTAACGTAGGTCACGTTCTAATCATCTCTAGTAATTAAGGGACATTACCAAACAACGTCACGCCGTCGCCATCAATAAATCATGGAGGGAAAATTGTAGGGTTTAATACTCGCAAGGTTCTTAGTAAACATTAACTTTAACAGCTATGTACAATTTATATTTTTACTTGCATCTATTTTTAAATAAAAAGGTTATCATGATAAAATAAAACAAGATATTCTTCTACATTTATTAATTTCTGTGCTGAGTTAAAGTAGATATACAAGTAAAACATGATCAATTATATATATATATATATAATATATATATATATATATATATATATATATATATATATATATATATATATATATATAATTACGGATATGCGTTATACAAATCTTAAATAATTGTCTATCAAACGTCCTAATTATACTTCATTTTTATTTCAGGTGCGAGTTGGGATAGAACTTGATACTGTAATTGCTATCGATCTATTTACATAAAAGGTAAATAGAGAAAGTATACGATTTAATTATCCAAAAGATAAGTATTTTAATTGTGAACCTAAATTGTTAAGTAGGTTGTTTTTACCTGTTGTAACAAATCATTCAAGGTACAATACAGCGTTATTTCATACGTTTAATGCATAAACTAATAGTGTGCATTGCTTTATGAAATGTTAATCTACTTTATATTATCATACCAATATTTACCAACCTTCACATACGCAAAATAAAATTTGCACAATTATGTAACCTTTATGATCAATTAACAACGTTGTTCCTGTTTCAAAGTGTTGCGTAAAATTGTAAAAAAAACTTTTACGTAATATAAAAAAAGTGGATTCCAATGCTTTTTTGTGTAATACACACGTAAAATTTATTGCAATAGTTTATATTTATGTTGATTTATAATTGCAATTAAATAATTAAACCTAATGATTTATAGAAAATAAACCAAAAATTATAAATAGTTTGATTATACATTTGTATTGAAATTTAGGTGTGTGATTCCTCCTATACATATTTTTTTACTTTTGTATAATCAGTTTTCCACCTAAATTGTTAAAAGAGTTGTTTTTAACTGTAGTTTCTAGTATCTTAGAAACCCTAATTATGGTTTTTAATCCAATGGTGTAAATACACAGTTTATTCCTTTACAACGAGGTTTGCGACCATTGGGATAGGTTTTGAATATCAAAACAAGGCAAGTATTTTCCAAGAAAATTGGTCCACACATAAGGAATTTGCATATTTGACTTGAAGCTGATCGTAATTGGTTTATTGGCATTGAAATAGCTCCAATAAAACTATCGCCAATAAAATAAGCCAAAACAAATAATTACAGTAAAACAAGGGAAATTATTTGTTTTTTCGGTTGTCGAAACAGAACTGATTTTGTTTAGAAGACACGAAATTTAGTTTATTGGGTTCAGCAAAATGAATAAATCGTAACCATTAGAGTACCACCCACCCGTACCCTTGGAGTGGGTAAGTACTATCACATACAAGGTGATTTAGAGATATGATGGAGTAGAAAAACTCTGTTATTATAAAAACCGCGATTTTCACTGCCGACTCATACGTTCTCATTCCATTCTCTCTCACGATTTTGCATCTCCAGAAATTACTTAATCATGTTTCGCCGCGAAATCGTAGTGCCCAACAAACCGTTACCCATATTTTATCATAAACTCCTGTTATAAAATTACGTTTTAAAAGTAAACACTACTTTTATTTACTTCCAGTACAGTACAGTTTCGTAAAATCCCGATAAACCGGAAATAATTCCGATAGTTTCATTTGCAGCGTATTTTCCTCTTACCTAAAAAGGAAAAACGTATGAAACAGGGCGAACCGGTGGAGAGT
Organism: Vesta saturnalis; assembly: GCA_036346205.1. Classification (NCBI taxonomy): domain Eukaryota; kingdom Metazoa; phylum Arthropoda; class Insecta; order Coleoptera; family Lampyridae; genus Vesta; species Vesta saturnalis. Next base: position 2,504,320 of record JARFJB010002165.1, on the reverse strand, counting down.
CTCCGTCAATCCCACCAACACCCAAGCAATCATCTTCCGACATCCTACCTACCAAGAAGATAAATTTCCAAACTTAGCCGATAGCAATGTTTCCCTCATCCTAAATCCCGAAGGACTCGAACACGAAGTTACATACTTGGTAATCCTCTTCACCACGATTCACAAAGAACACTTAACAGGATAAGAAACCGACCAAACCTACTAGACGCCCTCCGGGGTAGACTCAGAGGTTACCACACCAAAACACTGCAACACGTCTACAAAACATACATACACCCTGTTATGGGTTTACGAGCACCTGTATACACTAAGAAAAACTCTAATCACTCCTCCGCTATCGCTTCCTGTGAACGTCGAATACTTGGATGCACACAGGTTACCATTCAGGTACCCTAACGACCTCACAATACAACATGCAAACGTACCACCCATAACACACACACAGACATTGTCAAGAAAGTTCGCACCCAAAAGAATTTTTGGCGACAGAGAGGGAACCAGAGAGGACCTTACCACTCCCTACAATTACTGATTTCCTCAATTCCCACATGAACCCCCAAACTAAAATTCAAACACCCTCCCGGAATCCTAACACAACTCCTTGACGACCTCCCCTAGGAGAGAAGAATCCCTAGATAACACTCCACACCCCCTCCGCATACCCCCGTCTATTCGATGACGACCTCGCATGATACCGGCAAACGAATTGGATTAACCATATGGTGCACGCTATATCCAGCACATTAAACCGATTAACATAAATATTCAAATAAAATCGAAATTTTTTAACACCAAAAATAACCACAACTCACGATTGGTTTAAAAAATTTGATAAACCTAATAACGTTTAGTTGCTCCGGACGCAAACCACCACCAAAGATCACCAGGTGAGAGAGACTCATATGTATTTTCGTAACAACCACACGTGTCGTTTCCCCATTTTCCTTAATTTGGTTAAATTAATTCCTTAATTACCCTGGTCGAATTAACGTAAATACGCTATAAAGCCATTCCTATCGAAATAACTATCCTTGTGTAATTATCACTACACAAATAGGTTAGTAACGCTCTCAATGTGGGTTTCATTTCTACCTAACATTGACTTAGAGAGAATTTCTATAGAAATTTATACCGTTTTGCATACAAGCTGATAATATTAACAGAAATATTTTAAGAGAGAAACGTTTGCAAGTTAACGGATTGTGGTCGGATCTTTCCCAAATAACTATTAATTGGATCATTTGTGTTACTAATAAATTTTCCCTGTTAGTAGTCACAAGCTGCCTGGGACCCAGAAGATTCGTCGCTGCCGCCTTGAGAGGTCCGTTCACTTTTAGTTCTTTAATGCGGAAGTGGAGTGTTCCTTATATTTTCCTTTTATATTTATGAATTGTACTTGTCCGTATATTATTTTTAGCTTATAGGTTGATGTAAATATTTAATAAAACCATTCTGATTTTGCTTTTTCGACTGATAGGTACAGAAAGCCATTTTATAAAGTAATCTTAGTGATTAATAGAGAAATCCAAATGAACATTCGAGTCGTTCACCTCCAACATTTGAGCTAAGCCACGGTAAAGTAAATTAGAGTTGTACTAAATTTGCCCTAATTAAATAATTAGTCTGGGGCAAGGGCGTTACAGGATCTTTTAAAGCCAATTTTAATTGCAAATTATTTCCTATACCTACACATCATAGTTAAATTATGTTGAACAACCGTAAGTTCTTGATGTAGGTATATATATATATATATATATATATATATATATATATATATATATATAAATTATGTAATTAAAATATATTTTAAAAACATGAAGAAAAAGATTACCTCGAGAGCGATTTGAACCTACAACATGTACTTTACTAGAGTACCGCTCTACCAATTGAACTATCTATATACAAGCCCCAGTTGATGCACGCTTGGTCTTTTTATACGTGGATGGCAAATCGCCAGATTTTGCACATACCATGACAAGGGACTGGTATATTTAAATTCTCATTGCTATTACCAATACCAATAGTAAATTATAGTTGTATCTCGATATCTCAGATTGTAGAGCGGTACTCTAGCAAAGTACATTTCACAGGTTCAAATCCCACTCAAGGTAATCTTTTTTTTTATGTTTTTAAAAAATATTTTAATTGCATCATTTGCATGTTAAGAATAAATAATTCGTATAATTTGACAACGCGCGTTATATTTATTCACAATCACGACTCCTTTCATTAAGCTGGTGAACTATGCCAGGGCAAGCTCTTGACTCTCGTAAAAAGGTTTTTCTCGGAACACTTTTTATTTCCGTTTTGTGTATTGTGTGCTTCTGAATCATGTAAATTACAAAGTAAGTATCCTTGCAGAAGTTCTTGTGTAACTGATATAAGAATATTGTTTTGTACTGCAGTAACGGATGTTCTTAAAAACAATAGAACAATAAAACGCGACTATGAAATCATTTAAAGTAAACATTGATCAAAGATCAAGAAAAAAAAATGAAAAATGTGGTGCTGTGAGCGAAATAAGCTTATTCTGGTTTTCCATATTATTATGCTTACTTTAGAAAAAAACCTGTTTAATGGACATGCATAATTCCAAGGTTAAGTTGAATGGTAGTCCTTATAGGAACATTATGACAATAAAATAGTCAATCTGAAACAGATTTATTTGAAATATTTATGTTAAGAAAAGTTAGAAAAATAATTTTTTACGCCAACTTTGGGAACACCAAAATATGTTTGACCAAGCACATTCTGAAAACATATTCCAGAAATATCCCAAAATTCAGACGTATTATAGCCTAATTTTATTATTAGCAAATTCTATTGGTTGTATAACTGTTTATTTTACACATATTATTATGTTAACCTTAGACATTAATTCTCAAAATTGAAACATACGTTTAACCCTTAACAACCCAATAGTGACCAACGGGACACATTTTCAAATTAGTTCGTATTCATAATCGAAATTACTGGTTGTCTCGTGACATGTTATTGTACATCTAATTCATTAATACTTTTTCAAAATAAAATTTTATTATTTGTTTTAGACCTTTTTTCAAAAATATAACGTAAGAACCCAGATGGTTTATCGAATCTAGACGTGGAGTAGACATGTCACAGCTTGCAGTATTTCTACTGCATTTGAAGTGTTATCCTAAAAACATTCGTTTTTTCTGTGCTTATTGTTAGTTGCAGGCATACTGTTAGGTGGCACGTTATTATATAAACGTTATCGTTTGTTATTTACCTTTGTGTTATTAGTACTTGTGAGGGGACACGTACAGGTATACCCAGGAATGGCAACTATTTTATTACTATAGGAAGTTCTAAGGTAAGAAACAATAGCGTTATTTTTAGTTTTACTTACACAACTCTTTGGATGTAGATTTTATACATATAAGTTATCCAACGGAACAGTTCATTTCGACGTGGCCACTTCGACGCTTCCACTTCGACACCGCCGGAAAATATAAAAACCCAAACATAATCCTGGTATCAATATATCAGTTCGATAAATGTACAATTTGTTACATCTCAAGTAAGTTCTTATACCTCTTACACTCGTAATCCTCATTCACAGTATCTGTCAATCAACGGGTCAATAAACAAAGAAAAAAATTCGGTGCCACTATAGTATGCAGTCTACCGTCACTTTTCTGCTATAGCATGCGGTCTACTGTATACCACGCGGTCTACCGTCACATTACTACTGCAGTATGCGGTCTAGTGCTATAAAAACGAAAAAAATTGTGAGGCAAGAAAAAGTCAAAAAAATACTTTGGTGTTAGTATAATTAATATCCATTTACCTCAATTCATTTCAAAATTTCAATGAATATGTATTATCGGCATACTTTGCTTATTGGTGTTATTAAAATGCACTTATATTCCTTCATTTTAAAATTTCAATGAATACGTATTATCTTGGCTGGACGCAAAGGTGCGAATTTTGAAAAAAATGAGGGGCGTTCCACGTCAGCATTTGCAGTCTCATTTGGACCACTACTGCTGGAAGTTGTTAAGGAAAGAGACTGATGACTTGTTTGTTACGTTTTTGAATGATATTAGACAAGTATACAGATAATGTGAATTCATTTATATGTAAGATATTGTGTATTATTCGTTAGAACTTGGAAATAAATTCTTTATCTACAATTTTTTTTAAACATTATCGGTAAATAGCATTGGGTATATGTAATAGATCGCAACTTAGTGGTAGACCGCATACTATAGTAGCAGTGGTAGATCACACTGTGGTGGTAGATCGCATACTATAGTGGTACCAAAAATTCTTACTGATGCTGAAGTCTCATTAAACAAATATTAGCAAAGGTATTTCCATTAAATCTGCGTTTAATGAAAAATGCAAATTAAGGGATTAAATACAAATGAAAATAATCTCTGATAAGTATCAGATTTCCGTTACTATTAAACACACATAAAGCAAACAGTGCTTTTTGCTAAATAATAATATAATGAGACTTAAGAAACAATTACTTACAAATAAATTAAAATTCTTTGGTGTTTCTAATAACACACAATTCAAATATATGAAAGGGGGGATGATAATTTTGCAGAAATATGCAGGTTTTGATTTTGCATTTAGTAGCTCTTTGCGTGCCTTACGATTAATTAAATTGCGTTCACAATGATATGTTCAATTCGCAACAGGGAAAAATATGAACACAATGGATACCTGTATTGTTTCAATAAGTTAGTTGCTAATGGTACGAAAAGATCATGGCGGTGTGATGTTGAACTAAATAAAAATATTCGATGTGAAGGTCGTATTTATACAGACGCTGTAAATGACGAGTTTGTTCGGATTGTCAGTACGCAGTGTCATGGTAGTGATGCTGCGCGGGCCGAAGTGGTGGATACAATTAACGCAATTAAACGGAGAGCTATCGAAACTCGAGAAATCCCGAATCAAATCCATACCAATATCACTCAAACCATGTCGGGTGGAGCCATGGGTAGTTTTCCAAGTCAAAATGCTGTGTGACAAATAGTTCAACGTTCCCGAAAGTTGGTTAATGCAGCACCAGCGCAACCTCTAGATCGCGCATCTATTGTAATACCTGACAATTACAAGAATTATGGAGAAGGAAATTTTTTGCTTGCTGATTCTGGATTTGGTGACGACATGAGAGTTATCATTTTTGGTAAAGCCAGTGTTCAAACGTGGATTATTCACGTAAGAAAAATTTAGGTTAATGGGACTTTTCGACTTACCCCCAACTTATTTCAACAGGTGAGTATCCTTCAGTGATGTAATCTGTTATTCTTATAAAGAATGACACGTTAAAAGTTCATTATGCTTTAATTTTATTATTCGATGTTACGTAAAATTAAAATTAAATACATATTAGGTTTTTTTATTCATACGATAAATTCAAAACATAATTTGATTGATACATATCTACATGAATTTTTGAGCTGTGTAAATTGTTTTTTCAGATCTTTGTTATAATGGCAGAACGCGGTGGTTTCGTTTTACCCATTTTATATGCACTGTTGCCAAATAAAACAGAAGAGGGGTAACGCGCATAATACATTTAATTTGTAATACTTGACCAAATTTACAACCGTCTCAGATATCTCTGGATTTTTAACTGGCTGTAATTAATGCTTTCAAATATAATTTTCCTCATGCGTAGTTGAATGGCTGTTTATTCCACTTAGTGAAGAATTTAAAGAGGAAATTGATACAAGAACGCCTCATAACTCGGTACAATGATAATGCAGATTTTACACTTCATGCCCGCCTGATTGCTGCTCTTCCGTTTGTCCCAATTAGTGACCTGGAAAACGGATTGCAAGCGTTAAATAATTCATTGCCGAATGAATTGGAACCAATTTTGGACTATTTTGAGGACACGTATATTGGTAGAATGGAGTGTAACAATCTCCGACGTCGACCACTATTCGATTCTAGAAACTGGTCCTGTTATACAAGAACCTTAAATAATGAATCGTGCACAAATAATTATATTGAAGCGGCACATAGATGCTTGCAATCTGAATTTGGTGTAGATCATCCAACCTTATGGAAATTTATTGCTGGGATTCGCGGTGTTCAGAAATCTATTGACCAAGTTTATGAGCGCTTTGTTCGCGGTAATGATGCACTGCATTGGCAGATTGAGGTATTTTGGCATTAGCTCAAGACTATGAAAATCGCGAAATCACAGAATACCCAAGAGGAATAGCACACAATTTTCTTATGGATTAAGGTTTTTGTATTTTTTTTTTTACATTTAAATCATTTTATAAACAAGAAAATAATGAAGATAATTCCTCAACTGTTGGCACTTATGATTAAATTGATATAACACAAGTGTTTTTCATTTTAATTACGACTTATTTACAAAAATGTGAAATGGCATTTTAGACGAGACGGTATGTTTTAAAATGATCATGTTTGGATGTTTTCCATATCGAATTTTTTGCTTTAATGGCTCCCAAATGGTACTAATAATAATAATTTCACTATGCGCGGGTCCAAAAACATGCGCTCATTTTTTGATGATGCAAGAAAACGTAGGTATGCGCTGGCAGTTTGACGTATTTTGGCATTAGCTCAACACTACGAAAATCGCGAAATCACAGAATACCTAAGAGGAATAGCACACAATTTTCTTATGGATTAAGGTTTTTGTATTTTTTTTACTTTTAAGTTTTTTTTAAACAGGAAAATAATGCAAATAATTCCTCAACTGTTGGCATTTATGATTAAATTGATATATCACAAGTGTTTTTTTTTCAGTTTAATTACGACTTAGACCAGACGGTATGTTTTAAAATGCCCATGTTTGGAAGTCTTCCATATCGATTCTTTTTGCTTTAATGGCTCCAAAATGGTACTAGTAAGGATAATTTCACTATGCGCGGGTCCAAAAACATGCGCTCATTTTTTTATTTTCTTTGAACTCAAAAGCTATTTATGTCAGATTTCAGATCGGTCTGATAGTTTTTGAACAATAATTTGGCAATCTATATTTTGAAAAAAAGAGCCTAAACTAAGACCTCTAGATACTTGAAAATTTAATGACATAATAAAGAGAACTCAAACTCTCAAATGTCTTTTGAGTCTTTTGAAAAATTGAAATCCATTAATTAGGAGAACCGTGGTAATTTTTTAAACATTTGTGTAAATTTTGGGCTTATAAACAATTAGAATAACTTTGGGAAATATAAATTTTTGTTATATTTAAACTTATATTGAAAGTATTCAGAAAGACGCTTCGTAAAATATAAAAATAATAAAAAATTAAAAATATCATTCGCATGAAAAAAAAATTTAAGTAAAATGATTACATTTTCTGTGGTATTAACATAAAACATACAGAGCTTAAAAAATAAATAAAATAAAAAATATTCTTAATTTGCATTTATTTTTATGTCTTATATAACATTAAACACTGATATTTAAGCCTATTTTACTAATTTTTTAAATTTTCAATTTTGGAACTTTTAAACAAATAATTCCGAATACTTTCAATATAAGTCTAAATATAATAAATTTATAATTCGCAAAGTTATTCTAATTGTTTATAATCCCAAAATTTACACAAATGTTTAAAAAACTGCTACGGCTCTCCTAATTAATGGATTTTAATTTTTCAAAAGAAATTTGAGAGTTTGAGTGCTCTTTTATATGTCATTGAATTTTCAAGTATCTAGAGGTCTTAGTTTAGGCTCTGTTTATTTTTAAAGAATTGTAATTTTTTTCCTAAATATAGATTGCAAAATTATTGATCAAAAACTATCAAATTTGGTGTGGTGTGGTGAGTATTCGAAAAAGAAATTTAGAAAATACTTGTTTTTTTACTTTTTTTCATTGTTTTTTGCTATTTTTGCAATACTAAGAATGTATTTCTCGGTTTAAAATTACATGTTTCTTGTTTAAAACGAAATTACGACATTTTTTTTTCCTTTGCAACTTTACTCTGAAATGAATAGCTTTTGAGATATTCTAGTTCAAAGAATAAAAAAGCAAAATTTTTCGTGTTTTTTTAACATTTTGTTTAATAAAAATTTGAGCACAGGTTTTTGGACCCGCGCATAGTGAAATTATTATTACTAGTACCATTTTGGAGCGATTAAAGCAAAAAAAATCGATCATACGGAAAAATCCCACCCAAAACAGATACCGCTTAGTCTGTTAATTATAATAATAGTCGTATATGTGATTCTGATGGGGAGAGATAAGTTCGCGTCGAAATAGTGGTGTCGAAACAGGAGCGTCGATGTGACCGCGTCGAAATAAGACGGTCCCATGTATATTATACCGTTGAATGAATCAATAATACAAAACGTGATTATTTAAAGGATGAGTTCGCGTCGAGAAGAGGTCTCGTCGAGATGGTCTCGCCTCGAGATGATCTCGCGTCGAGATGATGTCGCATCAAAACGGTCTCGCGTCGAAGCGGCGGTGTCGAAGTGGAAGCGTCGAAGTGGCCGCGTCGAAGTAAGGTGGATAGGTATCAAAATAGCCAAACGTAAATATCCAACTGAGGAAGAACTTATTCCTGCTTTAGAAGATAGTAATGATGATAATTATGTATTTAGCAACAATGATGACGAAGATGGGGACTTTGCTGTACATAGTGCTTCTGATAGTGACAATTATTACACAGAAGTTGCATCGGAGGCCGATGATGATCAAGTATGTAGAGATAATGAAAATGAGGATGGATCCAGTAATAGTAATTATAATAGTCCTATTATTGGATACGTGAGTAAAGATGGAACAAAATGGAAATCAGAACCGGAAAAAGCAAAAAAAAAAACACTCAACATCATAATATAATTCGTGGACGTGTCCATAAAGTGGTACTTCCTCCAGGGAAACTAATTCAAGGCCCGATTGATAGATTCAATTTATTCTTTGACAGAAGTGAACAACATTCCAATTCTAAAGCTACAAAATAAATGGAAACCAATCGATTCGATTGAACTACAAGCGTATTTAGGGTTACGGCTAACCATCGGTGTTAATAAACAAAGTAATGTAGATTTTAGGGAGTACTGGAATTCAATGTTTGGTAATTTTTCGTGCAACTATGGATAAAAATAGGTTCGCGTGTATATCACCGCTCTTACTGTTTGACGATAAAACCAACAGGATAGAACGCAAATCAAAAAACAAATTGGCTTCTACCAGAGAACTGTGGTTAGATATAAATTGCAAACTGAACCTACTGGAGAGAATCTAATTGGTGATTAATTGGTTCGTTTTCGTGGGCGACGATGTTCAAGCAATACTTACCTTCTGAAGTTAAAGATAAGTACGGAATCAAGAAACGATGAATTTGTGATAATAAGACAGGCTATGCTCTGTCTGGAATACCATATCACGGGCTAACGATAGTTGGTACTACGAAAAACAAGCGTTATATGCCTCAAGAGTTTCAGCCTAACGTTGGTACTAACATATTTGGACGTTATAAAAATAGAATATTAGTTACCTACGTAACACGCAAATATCTATCTGTCATTTTCCTTTACTACTATGCACCTCACTAACAAAGTAGATAGTGAAAAAGATAAATCAAAGGCATACCTATAGTATAACGAAACGAAAAGTGGCATGGATACGCTTGATTGAATGGCGCAGGCAGGTGTAAAACGAATAGGTGGCCAGTAGCATTTTCCAATAATATTATTGATGTTGGAGTTACATCACTGACAATATGGAAATATTTTTGTCCTACTTGGAATCATCAAAAACCCTACTCTCACAAAAAATATTTGTTGTGAACAACAGCAGACAAATTTTCTAATTTTACCTGAGAAAAAATGTTGCTTATTAAATAATAAGCAAAATTTTTTCTCAGTTCTTACAGATAAAATTATCATAAATTTCTGTTTGTGAAGGTTAACTAATAACATGGTAATGATATTTGCTAATGTGCTTATAATTTGTTAACAAACTTGAAATATAAACGTGTGCGAATAACACATTCTGGTACAAATCACCTAATTTATTATGTAGAATACTTCTAATACTAGTTTGAGTTCTATTTTTTATTTTTATTTTTAGTGTTTCACAATTTAGGTAGCTTAATATGGAATTTGCACATCGCCAATTACAAACTAAGTAAAAACGTTTTATCACCATAATTCATAAGAAAGGTTAAAATACTGTGAATACTTTCCCAAATTCTTGTTGTAGAGCACTAGTTAATTAAACCTGACTGTTTACAATCCAGTGCCATACAATGAATATGGTATATAGGACAAAAGGTTTAATTACTTTAGCAAAATGTGTCGCTAAGTTCATTGATAATACAAGATTGTTTTAAACCAAACGTATTATTATACAGGGTGATTATTGATGAATGGCCTATTAGACGTTTATGGAGAAATAGTCAAGGGATCACTTTGAAAATTTGGTGGTCTATATAAATGCTTATATGCTCTCTCTTTTGAAAATATTTTCAACTGTGCAGCGTTGCCGCTTCTACAAGATAGTATTAGCAACTTTGGTAATTTGAATGGAACACCCTGTGTATTATTTTTTTGTTAGATTCCCTATTGATCTCTTAATAGCTTTTCTTAATATGTTCCTATACCTATCTGTTATTGTTTTCGAGATAATAATTTATTTCACTTTTTTTTTCGAAAAAAAGCTTTCAAAAAGGGTCCGCAGTCTTGATAGCTCAGCGCACTGAAATTTAGTGAGGAGTTAGGTAATGCCCAGTGGAATTTCAATCTGTGTCCAAATCTAAGTTATAATAGTACAGGGTGTCCCAAAAATACAAATATTTCTCTTGTTCGGAAATACGATAAAAATTATTTTTTTAGTGGAACACCCTATACTCTATATCTGGTTCTAAAAGCTCTTGAAATTGTCTATCTTTCTATGTGTAATGTTCCTATACCCATCTCGAACAGTTTTTGTTTTATGAGCATATATTTAGCAAAATTATTACAGATAACAATGACATGAGAGTTGGGATCAATTTGGCAAGTAGCTTATGGTAACTGTTTTGAAGTTGTTTACATTCTGCTATTGTTCATTTAGTGGGTGCGTGTGTGCGTTTGTGCGTGTGTGCGCGTGTGTGTGTGCGTGTGTGCGTGTGTGCGTGTGTGCGTATGTGCGTGTGTGCGTGTGTGCGTGTTATGCGTGTGTGCGTGTGTGCCTCTGAACGACATCACGTACTTACTGAAAGTTTCATATTTAAGCTTGTTTTCTTTGCTTCTGAAGCTGGTTAGACGGTGGAACTATTATAAGAGATGAGAGTTAACAAAAATTCGTTCAGTTCTATACTCTTCAGCAAACCGAAGTTGTTAGAAAAAGAGCCTCATGTAATAGAAATTATTCCTGATTTGTCGATTCCTTTTAGATTATACAAAATCGCAAACTGTCAGATTCAAGAATTTTTTACGTATAACAGGCGTGCGTGTTTTACGGAAGCTGGATTTTTCTAAACGTATTATAAAAATTTATATGGAATGTATAGTTGTATATGAGTTGAGGCTTTATACTTTTATTTAGCATTCAGTTTAAATTTTCGTTTAGGAAAGGTTACTCGTTTTACGTAGGTAATTGTGCTATAAATATGAACGTCTAAACCATATGAATGAATATTAATAAATCTAATTGTATTTTATGTAAAGAACCATTTTACCGCACTGGGTGGTTGCATAACTTTACAATGGAAACGACTAATATAGAATGTAACAATACTAATAACAATAAGCTTGTATAGTGAGAGGGATGCTGTGAAATACAAACATAGTTGTTTAATTAACAAATCCTTGAATCTGAGTAAATAGTAAACAAGAGAATTCCTTCAATTATCGTAAG
>JARFJB010002165.1:2380000-2490000 GCA_036346205.1 Vesta saturnalis | reverse complement strand
CCAAATACACTTCAAACTAACAACAAGCTTATTATACCTAAATATCATACAGCAGTTTATGAAAAGTCTTTTATTATAATAGCCTTAAGTTGTATAATGATTTAGATGGTGAACTCAAAAATATTACCTCAATAGTTAGTTTTAAGAAGAAAATTAAAGACTTATTCCTTTCAAGATATAGACATTAAGTTTGTTTTTTAAGAAGATGATTAATCTAGATTGCGGCATTATAGCCTTATTTAATTAATTTTTGATATACGTTTATAACACTTAGATAATGTTAAGTTCAGATCTTTAGTATCAAGTTTATTTTTAAAGAATAACCAATTAATTTTTCTAGTTTCAAACTTTTGTTAGACTTGCTTAAGCAGTTATTATGTTCAGTAGTTTTTAAGGAACTGTTTGCCTTATAGAGTTACTTACTTTTGTAAGAGTATCTCGTCGAGAGGACTCATTGAGACCTAATCTAAACGAGATTATAAATAAACAATCAATCAATCAATCAATCTCTCGGAAGATCCTGGCTTTATTATTAAAAATAAAAAAAATGCTATAGCGCCGATCTGTATCAGACTTAGATGTGCATCGAATAAAAATAGTTTCATCTGTATAGGGTGTTCCATAATTGCAGGACCGGACTCAGCTTTGTTTTGTTAAATGGAAGCCTATATTTATTTAATTTCATTATTATTTGTCTTGTTTAATGCTAAAAAACGGTACTGTGTTTTTAAATTTATTTTGTGGCGTAGCCAAGTTAGAGGATTTTTTCTTTAAAAAAGTGAAAATTTATACCTTTACTTAAATTGTTCAGAAGACTTTAATATTAACAGTAGAACCGTAAGGTTTGGCAGAGGGGTAAACAAGACCTTGCTCTATCTTTTGACCTTCATACTTCCTGATTATACTATACTGGGTGTTTAATAAATATGGTCAATTTTTGCTAAGTTGAAATCACCATAACTTTTGTTTTTTAAATGGAACACCCTGTATTTTATCATGTCATCGTGTTCTGTTTTTAATTCTCTTACTTTTTTATTAAGCATGTAATGTACCTAACGTTACGCGTTCTCGAAATATTTAAGGTTTGTTGCAAAATTAATGACAATTGTGACAAACTGGACGGTCTATACAAAAGTAATAAAGCAAACAAAAGAATTTGTATTTGAAAAATCATGCTTAATAAAAAAGTGAGAGAATTAAAAACAGAACACGATGATATGATAAAATACAGGTGTTCCATTTAAAACAAAAGTTATGGTCATTTCAAATTTGCAAAATTGACCATATTTGTAAAACACCAGTACAAGTATAACCAGGAAGTATGACAATAATAATAATAAAATTAAATAAATATAGGGTTCCATTTAAAAACAAAGCTGAGTCCGATTGCACCCAATAGGGATGAAACTATTTTTAGTCGATGCACATCTAAGTCTGATATAGATCGGCGCTATAACATTTTTTTTTAATTTTTAATAATAAAGCCAAGATCTTCCGACGGCGCACTAATCACTCACTGAACAATACAAGTTAAACTAATTGAAAATAATCAAATGACATCATACAGGAGAACCATCGCGAAAGATTACCAGAGAAAAATAAATAACAAGAACCAAAATGAAACGAAGTTGAAAATTAAAAAAAAGTCAAAAAAATAAAGAAAAGGACGAATAAGATTCAAATAAACAAAGAAGCAGCAACCAAACAAATGAGAAAAGAACTAAAAAAGTGTATGTCACAAACTAAGAAACACATAGAAATAACAACTTGGGGTATCAACAGAATACGAATAATGTGACTATGCAAAACAAATAAAAAGGGGAAGGAAACATATACAAAAACCTACTCTGTACTATTTAGGAGTACACACAAATAATGGAGAATGGAAGGAGTAACTTTAGATCTTACAGGGATATGGAGGATAAATTAATACAATTTGAAGCAACTAATTTAAGAGTAATTAACATACCTCTGAAGCTAGAAGAAAAAAGAGACCCGGTAGAGATATATGTACAGACCTATGGAAAAGCCGAAAAGCCGACGAAGTAATACAGAAATTCTACGCAATCGCAAGAAACAAAATCGGAAGTAGAAAGTACTTTGATTATGGTAGAATAGAATGCAAGAGTAGGTAAAGACACAATTTAATGCAGGAACAGATGCTAGGAGTCAAATTCACACTCAGGATTCCAGAAAGGTGTACCAAAACTCTAATAGACAACAAAATTGAACAAAATTTAACACAATCAATAGTAATGTAGTAGAACAAGGAAAGGACAAAAACATGATCAAGGTCGGTCCACAGACTACTCAGCTAAATTCTAGACAAACATAAATGGAAGTGTCAACTTAAACAAATACAGTAAAACAGCAATACATAAACCAAGAAACGATTGGATAGGAAATAATAGGAGAACACAGATTTAAAGAAAGAGGAAGTTAAGGACGCAATACACAAGTTAAATATGGGAGGAACAGAAGTAACTTATAATATAGTACCCAAAACGACCAAATGGATGGCATGAAGGGAAAGTGACTGGATTTGGATCATAACAAAAGAGAGTAATCTACATAAGATTATAAACAAATGAGAGGATAACTTTATGCTCCCAACACATGCAAAAGTAGAACGATGGAAATGTCAAAACTACAGAAAATCTAATTGGTTTTAATCTGTGCACATGATTACTCGAAAAAAAGTTAAGAGAACATGTTGAAGAAAGCCAAAGGTGATGGTAAAAGTACAAATAGCAGAGACGTCAGAAAGATTTGGAATGAACGCAGTTTTTCAATTCCAAACACTCCCAACATTTCAAACGAAAGGTAAACGTTTAATATTAAAATAGCCACGGAGAGCGTTAGATGGAACATTTTATTTAATAGCTGAAGGTAGGTATAATTTTTTTAAACACGAACGTTTTTATGACTTTCCAGAGTAATATAGGTTATTCACAGCCATTTTATACATTCAAGTTTGGCAGTTGTCATTCTAATTGTTTAATTTAATCAAGTCCATTAATACGTAATGGCCAAAATGGCACCGACAAACATATTTTGTGCCGTAACATTAAGTGTTAAGTATTAACTACGGTAAGGCTTGTTTACCATTCGAAGACAATGTTTGGAGACCGAACGAATTCTCCAATATGTTACAAATTGGGCATTTATTGTGAAAGAACGGAACCTATTGTTTTGTTTGAAGTATTATCAATCACTTGCTGCTACTTTTCCCCATATTTTTCGCAGCATATGGATACCGCGTCGGATGAATCCTTCATTTTTTGAGGCTATCCACGACTCGACCCAACCTTTGGTATTCTTATATAATGTGAAGTCTTGATCAGACAGGCCATGGAAATCAGAAGGAGCAATATCTGGTGAATACGGCTGGTGGAGTAAAAATGTGAACGTACATTACCATTTTGTAGTGTTTGAGTAGAATTCGGCGCGATGTTCCTTGAGTGCTCGACTCAATCTCATCAACTGTATTCGGTAGACAGCCCCAGTAATGACTTCATCCGGTTAATACAGAACACCAGGATGATCCCAACAAGTACAAAACAAAAATTGTTTCCCTGAATATTTGGCCCAGGCATAGATGTTGAAGCATGGTCATTTTTCATCACCAGTAAGTATACGGTGCATAAAACCCTTTCGTTTATACCTGGAAAGCAGCAATACAAATGTCAAAAATTGGCGTTCAACGTATCTCGGTGTCCATTTCATATGGAACTCAATTTCCTTTGTCTTTCGATCATTACCAATGGTTTTACCTGATATAAAATTGCTTGTTGAGTCAATCCCAGTGTAAGTGCAAGTTTTCCTGGCAACTGGCACGAATGTGGATCCAATAGTGCTTCCAATTCCACGTCTTCGTACACTTTCGGCCTTCCACTACGTTCTCTTTCTTCGATGTCAAATTCATAGTACTGAAACTTTTGACACCGCTCACCACAACTTCTCTCACCTAAGACAGACTAACCATATGCTATTACAAGTAACCGATGTACCTCAAAATTGAAGAAGTAAATCAAAAGGTTCCGCAAATCATGCTCAAAACTCTATATTTTCGCATACAAAAGAACATATTATACTGATAGAAAATGTTGTTGTCCAACTTTACGATAATGACGTTTTACTAACAACTAACCTGATACGGGCACATAGTGCAAATGAACCTGACAAAGAGAGTGATAGAAAGAGAGAAGGGAAAGGTCCAAAAAAAAAATGTTAAACCAAGCAGAAGAGTATGGAAAAGAGGAAAGATAATAGAAGGAAAAACTATTGCAAAAAACATGAAAACGTGGAAAAATGGGTTAAAGAGGAGGCGCAACCCCACTATGACTCCTACAAAAGCTTAAGGGCGCAAAAAAAAGATATTTGATGTTCAGGGCTTAAGTTGTTTTTAAAAACCAGCTACCTGACCAGGTTTGAACACATGCCGCCTAGGTAAGGGGTTAGCATCGTAAATGCTTGAAATACAAGTTTTTCGTGTTTTTTTATACTCTGCTGTATAATTTTTGATTGCAATACTCGCATTTAGCGAAAATCAATAAATGACCTAAAACAGTTAGCTTGAGAATGTGTTGGAGTGGAAGTGATTTAGTAATAAGATGTGGATGTAAAACAGAGAGTAAACAAAAATTATTGTTTATAATTTGTAAGGATAGAATATGATATATATCATTTACAAGTGCAAAGGAGGTAACCTTGTCTTAATAATAAATACATGAATATTAAAACACTCTATTAATATACATTAAATTATTTCTAAACCTATCTATAAATACGCGTGGATCTATTAAAATATTTATTAATATTTCTCTGTTATTCTGACAGTTGCGTATATGCAAAGTGTTATGTATTTGTTTACCTTACATATCCTGTTTAGAAAAGGAACAGCAAATGCAAAAGTATAGGAAATAAAAACATACATAACATTACTTAAAATGGCATCATAAAATTTAAATAAAATATGGATGAAGTTTATTTTGTCCTCCACTATTTAGGCCAAATCATTTGTCATCCACCATATGAGCGTCAATACCTTAATAGTGTCAGTTTTCTTAATTTGTACATCATTCTATTTCATGGCTTTTATTGCGTTATTTTTATTATGACAAACTCCTACAGAATTAAACCTTTACTAAATCCGTAATCACAAGGTAATTTGCTAGAGACAGATATAAAAACTTAGTTTGTGCTACCCTTGCATAACTTTTATACATACAGGGTGACCAAACGAGGAGGGGGTGGAAAATTGTACAAAGACGAAAGAAGTTAGAGAAATAATTTTTTGACCACGGGTAGATAGCAATAGGTACTACATTTTAAAAATATGCTTGATCATACAGGGTGTTTCAAGCCGGAGCAAACTAAACTTACATTTTTTTTATTGAATCACCTTATATATAATTACATTTTGGACAGCCCATAAAATACGCTTTCATTCGATATAAAATTTTATGTGTCTATCTTCTTTGGTTTTAAAGATATTCAATTGTTTTTAGAAAAAATTGCCCCACTTGCGGTCGCCGCCACTGGTTTCTTAGGCGACTTTTGTTTATTTTAAAATTTGGTGGTCCAATATTATTTTGAAATATCTTAATTTTCAGATTTTTTTTAATAATGTACAGGTCGGAGTCAAAACAGACTTTTTTTTTAACGCCCCCTCCCCATAATGTTCGTGTTACTCAATGCTTTATAAGCATGTCTTTATACCTAAACTTAATAATTTTCAGTTTATTTATGAATTTGTGATTCTAATACAAAACGAAAATAGAGTTATTAAGAGTTATTAAGTTGGCCGTGGGATTGTAGTTTATTACTACAAAAAATTTTCAATATAACAATCACAAATTGATTTAATGATTTATTTTAAATTTATCAGACTTTTTTGAACAAAATTAGTGCATAAAACATACATGCTTCTACGCAAATTTAAATCAGTCCTTAGTAAAATTTCTAAAGTACTCAATCTGATTATGTTCAGATCAATGATTTCATTTTTTACGTCTTTTGTAAATGTAAACGTATCCAGATTGTCATGGAATAGTAGTTTCGCGCTAAAGAATTTTTTAACCAAGTTATGTCTCTTAAGTAAAAATGTTCTTCCTTCAACTTCAATATATTTTATATATATATATATATATATATATATATATATATATATATATATATATATATATATATATATATATATATATATATATACATTAACACGTCGCACAAAATTATTTTTCGCTAACTGTAATGTCGGCCATGTGATATTTTGAAAAGCATTTCTGATTCTTTCCTTCATATTTTCGGGTGTGGTTGGAATTTCTTTCTACACATAATCTTTTACGTAACCAGACAAAATGAAATCAAGTGGAGTCAGACCAGGTGACCTCGGTGGTCAAGAAATGGGTCTTCCTCGACCTATCCACTGATTTTCTTTCCAGTGGTTTAAAAATGTTCGTACGTCTCGATGGTAGGGGGGGGGGGGTGTTGCACCATCACGCTGGAACCACATATTTCCATAAACTGCTTGATTAATATTTTGAAAAAGGTTAGGTAGGACATCCCTTAAAAAATGTGAATACACCTCGCCGGTTAGAGTATCTTAAACAAAATAAGGACCTACAACATGGGAAGCAATAATCCAACACACATTTAATAACCACCAATTTTGTTGGTCAACATGCCTGATCTAATGAGAATTTTTAGTGCCGTGAAATGGGGTGAGATTGATCAATTTTAACTTTACTTTTGTCATATTTCAAACATTTTCCTATTTTTATTATCCTTAAGCATTTTAATTATTATATTAGCGTCCAAGGATCAATAAATTAACACTAGTATTAATAAAATTGTTAACAAAATTCACTTATCTTACTGTAATATGTGCTCTACGTTTAAATGCTATATGTATTGCACCCTCTGGTTTGGTAACCCAACGCGGTTTTATTTTGCCTCGGCTTTGCTCAATCGTGTTTATAATTTATTTTATAAACGGGGTGTGGTTCGTATTAAGTACTGGATAGGCTTAACACTGTCACCTTAAATAAATTTCTTAAAGCGGTTTATAACGTATATTTAAATAAAGTTAACAATATAATAAAAGTAATTAACATCCACTCAAAATGTATTGGGACTTCTTGGTCCTGGCGGCTCCTCACTCTCGTTCTCCTGGTGGGCGGCTAGTTACTGTGTGCGTAGTCGCTTCTGTGAACAGAGATATTCTTTTTAATCTACTCCTTACCTAATACGTAAAATTTATGTTACGGTCCTGTATTTACAGAAGCGAGAGTGTTATCCTTGATACCGTTTTTGGTCGGTGGCGCCAGCGCAATGAACTCGAGTCGTTGCGGGGACTGAGAAAATCAATATCGTGCTTATACTTTAGTAACTCTGGAGCGCTGAAGCGAGTATGTCCTACTCCCGGGAAATAATACACGCGAAATGCGCGTATGCAAATGCGAGATCTCGGGACTGTCTTTCTTTAATTATAACCGGTTTGATTAGGCAATTAGATTATTTATCTAACAGAATTAATTACGGATTTCTATACTAAGTCTAATTATCTACAATCAATCAAGGGAACAAAATACTTGATATTAAAACTACTCTAAAACGACTTTAATAGGTTTAAGGTAAATATTGGATAATTTACGTACTATCTAATTTATTTACAAACGATATCACACCAGGTGTTTGCGATGGTTATATTGACTACAAATTTATACAACCGATTTCGGGTGTACTCTCCTGCGATTAAAGACACCGTGTACGGTTATTATGTTTGTCTGTATATATTGTAGGTGTGAGTTTCGAGCGAGATCTCAGTAAAACTCAGAAGACCTAGGCGACGGCCTGTCTTAACTGGATAGACTAAGAGAAAGGTCGTAGGTCTTTACAGCCCTGTAACAACCCTTCACCCTCAAGTGTTTGCGAGGTGACGTCGGGGGTTACCCCTGCGTGACCCTCTAGGTGTTAGTATACTTTGTATTGGCGAGTGACGACGGGATCTACCCTTCGTGGCACTCTAGGTGTTAGTGTACTTTGTATAACTCCTGGAGACTCAGCCCGGCGTTATTTACGGTCTGTAGTGTTTGATTGTAAATTGTCAGATTCTATAACTTTACAACTTACGTGTCTATCAATGGCAGTACAGGATTAAACTTTAGGTTGCCCGGTGCGAGGTGGTGCGCGTTATCACACGATCGCGATGGACTCTTTGACGGTGAATAACAGGTCGGTGCTTTCACGAAGCGAACGGGGCGGCGGCGGCTACTGGTTTCTGGAACGGCTTGACTTGAATCTACTTCGATTCATTGGCGGTAATTAGCAGGTCGGTGCTTACACGAAGCAAACAGTGCGGCGGCTTCTCGGTATCGGCTTGACTTGAATCTACTTCGATTCATCCGCTGTGATTAGCAGGTCGGTGCTTACACGAAGCAAACGGTGCGGCGACTTCTCGGGATCGGCTTGACTTGAATCTACTTCGATTCATTGGCGGTAATTAGCAGGTCGGTGCTTACACGAAGCAAACGGTGCGGCGGCTTCTCGGTATCGGCTTGATTTGAATCTACTTCGATTCATCGATTCATTATTCATTTTTCTACGCGCGTTGCGGGTTTGTAAAGGTGCATCTGTGGGCGGCTTCGCGGCTACCGTGCGGGGGATGCCGTTATGCGATTGGTTGTAATCGTTCTGACGTACAAAAACTTACGGGTTTTTAGAAATACACGTCAGCGGTGATTAATAGATTATTCGTTGTGCAATATCGCGTAAACTTTTGAAATTTTAGATATAGGATGGTCCGCAAATAATTTATGCTAAAAAACATACGTAAAGGACGCTGGTTCTTTACATTACAAAAACGAGGTGATCAATCTTAGACCATGAATGGGGTGAGATTGATCACATTAATTTTATAGTATGAAATAGTAGTGCTTCCTGTAGAAAGTGATCAACCTCGCCCCTGACATATTCTGTCAAGCAATTTTTCAGATTTTTAGAAAGGGGCGAGGTTGTTCATGTGGGGTTAGATTCATCACAATGTTATTACTGTAGATATTATTGTTTATTTATAACAAAAAACAATTTCTTTTAACTCAAAATGTAATTCAGAACAAGTAATAAAATAAAGAAAATAGAATTTAATAGGTTTTAACATTCTTTAATATTGATTATTTCCGGGAAATGGTACTTTTGAATCCTATCAGAAATCTTCTCAAGTGTCGGATCTGGAAGTAAAGCAACTACTTCATTGATGGGAACCGCGAATATGTCATTTTCAACGATTTTGAAAATCTTTCTCGATCCTGCTGATTTCAGGCCTTTCACTTCGATTTCTTCTCCTTCTAAAACTTCTTTTACCATGCAGACATATCGAATTTGGCGGTATTTGGTCCATGCTCTCAAATGTTTGCTTAGGAAACTTCTTTTTTGGAATGCCTGAGGTTTTGGAATTTTGCATTTTCCAGGATGTTAAAGTGTTCCTCCAGCTTTCTTTTAAAGGTCTGAGAATGCGACATCCAAGGGCTGACAAACATTAGTAGAGTTACATGGCAAGCATGACAGGTTGTCCCCTATTAACACTTTTTCCCCTCAAGTGTCCCAGCGTGTGGTAAGAAACAAGTGACAAACCAATCATTGAAAGTCGACATGTTAATCCAGTGAGGTTCGATTATATCGTGTCCTCAATGAGCAACAAGGTTGTTCGCAGCGTGGGCTGCCCTTGGAACCATTTTCTGTCCAAGTGTCCCATAAATTTTCCGACTTATATATGACTTAAGGTGGAAGAAGTGTACCTGAGGCGGATCCGCAAACCATGATCGAAGCAACAAATTTTGAATGGTTGCAAACTTTTTCGGGGTATTTCGTACCCTTTCGGTAGATGCACAATTTTTTCCAGGGAGACATTGAACTCGTTATAGTTAAAAATATTCTCGGCGGGAACGTTTTCAATGGTTTGTTTTAAATTGTCAAAGTATTTTTTAATCACATCGGAAGATATTTCTGCTCGGCTTTTTTTAATATTACCTGCCAATCTTTTACCAGTCATATCTTGATGTCTTTTCAATAAGCCATTTAACCAGTCGATTTCAGGGATATTCTCCTTAAATCGAGATACACTTTTGCCACTTTTGTCCAAAAAACTTTTGACGAACATTCTTAAGTCCATGGGGCTTAGTGGATATCCCCAGTCTGCACATGTTAAAACACTGTTGATAATGGCTATTTCTTCTTCGTAAGTGAATACCGATTGCCCACCTGCTTTCTTAAACTTCCTCCCATGGTACTCATTATTTAGTGTTCCGTAGGCCAATTTGTGTTTTTTTGCAGCTTTTCTCAGCTACAATTCATTTTCCAATGAATCGTGCAACGCCTGATTTACTTGTTCTTCTGTAAAATTGTCATACGTTCTACTGCCTAATTTTCTTTTGTATGTTCTTCCTAAAAACCAGTTGCCAAAGTGAATTCTTCGTTCAAAATATTGACCATATAGGTGTTGATGAAGTTCTATATGATATCGATGGTATTAACGGGCATTTAATAAATTTTTCACACTAGAGTTTTTTATATCAGTCATATGTGATATTTGTGAACTACTTAGATGAGGATTTTCTTGGATTTCAAGTAAAACTGTATGTTGGTTTTCATCATTTGTCACTGCTTTATTACCTACTTTCCGTTTTTTAAATTTAACACTACCTGTATCTTCAAAACTTTGAAAAAGACCTTGAAATGCCTTAGGTCGCGGCTTCTTGTCAGCATCGGGATACCTTGTTGCATAAATTGCGTTGCGTAACTCGAATTGGCTACAATTTTCATCTACTTCTAATCATGTTGGTCACAGCCCGGACACATTTTCTATTTCAAGTTATCTCACACAAACAGTTTCTGTACCCAGAAAAGTCTCTGATAACCTTAACTATCCTTCACTTCTTCTAGATCTCTTTCTTACATCAAACCTGTTTGTTTATAAAACTTCCTCTTTTTTAGATCAAACCAACTTCTATATAAAATCAGTTCTTTCCTCTCTAGGTATCCCTGAACATTGTTTAATATAAATAACTTTCACTGTCCCTAGTTCCTCTGTTGTTCGCGACACTGATAGAACCTTGTGTTGTTTTAAAACGTCTTCTTCTTCGGACGTTGCTCTTACAGTACCTCAAGTTATCCATATGGGCACTGAAGCTAAAGGTTGTTTGAACAACGAAATTGCAATGAACTAGCTACATCTACTTTGGGCAGTCGTAAATGTTCGTTTTTAGCTCAAGCGATCGGAAACCTTGGTACATCTTCATCCTCCCCATGACATCACTTGACGGATCCGCAGTTGCTGATTCTGTAGACCACTTTTTTGTGGATTTATTTGCACCACACTCATGTCTCAATGATTCCGGAAAAAGTGTAACCCTAGTTAACTCTTCCTCATATAATATGAAGCCAATTCATTTCCGATACAAGCTCCTAGATCGAAGTGGGCGACTGCTCAGACGATATCCCAGCTGTGCCTTAAAATATGTTTCCCCAAAATAGTAATAGTCCTACCTAAGCTCTATTCGATATTTATGTCTTCTGGGAGCAGATCTTCAACAAGAAAAGGCGGTAAGAACGATCCCTCGAATTACCGACCAATTGCCAACACTTACATTTTGTCTAAAACCATCGAAAAAGATATCATTTAGCAACTGCTCTCCTTCCTTGAAACTAGAAATCTCCTTAGTAACCACCAGTATGGGTTTAGGCAGAGTCGTTCAACTAGGTAATCTTGTTTCATATGTTAAACGCAGAATGCAGTGTTTCATGTCTTCAATTTCCATTCTGTAGGTTGTAAAGTCGTTTGTTGTTCAATACCATATATTTTGATACCAATAGAATCAATAGTTTTGGATATACAATCCCTTTTTCATACACTATATATTATTACCAACATGTACAGGGTGGCCAACTAGGAATGCGAGGTACTGTATCTGGGAAACTATCCATCGTAGAGGCTTGCGCAAAAAAAGTTACAACTAAAACGGCAAATACAAAAACCTAGAAAATATTTTCAAGTTTCTGAAGTAGCCGCTAGGAGGCGTAACTGCAATCTTGAACCTAAAAAAGTGATGTTTCTGTGCACACTGCTATATTAACCTAATAAAGAAATAACTGATCTTTAAAGTCGAGGATAATCTGAACTTTCTTTGACGTATGTCTAAAAATAAAGTGGTGGGGGAATTCGAAGGTTTCCTTAAGTAGCCTCCTGTATCTTCGAAACGGCTAAGCCAATTTTAACAAACTTGGTCGCATTGAAATAAGCTATTCTTGGGCTACAAATGCTATAATATTTTAAGTTTTGTTAGTTTCACTTGTCGTCGCTAGAGGGATTTGTTCGACAGTCCGACAGAAACGGTAAATTTTCGCAAAAAAATTAAATGCATTGGTATGACTTTTTTTCATGAACCAGTATCTAAATGATGCCTAAACAAGTTCGCGAAAACCGCATCTCGATATCTTGTTCCTAACCTAAATTATCGGCCAAAGAAAATCCTTTGAATTGTTATCTTTTTAAACTATATTTTTCTGGAATTGTTTCTATTATGTAAGTTGTGGCTTTAAAAAGGACCGATTTAAAGGAGCAAGGTTTTTAATGCCCTCGTAAATTCTCGAGATTCTGGCCATCACGCTCTATGCATTGCTGAAGCCTCTCATGACTAGGCAAAACTGCAGCTTCAATTTCGGCTCTCGGTATGTTACGTATTGCGTTACGAATCCGGTTTTTCATATCTTCTCTAGTAGTAGGTTGAGTCCGAAACACGATGTCCTTTAAGCGCCCCCATAAATAAAAATGGAGGCAAGTTAAGTCTGGCGATCGCGGAGGCCATGGAAACACACTTCCTCTTCCAATCTACCGCTGTTGAAATACTGCATTAATATGCTCTCGCACATTAATAGCAAAATGTGCTGTGCAATCATCCAACTCCAAAAACAATTTTTTCCTTGTTTCCAGAGGCACATCTTCCAACAACAACGGTAATTGATTGGCCAAAAGGTCAAGAAATACATTGCCATTTAGGGGTTGCTAGAAAAAGTATGGCCCAATAATTCTGCCTCCCAGTATGCCACACCATACATTTAAACTCCAACGTCCTTGGCGCTGAACTTCACGCAACCAATGGGTATTTTCTTCAGACCAATAATGCATGTTGTGCAGATTGACCCTCCCGTCACTACTGAAGGTGGCTTCATCGGTCCAAAGAATTTGAAATAAAAATTCTCTATTTTCGCGTATCATGCCTAACATCCAATGGCAATAGTCTAACCTTCAATCAAAATCTTCCTCTTTCAAGGCCTGATGCAAAACGACATGGTACGGGTGCATCCTTAAAGTAATTCAAAATATTTGGACCGTTGTCCGTGATATGCCCAACTCACTGGAAAATGCTCTTATGCTAACATGAGGATTTCCTTTAATATAGCCCAGTACACGGTTAATATTTTCTTGTGTTCTTCCAATTCTTTGGCGTTGAAACGTAGGCCGAAAACTACCATTGGCTCGTAAACTCGCCACTAATCGGGGAAATACTCTTACATCGCAAGGATGCCGATTTGGGTATCGAGCCTCGTAAACTCTTTTAGCTACTGCGGCATTCTGAAGACATTCAAAATAAATCGCAAACATATCAACAGCTTCATTATTCGTAAAACGCATTTTGAAAGCACAAAAATTGCTCAAAGTAACGCGAAAGCATTGACTACTATTGAAAATTTGAGCATTATGCATGTTTTATTTAGGTATCTGTTTCCATTGCCTGCTTCTATTAATTGTATTTTTCGTATGTATCCATAGTGGATATGCATTTAAGCAAACAAAAACTTTTAGCGTTGCTTACTTGCCCGTAGTAATTTCAAAAAGGGCGATTTTATTCTGGTGAATAAATTTACAAACATTTAAAATCGTAAATTCTAGGTAACCTATTCAGAGCCGAAATTGAAGCTGCAGTTTTGTCTACCCATAAGAGGCCTCAGCAATGCACAGAGTGATGGTCAGCATTTCGAGCATTTAAGGGGGCATTAAAAACCTTTCTCCTTTAAATCGGCCCTTTTTAGGGGCAAAACTTACATAATAGAAACAATTCCAGAAAAATATAGTTAAAAACAATAAAAATTTAAGGGATTTTCGTATAAAGTCTTTTTTGGCCGATATTTTAGGTTAGGAAAAAGATATCGAGATGCGGTTTTCGCGTGCTTGTTTAGACATCATTTAGCTACTTGTTCACCAAAAAAAGTCATACCAATGCATTTAATTTTTTTGCGAAAATTAATCGTTTCTGTCCGAATGTCGAACAAAGCCCTCTAGCGTTGACATGTGAAACTAACAAAATTTCAATTATTTTAACATTTGTAGCCCAAGAAAAGCTCTTTTCAACTTGCGTAAGTTTGTTAAAATCGGATTTGCTGTTTCGAAGAAGATACTTTATTTTTATAGATATGTCAAAAAGTGCCAAACAAAAAAAGTTCAGATTATCCTCGACTTCAATGATCAGTTATTTTTTTATTAGGTTAATGTAGCAGAATTCACAGAAACATCACTTTTTTAGATTCAAGATTGCAGTTATGCCCCCTAGTGGCCATATCAGAAACATGAAAATATTTTCAAGGTTTTTGTATTGGCCGTTTTAGTAATAACTTTTTTTTCCGCAAACCTCTACGATGTATAGTTTCCCAGATACAGTACCTCGCATCCTTAGTTGGCCACCCTTGTACATCAGCATTTAAGAATAAATCAAAGGCGTTACAATGAACACAGTGACTTTTGAAACTATGGTTTCCATAATTTAGATTTCTCAGCTCTAGGGTAAAATCCTGTATTTTTTATAAAAATGTACAAAGTGTATACGTTTAACAGTAATTGGAGCTGTTTTGTTTGTGTGAACATAAAAAAATAATTAATCATAGAAGTATTGGACACTTGCCCACATGCTTGCTTCTAGCATTTTTAAATTCTAACATATAAGCTGTCATTACGGTTATATAACCATTTATTAAATGTTGCCTTCAGCATTATAAAGCAATAATTATAGCACCATTTACCTTTATTTAAATTAGCTTCATATTATCATGATCGTTAATATAGTCAAAAAATTTATTTTATGTTATACTTCGAAACGGAAGAAGTATTAATTTTCAATTAATACACGAACTACTATTGGCTTGCTAAAAGTTATTTATGCAAATTCTTCTTCTGAAGGTTAACAGGTATTCTCACTCAAAAATCATATAAAATTAGCAGAATTTTATGAAATAATATTGTTTACCTGCAAAGCAAACTAAAACCATCAAAATGTTCAAATTGGTAAGTACTATTACTTTAGTTGTATTCATTGTACCAAATTTTTGCTTAGTTTTTCTTCCTTGCTGCCGTTTTCGCCATCGCAATGGCTGCTCCCGAACCAGAAGCCAAACCACAATTCTTTGGTGCCTACCCGTACTCATTAGGATATGCTCGATATAGTGGATATTATGTATATCCCTATTATGGTGATTGGTATGGACGTTCTCTCTACGGTGGACATTACTATTAAGCTTAAGATCATTTTCAACTACAATTATTTATTTGGTTTACATGTCAAAAATTGTGCCATAACAAGCTAGTTAACTTTTAATTCATTTGACTATTTCAACTAAGTTCTTCGGAAGCGGCTGGAGTGTGTAATAATAGAAGAAGATTTAACTCCGTTGGTTGGTGACCAAATTGTAAATGAATCAAATTGTCAAAATTAATCGTACTAACAAACTGGAGAGCAATGATGAGACGGGTAGTAAATAAGTTCGTCAAAATAGTGTATTAACAATAAGTAAGTAAGAATAATTATTATCAGTGTACGTTTTCGACAACTTTTAGAGAACAAAACAGTTCAGCTAATTCTGTGATTTCGTAATTTGTTGGCTTTTTCAAAAACTTGAAGAGCTAAAATACTTTTAATAGTTTTTTTTTATCAAAATATGGACAAAATCATGTTTATTGTGTTTTTATGTTTATTGGACTAAGTATAATTGTTGCCAGGTGTAAGTAACATTGTAAATATAGAATTATGTGAACGTAACAGTATAACAGTAAAATATTTACAATAATAACTTAATTTATAATTTAACTTAATAACATCAATTTAACCTAGTAACTGGATTAATCTAACGTATCTGTATTTAGATATTCTGTTGCACTGTAGAAAACTTGATTGCTTAGAGTAGTATTCTTTGTGGGAATGATCGTGGGATCAAGTAAGCAGAGGTAGATGAATATACACTGCACAACATTTGAACTGGTACACTTACAAGAACATATATAAATAACAATTTACTACCTTTTGAGCAACATCTTCTTGCTAATTCATAGTATATGGTTCTGGGAAATACTTTTAGGGCTAAGAATTAAAAGAGTAAAACTTAAATAACACATTTCAAATATTTTAATAAAAAAATAACAAAATCTTCATTTTAGTATTACAGAAAAGTTTTCTCTGGAAAGAAATGGTAACCAAACTCTTAAAGATTAATAATGCGTCGTCTAGCGCTTATGACCTCTTGGCAAGGTCTTGGCATGCTGGAAATCAAATCCCGAATGTAATGCTGAAGAATATTTGGCTATTCTTCCAAAACGGCAGTACAGAGCTGATGGTAATTGTTTGGATACACTCCTTGTGGCCTTATCAACCTTTTCAGCTAATCCTACGCTTTCTCTATGGGATTAAGATCTGGAGAGTTCGCTAGTCAATCCAAGTGCGTAGTATTGTTCTCTTCAGAAAATGCATTGATTTTCCTTGTTCTATGAGGACGCGCGTTGTCATCAACAAACACGAAACCATCGCCTATTTCATTGGCAAATGGCAACACTAAAGGTTGTAAGCATAACCAATTCAGTACGACGAGCCGTGGAAATACCTCCCCAAACGGTAATTGAACCACCTCCATAAGCTTGATGGCGTCATGTGGTTCTCAACATAGCGTTCTCCACTGTGTCTCCAAACTCTCACTCTTCCATCTGAGCTATGGAGATGCATCCTGGTCTCGTCACTGAATAAACAACGACCCCAATTTTCAACATTCCAATTTGCATGTTGGTGTGCCCACTCTGGACTTTTGTGGACTCTGGTCAAAAATGGACATTTTTTAGAATATCTCGACCTTAAATTTACCGCATGGAGCCGTATTCTTACTGTTTGAATGGATACTTGAGTACCTGTTGCATTCAATAACTAAATTTGGAATGTTCTTGCAGTAGAAAATCTATTCCTTCGATACTGAAGCGTAATAAAACTGTCCTCGATTCCGTCCTCCACCGTGCCTATGTTGGACAGATCCAGAATCATTACAACGCATTCGAAATATTCTGATCATATTGTGGCTCACATTGAAATGGGCAGCAACTCTAAGCGATGTACCAGCCATAACCATTCCCATAGATTGGCTCATCTCTTCAATACTTAAAGGCCTTAATGGTATCTCTAAAATGCATGCCAAACGCCTGAGAAGGATTATTCACTTTTACTGCATGTTATATAAGTGTACCAGTTCAAATGTTGAGCAGTGTATAAAGTCGTTGATATGCATAAATGCGAATTATTAAAGATATTATTTTTTGTTTTTAAGGATTTTATATTATTTTTTTGTCTTGTGTGGTGTTCGTAGTTCGCAGTTAAAATTAAAAAGGTAAAGATTTTGCGTTATATACAGGGTGTGGAGCGATGAGCTTGAAATTAAAGGTAATGGCGGATAGAGTTATGTTAAAAATCTAAAATTACGAAGCTGTAGGTTTTGGATGACGCTGAGTTCAAGTATAATATTGCCCTGAATGTGACACTTCCGGTTATACCGGAAGTAGACGTCAACTTTGTTATTTTAAATGGAACCTAATATTTTTATTTTATTTTAGAATTCTACATGAAATTCTAGATAAAATTTGTGTACAATGAAGTATTTTCGAGATATTTCGATTTTTTTTAAATTTTGAGGAAATCCTAGTCCACATTGAATAACGATATATCCATTAATAACAAAGCTAGTGACGTGAAATTGTAACCAATAAACAACAAACGCTTGCCCGTTAACTCCACATATCCATCTCATTGATATTTGATACAAGGTGTTTTAAACTTAGCCGCCAACATGCATAATTTCAATCATTTATAAGTTGCTTACTTTAAATAGAACACCCTGTATTTTATTACATTTTCCGCTGTATTTTTTTAAGCCAATTCGTTTGGTATCAGTATTCCTTATACCTAAATCCAACCACTTTTGAGATATTTCATTATATTAGTTAAAACATAACAACACTTAATTATTTCAACATTAGTAAAGGGTAGGCCATGGTTGTCAAAGATTTGATAGTTAGAACGTTAATTGTTTATGTTGTTTTGACAGTTTTCATTGCCAGTTTGTATTTCATAGTAAATAATGGCAAATGTAGGATTTACTAATGATGATTTTTTAAATCTTATTATTATTTACGGCGAGTGTAATAGAATTGTTGAACGGACGTGTTTTTGCAGAAAGATATCCAAATCGACCAAATGCAACTGGTGATATTGTAAGAAGATTCCTTAAAAAGTGCCGTCAGTTTGGTCAATTTAAGACAAAAATTAATAAAAATAAACCAATAATGGACAGTGACATAAACGAAATTAATGTTTTGGGTTATTTTACGGTCTCTCAAAATGCCTCCATTAGAGATTGTGAGAGAGATCTTACTTTGTCGACGAGAACAATTCATCGCATGTAAAAAAAACACAAATGTAAACCATTTTCATATCATTCGATGCAACACTTACAATTAGGTGATCTTCCTTGAAGGGTAGAATTCTGTGAATGGTTTTTAAGGAAGGCGCAAGAGGATGAAAACTTCATAAAAAGGTTATATGGTGTGATGAAGCAAAGTTTTGCAAAAATGGATCATTCAATCGACATAATTCCCATATTTGGTCTAAGGAAAATCCACATGTTAGTAGAAAACGTTATTTCCAAGATAATTGGAGTTTTAACGTTTTTTGTGCAACAAAAGACGATAAAATTTTAGCATTAAAATTTTATGATGAAAATTTAAATGGTACAAGACATTGCCACATTTTATAAGAAGCCGTACGACCGGCGTTACATACTTTAAGAAATGGAGAGGCGGCTTCAGCTTGGTATCAGCAAGATGGAGCACCTCCTTATAACTTTGGGCCTGCTGCTCAGCATCTTTACATGTTTGATGATAGATGAATTGCCAATCAGGGGCAAGCGCTTGTTGTTCATTGGTTACAATTTCACGTCACTAACTTCGTTATTAATGGAGATATCGTTATTCAATGTGGACTAGGATTTTTTCAAAATTAAAAAAAAAATCGAAA
Source organism: Vesta saturnalis (assembly GCA_036346205.1). Taxonomy (NCBI): domain Eukaryota; kingdom Metazoa; phylum Arthropoda; class Insecta; order Coleoptera; family Lampyridae; genus Vesta; species Vesta saturnalis. The sequence goes on along the minus strand of JARFJB010002165.1, from coordinate 2,470,630 downwards.
TATCTCGAAAATACTTCATATAGGACATTGTGCACAAACTTTATCTAGAATTTTATGTAGAATTCGAAAATAAAATAAAAAATATTAGGTTCCATTTAAAATAACAAAGTTGAGTCTACTTCCGGTATAACCGGAAGTGCCACATTCAGCACAATATTATATTTGAACTCAGCGTCATCCAAAACCTACAGCTACGTAATTTTAGATTTTTAACATAACTTTATCCGCCATTACTTTTAATCAAAACTCTTCGCGCCACACCCTGTATTGTACGCTCTGTGTAAGTTTATAACTGTTGGAATATTAAATTTTAAAAAGTAATTTCGACAAGACGCTCTTCTGTGAAGGCCAATTATTATTTTTATTCCCTTTCTCTGTCATTTTAAAATGTCTTGTATACAGTGACCGGCATAAAGTTGGGTACAAATGGAAAAAAAGATTATTGTTAATTTCTCAGAAAATTTTATTCTTGATAAAAATGCCTTCTTGATTGCAGACCTAAAATGGACTATCTCGTTTCTTATACGAGGTAGATTCGAAAATATGAATGCGGCTCAATACTAAAGTACCCTTATTTTTCAAAATACACAAAAATGTCATTTGAAGAAGTTGTTTAGAACTGAAAAGATATGTCAAATACAATTTTTGTATCCAATGGGGTAAACTACATATTCCTTCAAGATTATATCTTATAAATGTGAAGGGGTTTATAGAGAATATCAAAACACTAAAATTTTATCAATAAATCCTTGCCCGCAAATGAATAGAAATTGATTTCTTTATTTAAAACTACGACTATGTCTCACAAGTACTCACTATTCCTTATTTCCCTTTCATATTTTGCAAAGTAGGCTTTGGAAAAACATTGATAATAGTCAACAATATCATTTTGATATTTCCGATATCGGTGTTAATCTAATTTTCACTGGTGTCAGCAAACTAATTATACACTGTAATGGCTGCACGTCCAAGTATCCAAGAAAAAGTTGAGATATTTTTAATGCAGGACACACTCATAAAAATATTAGTCATGCAACAGTAGCAAAAACAATAAAAGAATTTAAAGAAAGTGGATCTATTGAAAATAAATATAAAACAGAACACAGAAGAAATGTAACTGGTAATGATGACAATGTTATGAATGTTCTATCTACTGTGGAGGATCCAAGGACATTGTTATCACAGCGGCAAGAAATTGCGATGTGTTTGAGCGATCAATTGGAAGAATTATGCGATTAAATAGATTCAAGCCATACGAATCTAAATTTATTCATACCCTTCAGGAAAGAGACTAAGACGTAAGGTTAGAATTCTCTTTTTGGTTCCAAGGAGAAATAGAGAATGATGAATATTTTTCGAGAAGAATTCTTTATTCTGACGAATCCAGTTTTACATCAAACTGTATCGCAAATTCGCAAAAGTGTAGATGGTGGGCAGATGAAAACCCTAACTTTAAGATCGAATGCTGGGATCAATATTCGTTTAAAATCAACGTTTGGTGTGGAATTTTAAATGATGAAATTGTGGGACCAGTATTTTAGAGAAAATTTAAATTCAGCGAGATACTTAAATATGCTTCAGATATATTTATCAAATTATTGGGATGATCTTCCTCTGAGAACCAGAATCAACATGTTTTTCCAACAAGATGGCGCATCTATTCATTTAACGGTGGCGGTAAAGTCATGGCTGGTCCTAAAATTTCCTAATCGTTGGATAGGAAGATATTCCAACAATCTATGGCCTACAAGATCGCTCGATATCACCTCAATGGACTCTTTCCTATGGGGATATCTAAAGGAGAAAGTTTATAAACAGCGACCATTCAGATATTCAACATTTGGAAAATACAATTAGGAATTGTATTCGAACACCAACCCCGCAAATGTTGAGAAATGTACATCAAGAAATGCACAAACGTACAATACTTTGCATAGAGAACGGTGGGCATCACCATGAATGATAATGATATAGGTAACCTTTTTCACACCTTTGTTTTATGTTTGTGCTCCATTATCAGTTAATGTAGGTTATTCCAATATTTTTATTGAAACTACTTTCTTGAAATTTGAAGATTCTTTTATTTATTATAACTCAACGTTTCACAAAGGTGCACAAGGAGTTATTCGAAAATGTTAAAATTTGAATGTTTTGACGTTCTCTATAATCCCCCCCCCCCCACATTTGCTAGGTATAATCTTGAAGGAATATGTAGTTTTCCTCATTAGATGCCAAAATTGAGGTATTTTTAGGGATAATTGTAAATAACCTAATTTGTCACTTATGATGCAAATAAAACTTATGCTTTTTAGTGTATTGTTGTTCCATTAGAAAATAACTTACCTCCGAAAAATTTTGTTTCCCGAAAACTACAGGGGTGGTAGAAAAAATCAAAGGTAAAACGTAAACATTTTTTAGAGAAGCTGGTTGAAATTGTATATTTCTAAACAACTTTTTAAAATGATATTTTTGTGTATTTTGAAAAATACACTCTTGCGCCGCATTCACATTTTCGAATCTTCCTCCTATAAGAAACGAGATATTCAAATTTTTGCAAGTCCATTTTAGGTTTGCGCTCGAGAAGGCACTTTTATCACGAATACAATTTTCTGAGAAAAGAATAATACATTTTTTTCCATTTGTATCCAACTTTATGTCGGTCACTGTATATGCGGAGTTTGTAACGTGTCAACTCTTGTCTCTCGTTACCTTAATTTAAGTTTCGAAATTTTTATTATTATTGCTATTAATAGTACATTAGTATATTCAAGCATTCCTTCTTTGTTCTATAATTAATTTTTTTATATCTCGATATTTTTACTTTAGTCTACATAATTACGAGCACCTTTGTATATAGTCTGTTATGGTCTTTGTTCAGTGCGCAACTCGACACGCTTTGAGGCTTAACTCATTTCCGTTTGTTATGTCGTGCAGTAGGACTAAGGAAACCGCGTATGTTAAGAAAAAGCTTTTATTTTGGTAAATTTCCGTATTTTTAAAAGCGTGGTGTGACGTCACGATCTTTACTTGCTTAAAATCGCGCCTGATAACGCATTGTCACCTTTACGAACATAAATGGAGATACCTTTGTTTTGCATAAATCGCACATGCTGTTATACATATCATGTGTTTGTCGTCAGCAGCTTTAACAGTTTGAATTTGCCTTAGTCGTTTAATCTACATTTTCATTATTCTAGGTGGAACATTTTGTGACAATTACCTTATGCTATCATATGCTATAGTTCGTTTATATTTCGTTTATTTGTACGTTGAATACAAATGGAAATTACCTTTACATTATCGTATATTTGTCTTGGAATTGGAAATAAAATTTCTCAAGCTACAGTTCGTTTAACACAAGATTAAGATATTTATTTTGTACAAGTAAGTACTTATCCTTTTAGTGCAGTTTAAGTAAATAACAAATCAGTTAGTGTTATTTTGATACGGTTAAAGGGGAACAGCTGAGTTCTGCTCCTAAGATAAAAACATTTGTGTTCATAATCTATCGCAACTGTAATTTGTTGACGTAGGTCAGTACACGTTTCATAATTGAATACAGTGTTGATCATATTGCAATTTTGAATTTTAAGTAAACATAGATTATAAGGTTGTACAGTGTTTAATTTAATAATTTTAAGAACGTAAAGTTTACGAGAAATATCGTTTTAGTTATTTATGCTGATATTAATCAGACATTTTGCTTTATTAAATATACATTTAAATACAGCTGTTTAGTGTTTATTCAGATTACCTATTATGCTTTGAGGTACAACCTTTCTCAACTTTTGTTGTATTTTAACAATTAAACCTAGAAATTGAGTGGTGCCCAAAATAAATAAACGCTAATACTGATTAGACCTATGTATAAATCTCTGCTTCCCCCACACCTGAAGATAATGAGTTCGCAATTACAGTAAGTTTCATAAGTTTGTACCTCACTGAGCTAGACTGTGGTGGAATTTACCTTTCTAATTTAACAATCAATCACACCTAATTTTTTGTTTGTTATGAGTTTCCCCATAGTAATAATCCATATTTGATATGTGACTATATTAGTGAAAAGTACATTGTTCGCATTACTGATTTTGAGACAAAACCAGTTTAATTTATTATCAAGCTGTGTTCCTAATAGTGCATTAGTTTGCACCTCTTTAACAGCAAGTACGGGAGAATTTGTTATTTTATTGGTTTGGTTGTCTTCTATAACTAAGTTATCCATTTTTGTTTGTGTTAAAGATAAGGGAACTACTCTTATCGACATTTGTACATTATTTATTGTAATAAAAGCAATCTTCAATTTTACGTACTGTTTCATTGATTTTATTCTTGAGATTGGCAAGATTACTTGTTTTAATCACAATTGTTGCTGAGAACGCTGTTAATTTAGTATTGCCTAAATTTATATTTTGCGACAGGTCATTCACTAAAATGGGTAAGAGTAAAGGTCCAACTATTGACTCCTGTGGAATACCCAGTTATTTTTTATTTTGGACGATCTGTACGATTTAATAACATTATTGTGACAATGATTGATTTCTAATGTCGAGAATCGGTCTTTGAGGTATAATTTAATTAATTGTAATGCTACTCCATGGAAATCGTAATGTTCTAGCTTATTTAATAATAAATTTCTGTTCACTATATCAAATGCTTTTGATAAGTCGCACATGAAACATGCTACAATGCAATCCTATTTTATGCCCGTTAGAACATTCCACAAAATCTCTTGTAGCGCTGTGAGTCGACTTTCCAGACATAAAACCATGTTGTTTTGCGTAAAAGTAGTTATGCTTTTAAAAAAAATTTGGAATCCTAACTTTTATTGCTGATTCAAAAATCTTTGATACAGTTGACAAAACTGAAATTGACCTATAGTTGTGGATATCATATTTATTTTTGTTTTTAAATAATTTTGGCATTTTTTAATACATCTGGAATTTCACGGTTAATAAAGCCATGATTAATTAAGTGTGTAATAACGTGGGAGATAGTATGCCAGACGCCGTTTTCACAATTTTAACTGGAATTTCAGGATCATCATTTACATAACCATTTCGCACGATTTCTAAATTCGTGTGTTCTTTTGGTTTTTGATTTAAATCCGTTTTACTAATATTCCAAACCGTTTTTGTTACGCTGTGGGAGTGAATAATTGCATCGTTTAAGCATTTAGATTTTGCGTCAGTAATTACTTTCTTAAAGATTTTACAATAGCGTTTATAGTACTCCAAAAGTATAGAATCATTTTTTCTCCTACATATTTTTCTTATTTTGCGCTGAACTCGACTAAACGTGTTTATGCCACAACTTTTTTAAAGGAAATGCTATTTCATGTGCATTTCTTAGGATGTTACAGAACATTTCTGTTTCGTTTTCCGAACTATAAAATATTGATCAATTTGTTTCTTTTAAGTATTCTAAAAATTTATGAATATTATTTTTTATTATAATTTCTCTTTAAGAGTTATTAACAGAATTAACATAAATAATTTGAAGGTTGTGATCCGAAAAATCTATTTCTCCATTTCACGTTCTAAAAGGTGAGATTATATTTTTGTGAAAATATTATCTAGACAACTTATTATAAGTTTTGTTATGAACGAATAAGTTCAAAAGTAAATAAAAAATCATTGTTAACTTTATTACATACATAAATAAAAAGTTTACCTCGAGTAGGATTTAAACCGCCGACCTGCAGGCTCGCATTCCATTAATATAAGTAATTTGATTGTTATCTCATTAAATTTAGAATTTGCATCAGTTCTACATACATAAAGACAAAATTTACATCAATTGAGGCCTGTACTTCGATAGCGCAGTTGGTAGCGCGGTACTCGAGCAAAGTACAAGTCGTAGGTTCAAATCCTACTCGAGGTAAACTTTTAATAATAATTTTTAATTATCTAGACAAGATGATGAAATATTTGTTAGACGAGTGGGTTCAAAAAATGATGTCCTCATATTGTACGACTTAAAAGTAGATAAATGTTTTATAGTGTCGGTTGAGTGTACTGAAATATTGATATTGTCACCAGCTAAAAATACATCACCGTATTTAAAATCAACGGTATCTAACACGATCTCTAATTTTTCGGGGGATATATTAATATCACCTGTAGGAGGTTTGTGTATTATTCCAACACGCATGTTATTTGAAACTAGAACACCACAACATTCAATGTGCACCTCAACACTAATCTTACCTATATTTTATAGAATACAGTATTGAAGCTCATTTTTTTAAAATATTGCAGAACCTCCATGTTTATGATTGGTACAAGCAAAAAATGAAGCTATTGTAAACCCGTTTGTTGATGTTTTGTTAACCAGTGCTCTTGGATACATAATACAGATATGCAGTCATTTAAATTACTTAAAAATATTTCTAAATTTAACACTTATTTGCAATGCTTTGCCAATTTAAATTTAACGTATTAAAATTATTAATGTTTATTGAATTTATATCTCATACCCACCACGAAACACCAAAAAGTGAAGCAGTAGGATCATTATGACATTCTTTTAATACAGAATCGTGTTTATCTAAAGGTGTAACTAGCTTCCAATCAGAGATATTCAACTCAACGGGAAACGTAGACGGAAGATACTTAAATAAAGAATTATCATGTTCACGAATATTCGGATACTGATCTGGACTGGAATGTACTTTCTCAATCATATCTTTATACCATTTATCGGGACTAGAAGTTGACATATCAAGAGAAGATATTGCACGAGACCGGAATCATGCTGAACATCAAACGTAAATTGGGACAAACGCAGACTCCACCTAGTTAACCGGTCAGTTGGCTCATGAAGGTTATGAAGCCACTTAAGTTCTGCACAATCGGTAATAACGGTAAAATTTGTAACTTCAACGTAACCACGACAGTGTTCAATACCAAAAATAACTCTAACACGTTCTGTAGCGGCATACTTCTTCTCAGTATTAGGTAATGTACGACTTGCAAAAGCAAGCAGAACCACCATGTTCCTGAAACAATACTGCACCGGCAGCTAAATCGCTGGCGTCAGGCTGAATGTAAAATTTCTTATCAAAATCAGGAGACACAAGAACGGGAGCGGAGGTAATTCGCTTTTTGATATCCTGAAACGAGGATTCGGCTTCATTAGTCCACTTAATACTTTGACCTTTAGCTTTTGGTTTCAAAAGAGACGTTACGGGAGCTGAAAGTTGGGCATAATCCTTAATAAATCTAAGGTAATAACTTATATGACCACAAACACGCTTTATTTCGATAGTATTCCTGGGGTAGGGAAGTTAACAATCGTTGAAACTTTTTCGGGATCAGTACGAAGACCATGTTGATCAACAAAAAAACCTAAAAATGAAAGGGAAGGTCGATATGGGACTGAAAATCTTGTGAGGCAACTATAATGACATCTAAATATACGAATACTTGTTCGTCTAAAAGAGAGGGACTGAATATTCTTTCCACACATCCTTGCAATCTCTGAGGACTATTGGTAAGAACCATCGGCATCACAACATACTCAAAAAGACCTTTACCTAGAATAGTGAATGCAGTTTTTGCACATGACTCCTTTTCTAAGCTAATTTGGCAAAATGCTTTAGATAAATCAATGGAAGATAAAAACTTAGCCGAACCAAGAGGATTTAATATAGAATCGGTACGAAATAAGGGATACGAACTTTTTTTTCTCACACTTTTTAGTTTTCTAACATCATAATAAGCTCCATAATAGCCACCATTCTTTTTTTTAACTAAAAGCATAGGAGTTGACCAAGGGCTATTCGACTCATTAATCACACCTAACTGTAACATTTTATCCACTTCGTAATGTAAAACTTTTGCATTGCGGGAGATAATAAATATTGTCGTTGCTTTATAGGTAAGGCATCACCAGTATCTATACGATGTTCAATTGATGTAGTACGACCTAGTTTATCTGAAACTAACTCGTCAAACTTTAAGATAGTCTTCTCTAAGGTAAGTTTTGTTGAGAGGCAAGGGATTCATAAGATTCAATCATCTTAACGGAAGATACACAAATGTTTTGAATACTGCCATGCGAAGAAGTATTGGTTGAAAGGGGCATACTATAAGCTTTCAAACGTAAATCTAACTTAATTCCAAATATAGAACCGAAGTCCATTTCTAAAATAATACTTTGACTTATAGAAGGCACCACTAAACAACTTATCCATCGAGTAGAACTATTCACTGTAAACGATAATGAAATTTGACCAAGACATTCCTGCATACTATAATCAGCTGTACTTGCTGCTACACTACAAGGATTAATATTATACAGTATTCCATTGGTCTCAAGAAACTGTAAATCTGTGCTACACATAACTGTCGCTGCTGCATCACTATCAGTAAGACAAGATAACGGATGACCAAAATTTAGCAGTAAGATAAAGTCTATTATCAAACGTCGCAACTGTAGTTCTACATGAAGACGTGAAAGAATTAGCTGTTAAAAGTCAATTATTCCTCTCATCAACAGGAACTGAAATTTGGAACTTATTTCTCGAATATACGATATTTTTGGATTTGCCTCGTTTGGGTTTAAATAAGGTCTTTGTTGGATGGGGGTTGATTGCCTGAATCGGTAGGTTTTCGATTGGTTTTCATAGTTGGTAGATTGGTTTTCGGTACCGCACCTGTAGGGTTTGGAGCTGCAAGAGAAATGGAAGGAACACAAGTTTTTTGAAATACAACTAACACAAGAATTGCTGTAAATACCTTTTCTACCACACTTAAAAAACAAAAAGTTTGGCCAGGCTCAGAGAATTCACGATGAGTATCCTTTCCTATCACAATTGCAACACATACTGGACAAAATAACTTCACTAACTGTATTAGAGGTAGACTCACAGATAAACAAGCTAAACCAGGTTCTAAAAGACCAACACATTTTCTAGGTGACATACCTTTCTCTACGAAGTTTTAAATCTTGAACTACTCTACATACTTCATTTAATTCATTAATGGGCGAGAATTTTTTATACCAACATGGGATGCTAAATATATAATAAATTTGTTTGAACTTGTGAAACAATTTCTGTTTCAGACTTAGGGGTAGGTAATCTTTTAATAAGTCCCTGAACTGCAATAATATACGTTATAACATTCTCTTCTATACCTTGAGTACCCACGTTGCTGGATTTCTAGTGAAAGATCATACTCATAAGCGAAAGGTAAAAAATCTATTTTAATTAACTGCACTAAATCTGATCAGTTTCGCATAAGTCCTCGACTTTCTCTAAAAATGACATAACACTTTCACGAGGATTAAATAGTTCCTGAAAATTTAATTCCCTATTTATACACTGGAACTTGTTTTGGTCTAAACGAAACTGAAGAAGTATCATGAACTGTAACAACTGAAGCATCTATACATTCGTCTACATCTGTACGTTCCAATAAAATACCATTAATTGAACATAAATCTGAAATGATTTTCTCGTTACTTGATTTTGAATCATCATTAAATCGACAACAATCTATTCGTCTCTTCAAATGTATTGAACGCGATTTAGATCGTAAACAATCGTTAACTGTAAGAGGTAAATCATTATTACTTAAAGTTGTAAAAATTTCATCAAAAGCCTTTTGAAATTCTATAATTTCTAAATTTAAATCTGAAGGTATATTAAATTTTTCACAAGGTAAATCTTTGCTAAAATACCACGTAACTGACTTCTACATTGATTCTGTGTTAAACAAGGTTTAACTCCACGAGAAAGTAATTCTGAAACCACTTCATACTGCTTTAAATGTTGAGCATTCATTTTGAATTATAGGTACGTAAAATTCACTAAAATACGATAACAAATACACAATAAATGTAAACATAAGATATAACACAACATACATGAATATAAATCCTGTAAATGTAAAACATACAATACACAAGAGCAAAATTCAATATAAATGTATACTATAAATCTAAACGTACAATGCACAAAAGAGAAATTTAATATAAATACACTGTAAATGTAAAGGTAATTTGCACCACGGTCTAGCTCAGTAAGGTACTTACTTACGAAACTTACTGTAATTGAGAATTCCTTTTGAACATGTCGTGAGGGAGATAGAGATATATCCATAGATATAATCAGTAATGCATTTATTGTTGGATGCCACTTAATTTATAGGTTTAGTAATTAAAATACAACAAAAATTGAGAAAGTTGTACATTAATAGCATAGGTAATCTGAATAACACCAAACAACTGTATTTATATGTATATTTAAGAAACCAAAATGTCTGAATAATTCCAGCATAAAATAACTAAAACCATATTTCTCGTAAAACTTTACGATTTTAAAATTACTAAAATCAACACAACTATACAAGCTTATAATCTATATTTGCTTAAAATTTAAAATGTAATATGATTAACACTCTATTCAATAGTAAAACTCACCTATGTCAACAAATATTACAGTACGATAGGTTATGAACTCAAATGTTTTTATCTTAGGAACAGAAATCAGCTGTCCTCTATAACCGTCTCAAAATAGCACTATACTGTTCTGTTTTTCCTTAAACGTATATTGCAATGAAAAGATACGTCGTACGTACATGTGCTCAAAATAAACATATTAACTTCGTTTTAAGACGAATTACAGTTTGAGAAGTTCATTTCTCAGTCATAAAATAAACATATAGTACGAGACCGTAATTTGCAATTATCCTCACTAACGTAAAAAGAAACAAAATGGATGCTCAAACCACTAAGGCAGATGTTGCTTCATTTCCAATAACGAAAAGGTAGACCAGACTACTAACAGCAGGTGTACTAACAAACCAAAGGTACCTCCATTCTTAATCATTCAAGATATAATTGCATATCATCCACGCCATTTTATTAAACTTCATGATGTCACGATCATGCTTTTGCAAATAGGAAGTTCATTAAAATTTCATTTTTCGGTTTTCCTTAATGTGGACGCGTAACCTTGTACTCTATTAAATATAATAGATACAAAAATGTAATTAAAAGCCTTTTTGTAATCGTTACTTTTAATACATAAACAAAAAAATGGTGTATAGCTAAATATATAAACTTTTTGTATTGTGTTGTATTTAATTTGACATGTGTCATCAAATATTCCAAATTTTATTCTAATTTTATGTAAACGAGTACAAAAAATTCTATTCGCAACACATGCGCTGTCACATTTTTGGTGTTAGGCCTTATATTTTATCCCTTGGCTACGTCTCGGGTAAAAAACGTGGGCTTCGCACAAAGAAATATGTAAACAGTCCACTACTTACAAAAATAACTATTTTCTACGCATATGTCAGTAAACGACAAAAATCACACCACCAAGATTGCTTGTAAGGTACCTATTACAATGACATGCATGATTTGCGTGCGATTTGATGAAAAATCTGAAATTTAATGTTTTATTCAAATTGCAGTCTAATTATTTTCTATGTACTATGGTATCTGGTCTATTTACATAAACTTAATTCAGTAAAAAACAGAAAACGACGTATTTTTTTTTAAAAGAATTTTGAATTGAGATGATGTTGCTCCTGTTCACGTTATTCGACACAGAAGATTATGGCCAAATGACTTGAGTTTGAAAAACCTTTATTTTTGGAGTTAATATAGGCAATGTACAAGCTGTTCCAAAAAATGAAACATATCAAAGTTGCAACGTTTTCAATCGAACACCCTATATATTATTGCATTTTTTCAAAATAAGAATGAGTTTTACTAAGGTTTACCCGACTTAAATCTTACATGTTTTGAAATATTTAGCATTTTCTGAAAATGTGGTAATAATTTTAAACTTTAAGTTCTCAACAAGTATTCTCTTTTTCGTCAATTAAACTTTACACTTAGCTTACTATTTGATTATGTATCATGACGCACTGAATAAAACACTGACTAACATATACAAAGTGTTTATAAATCATGACTCAAAAATTTTAAGCTTTGGATAGTAATAACCTGATTAGTTTTAATAGAACACCCTGTACATTATGTCAACAGCAGATGTATAAATTAATTCTCTATGGAATACTATAACACTGTCATATGTCTTCTTGTTTTCAAGGAAAATGCACATTTTCAGAAAGCAAGTTATTTAAACAAATTTAAAACTTAACGAGTCGCCTATGGAAATTTGGCAACACAGAATTATTGTTTGAAGCTGTCAGTTATTCATAAAGGTCTGAAAATAGTTATGCCTGTTCGTAAATCGTTCACTTCGTTTTGTAGTGGTTATTTGTGCTGTATTTAAAGCTTATTTGTTGAAAATGAGAGTTTATCTAAAAGAAGAACGGATTTACATAATTATTATTGTCGGAGTATGTAACCAAAACGTTTTACTGGCATCACGAGTTCACGTTAATTGATTTCCCAACAGAAAACATCCAAACAAAGCTGTTATGGAGAGATTGTTGGCTCTACTTAAACGAACTGGAAGTGTTAATTATGATAAACTTTTGAACATAAAACTTGTGACAAAAAATGAAGAAACAGAATTAGCGGTAATTGCTTCTGTGATCCAAAATCCACATATAGGACAAAACCAAATTGCGCAGCGCATTACCATTAGCCAAGTAAGTGTCTTGAGAATTCTTAAAAAGCACAGCTATGATGATTATAAAATCCAGCTCCATAAAGAACTTTCCGAAAATGACTTCAAAGATCGAGTTGAATTTTGTATGTGAGCGTTAGACCGAGTGCCCGAGAATGAAACCTTTTTCAATGGATTTGTTAATAGACTCAATTCTCATTATTACGCCGATTTCAATCCGCATCAACTTAGAATGACTCATAATCAACACAGGTGATCAATAAATGTGTGGGGAGGGATAATGGGTTAATATTTTTGAAGAACATTTTAATGGTACATTGTTCTTCAATTTTTCAGCAAGAGAATTACCAATCCTAATACACGACATACCCTTGAACATACAGACAACACTGTGGCTTCAACTGGATGGTGCCCCCGCACACTTCCATCATGAGGTTCGAGATTTTTTAAATACAAATTATGGTTGGATTGGGAGAAATGGATATCAGAATTGGCCTCCACGGTCCCCTGACTGGACTTCACCGAATTTCTTCTTATGGGGATACGGAAAAACAACCGTTTACATGATACCTCCAACCACACCAGAGAATATGAAGGAACGTATTAGAGAAGCATTTAAAAGCATAAGCCCAGAAATGTTAGCAAATGTTGGTAGAGGTTTCGAAAAGAGGATCTGCTTGTGTTTAGGGACAGACGGTCGTCATGTTGAACACTTGCTATAAGAAATGTTTTTGCAGCTTTTCCACCATTCTGTTACGTTCATCATTATTTTAATTAGGAAGTAAATTGTAACATATCATTATTCAAATATGTTTGCCTAAACCTGCTCTTTAATGCCAACAATTTGAGTTGTCAAATTTCCATAGGCGACTTGTTAAGCGTTAAATTTGTTTAAATAAACTTAACTTGCTTTCTGAAAATGTACATTTTCCTTAAAAACAAGAAGAGTTAGACATATGACAGTGTTATAGTATTCGATAGGGAATTAAATTCTACATCTGCTGTTAGCATAAAATACAGGGTGATCTATTTAAACTAATCAGGTTATTAAAATTTTGAGTCATGATTTATAAACACTTTGTATATGTTAGTCAGTGTTTTATTCAGTGCGTCATGATACATAATCAAATAGTAAGCTAAGTGTAAAGTTTAGATGGGGAAAAGTGAATACTTGTTGAAAACTTAAAGTTTAAAATTATTACCACATTTTCAGAAAATGCTAAATATTTCAAAACATGTAAGGTTTAACTCGGGTAAACCTTAGCAAAACTCATTCTTATTTTGGTCGCAGAAACTAAAAATGCAATAATATATAGGACGTTCCATAGGAATGGAATTGATATGTTTCATACTTATGGAACAGCCTGTAATGTCGAAAATTATTTTAAAATGTACCGCCTGTAGGCCGAAAAATAAAACGAAAGTCAAGTCGTTTGGTCATAGTCTTCCATGGTGAATAACGTGAATAGCCCTGTATAGTAGACTGTGAAGACCAATGTCATCTCACATATTGTCACTTTTTGCAATAAAAAATACGTAAAAGTACTGCATGTTCTGAAGTTTCTGATTGAATTCAATGAATATGTCTAGTGATGAAATTATTACAAGCAGTCCGCCGGAGATACTTGAAAAAGCTCAGGCTGCACCAGATAATTTATTACCCGCAGAATCCAAAGAAACATACAAGATAACGTACCATAAATTTATGGATTGGCAACAAAAAAACAGCGTGAAATCGTTTTCTGATAATGTTTTACTAGCCTATTTTGAAGAACTATCGAAAATTATGAAGGCATCTTCACTTTGGGCAATATATTTGATGCTGTGAACTGCACTAAATATTAATAATAATATTAATATAGCAAATTATCCAAAATTAATCACTCTACTGAAGTGAAAGTCGGATGGATTTAAAAAAACCCTCACTACTGAACAGATTAATAAGTTTCTGCAGGATGCTTCAGACAATCAATATTTGCTGTCAAAGCTAAATCATTAAAATAGTTAGGTATACAAACTTAATCATAAATACAAAGGGATGTCTCGTAAGCCATAACCTTGAACAACCGCAAAATCGAAAATTCTGTGCTCATGAGAAATTCTGACAACTACCTATATAGGTAATCAATCAACAAATAGACAAAAATGTGCAGTTGCAACTGTAACACGTTAAACTGTTTGTCACCTATTTTATTGCCGTAAGCAAGAACTTAGAAATATAAGTTGAGGACACGTTGAGGACACGGGAAAATGGTTAATAATTGCCATCCCACATTCAAAAACTAAAAAGAAGCGTTCATTTGTGGTGTCGCAAACGTTTTATACTACACGTAAAAAGTATATGAATTTGCGTCCTCCTGGGATGGAACTTCCTTTATTTGTTAACTATAGAAATGGAATGTTTATAAAGCAGGTTCTAGGAATTAACACAATCGGTAGTATACCACGTGAAATTACAGAATATCTTCAACTTCCGGAATCAAATCATATACCGGCCACTGTTTTAGAAGATCGTCAGCCGCCATATTAGTGGACACAGGAGGTGATTTGTTATCTTTAAAGAAACTCAGTGGTTGGCAATCCTCTGACTCCCTAAAAAATAAAAATGATAACGCATTGCTAATATCAGATACAATTAACAAGTGTCAGCCTTCTTGTTCTACTAAATTAAAAACGTAGCGCAACTATTACAGAAAGTTATTCACTTCCTGCTCCATGGCTATAAATAATTGTTATAATAAAATTTAAGCACTTAGCTCCAAGTTTTATATAATGGAAAATAGGGTGGGTTGGGCGTAGAAAAAGTATAGTACGTAACACTAGTTATAATCTCATTAGACACTCATGAAATTTAAACTTTTTCACTTCGTGCGTAATGGTCTACTTACAACTCTTGTTACGTAATATACTATTATATACCTTACGGAAGGGAGTAAAACTTAAAAAAGATAACGTAACGAACGGTACGGCAGAAGAAACGAAAGTGCGTAAGCGTGTTCAATTCACGTTGTGCACAGAACACCAAAAATCCATCTCTAAAATATACATAGGGATTCGTAATTATGTAGAATAAAGAGAAAATTTTAAAATGTCAGAACTCTATTTCTTTATTACTAAGTAGAACTTCTGTCGTTTAGGAATTATATTCTAACATCTAAAAATTTATACTTACAATAAATATATTTAAATACTTGAAAAAGGAAATATAAATCTTTTATTTTGAAGCCCGTCCGTAAAACAATAAATTTCAAAAAATGATTATAGAAAACACACAATTTTATAAAAAAATTAAAATTAATAATAAACAATTATTGAAATTGTTCTAATATACCAGTTCGTAGAATTTTTTGTAGATGTGGTCTCAATAATTTAGATTTACCTAGATCGTTTATCTAAATATTTCCACCAATTCTTACAAACACTTTTAAGACACTCCCTCTAGAACTCCACCAGCAACAACTCGACGCAACAACTGTTGTTTTCGCAACAAAAAAAGTTAACTATGGAATAAATGTAAAAATGATAACCTCATCAATAGAAACATATGGGTAACAAGTGGATTTATATGTTTATAAAAATTGTACTTTTATGCACATATTTGCGTTTTCAATTTAAGAACTAAATAAATGTATACTGGGTGATTATAATTATTTACTTTCTCTGATCAACTTTTTCGATCGTGATCATTTTTGTTGAGTACGTCAAGCTTTATAGGTATTATTTAAATAATAACTTAAATTTAAGATAAAGGGTCTTGGTCGTCATATCATATTTAATTGTTTCTGTCGAAGTATTACCATTTTTTTTAATAAAACAATCTGCAATTCAATGGTATGAAAAAACTGTACAAAATTTTTAGTAGCAAAAAAAAAAAAAATAAATAACAGCACACTAGTAATAAAACACATTAAATTCTTTCAATTTTACTTCTGCTTGTTTCAATTATCAATTACATTGTATTGTGAGGCCATCTGTTGCACACATCAGATTTTTTTTAGTTAGTTTCACATGCGCTTTGTTTAATTGTCTTAATTCCTTGATGTTTTCCAGGAGTCATTTAATTTCTATGGCACCATAATCGGCTGTACTTGAGAAAAGTTTAAGTGGGTTCATTTGTTGTTATCATAAACTCTTTAATCTGTCCATTTGATTTTCTGCCCATTTTTACTCACTCTAACAGTCAATACTCGTAACTCTTGCGAAATCTTCTTAAAATCGATAAAGTCTGAAGAATTCATTAGTCTAACTAGATAAGACTGTTTTCGCCTTGCCAATTTAATTATGGGATGTAACGGTGTAGGTTCAAGGATGTCTTCTGCTCGAGCTGTTGCGGTATGGATCGCGCTGTGGGCAGAGTCAAAAAATTTTAGAGACCCTCTTTGAAGTTCATCAAAGTTATTTGGCCATTTCCGAGAAACCTATTTTACTTAGGCACTCATGTCATGGGAAAGAAAAACAATTCCTCTTAGCAATGTTGTAAAAGGTGAAATTGAAAGTCGATAATCTACTCTTGTAGTAAATAGCATTTTATTTGCTGATGGAAATGTGAATTACATGTTGTAAGTCAAACTCACCACATAAAAGATTTTCATCTTCCTTAGCTCTCTGTTTGTCTATTGATTTCAGCTCTCGAACTTTGTTTCTTGTACATGTTTCTTATACTTTTCAGCTAATTGTGATGCGACTTCATCATCCCCCTGTTTGTATGTCATACACAGGGAGCATTGATCCTTTTTAGGATTGTGAAAGAACAAATTTTGCGTTTCGAAAACCCAGCCGTAAGTATAATAACTGGTTTTGTACCTACATCCTGTCTTTTCAAGGTGTTCCAAAAACATGTGATACATCTTTGGCAGCGATAAACCAGGTTGCAAGTATTGTCTTGAGGAACTTGACCGACAATATTGGCTCTCGACTCGAGGAAACCTCCCAATATGTATTGCTATCTCTTTTAGAATTAATTCTTCCTTTTCTTTTTCGTTCTTACTTCTCTGTCTTTGTCCTCTATTTTCCCTTTCTAAAATTGCATTTGGCGTCAACTGGATAAAAACCGTTCTGCAGATGCGAGATCATACAGACAATGTGTTGAGAAATAACTTATTACAAACGATATAACCGGTTCTGTGTTTGGTAAGATAGTATTTCACCGTGTAACTTCGGCATGAATGAGCCTTTTCCGTGGTTTTTCTCTGTGTTGGTTGTCGTTCCATATGTCTCGGCAGATATTTTCTTTGTCCTGTTAAATTTTCTAATCCATAATACTGCATAGAAATCTGGCTTCTATTACCTTCACTAACACTGTTGCTTTGTTTTCTGCGTTTTTTGCATATTAGGCTATTGTATCTTTCTTTCAGAGATCTCGCTGTAACAATTTTCTTGGTTTTAGGACTTAAATACTGATCAGCTCGATCCCTCAGCTTTTTGGCTAGTTTTTCTTCGTTGGTTTTTCTTTGTTTGTTTTCAGTCTCCTTTTCTCCTTCCTCAACCACAAAGTCTTCCGGATTGAAATTTTGTGCTCTAACCTCTCCTTTTTCTATTCCGTCTTCAGCAGTAATAGCCTCGTAATTCCATGTCGAGTACAATACGTATTTTCCAAAACACAACGATGCCTGGCATTTATGACAAGCACACCATACATCCTTTTTGCACAAATGTAATTCACATTGGCCATAAGAAGGATCTGCAGTAGGATCAGTTTCATTGTTAGTTATGGATAATGAGACAAACTAATTACATTTTTCCGAGTCTATCCGGTATTTTAGAACTTCAGTAGATGTGGGGATAATACAACTAGCGGAATGTCTTCTGAACACGAATTTGATTTTTTATTTTACTTTGCTTAATGGGATGGCCTCAGAATCCGTACAAAAGTCTTCTACATGGCTTTCTTCGTGTTCTAATTCTTCCATAGCGATCACCTTGCCTTTATGCCATAATCCATTATAGAGCATCTTTACGCCACATCCAAAGTATTACTTCCAATTACTTTTAGTTGTCGTAAATCAACGACAATTTTTGTTCCATCTTCCCACAAAACCAAAGTATCTATTTTTGTAAAGGTATCTGAAATAAATATAGTTATTTATTATACAAAATACCTTGTAGAGCGTGCTGTGGATTCTATCCCGACGCAAAACAGAGGGATAGAAACAGTAAGTGCTAAAATCTTGATTTTTTCCCGCGTATACTATTTTTTTCTGTGACAATGTACCATATTAATCACCTGCGTTGTTACCAATTAAAAGAATATTTAAACCGAAACATAAAAATTTTCATATAGCTGAAATTAATTAATTTGTAATGCGCGAAAACTCAGCCCAAAATTGCAGTAATTTAGTACCAATTAGGGACTATACAGTATGTCTCAAAATTCATGATGGACCTATTGGGATCTCGGAAACAAAACAATATAGAAAAATGGTTAAAAGATGAAAGCGTCTAAAAAATTATGTTAGTGGTATGATTCTAGATCTTCAAGTTCTTGACTTGCTCTGTCATCAAGCAAAACGTTCCACAAGAACAAGCTTGTGTTGGTGTTTTTCATATAAATTCCGTTGCACGTCATAAATTGATTTAGCTAGATCCAACAAATTATCCATATAACTGTTTCGTAACTCAACACGATTCAAAAGAGAGAGAAACGATCTAGAACGTTGGCACCACTTACATAAATTTATGGCATGCAACGGAGCTTATATGAAAACCCTTAGTCACTGTTTACTTGTTAATGTTATATGAACCACTATACCAAAGGCTAAATTTATTTGGCTATGCTAAAGTACACGCCTTAATCGAATTTCTCTGTATACACGTATACCTTCCAACCTAAATATACATATGACAGGTTATGCAATCGACATTTGTTTCACTATCAATAAATCGACATATTACATCAATTCACAGCATTTGACAAAGCTACGCCAATATCGGCCATGATGTATGTGAGTCTGTGTATCTGCGTGTCTGCGTGTCTGTGTGTCTGTGTGTCTGTGTGTCTGTGTGTCTGTGTGTCTGTGTGTCTAAGTATCTGTGTTTCTGTGTGCTTCAGTGCCTGTGTGTCTGTGTGTCTGCCTATCTGTGGTTGTATGTGTGTGTGTGTGCGTGTGTGTGTGAGTGTGTGTGTGTGTGTGTGTTTGTGTGCGTGTGTGCCTGCGTGTCTGCGTGACGGCGTATATGCGTGTCTCCGTGTCTGTGTGTCTGTGTGTCTGTGAGTCTGTGTGTCTGTGTGTCTGTGTGTCTGTGTGTCTGTGTGTCTGTGTGTCTGTGTGTCTGTGTGTCTGTGTGTCTGTGTGTCTGAGTGACGGCGTATCTGCGTGTCTCCGTGTCTGTGTGTCTTTGAGTCTGTGTGTCTGTGTGTCTGTGTGTCTGTGTGTCTGTGTGTCTGTGTGTCTGTGTGTCTGTGTGTCTGTGTGTGTGTCTGTGTGTCTGTGTGTCTGTGTGTCTGTGTGTCTGTGTGTCTGTGTGTCTGTGTGTCTGTGTGTCTGTGTGTCTGTGTGTCTGTGTGTCTGTGTGTCTGTGTGTCTGTGTGTCTGTGTGTCTGTGTGTCTGTGTGTCTGTGTGTCTGTGTGTCTGTGTGTCTGTGTGTCTGTGTGTCTGTGTGTCTGTGTGTCTGTGTGTCTGTGTGTCTGTGTGTCTGTGTGTCTGTGTGTCTGTGTGTCTGTGTCTGTGTCTGTGTGTCTGTGTCTGTGTGTCTGTGTGTCTGTGTGTCTGTGTGTCTGTGTCTGTGTCTGTGTGTCTGTGTGTCTGTGTGTCTGTGTGTCTGTGTTGTGTCTGTGTGTCTGTGTGTCTGTGTGTCTGTATGTCTGTGTGTCTGTGTGTCTGTGTGTCTGTGTGTCTGTGCGTCTGTGTGTCTGTGTGTCTGTGTGTCTGTGTGTCTGTGTGTCTGTGTGTCTGTGTGTCTGTGTGTCTGTGTGTCTGTGTGTCTGTGTGTCTGTGTGTCTGTGTGTCTGTGTGTCTGTGTGTCTGTGTGTCTGTGTGTCTGTGTGTTGTGTCTGTGTGTCTGTGTGTCTGTGTGTCTGTGTGTCTGTGTGTCTGTGTGTCTGTGTGTCTGTGTGTCTGTGTGTCTGTGTGTCTGTGTGTCTGTGTGTCTGTGTGTCTGTGTGTCTGTGTGTCTGTGTGTCTGTGTGTCTGTGTGTCTGTGTGTCTGTGTGTCTGTGTGTCTGTGTCGTGTGTCTGTGTGTCTGTGTGTCTGTGTGTCTGTGTGTCTGTGTGTCTGTGTGTCTGTGTGTCCGTGTGTCCGTGTGTCCGTGTGTCCGTGTGTCCGTGTGTCCGTGTGTCCGTGTGTCCGTGTGTCCGTGTGTCCGTGTGTCCGTGTGTCCGTGTGTCCGTGTGTCCGTGTGTCCGTGTGTCCGTGTGTCCGTGTGTCCGTGAGTCCGTGTGTCTGTGTGTCTGTGTGTCTGTGTGTCTGTGTGTCTGTGTGTGTGTCTGTGTGTCTGTGTGCCTGTGTGTCTGTGTGTCTGCGTGTCTGCGTGTCTGCGTGTCTGCGTGTCTGCGTGTCTGTGTGTCTGTGTGACTGTGTGTCTGTGTCTGTGTGTCTGTGTGTCTGTGTGTCTGTGTGTCTGCGTGTCTGTGTGTCTGTGTGTCTGTGTGTCTCTGTGACTTTGTGCCAATGTGTCTGTGTGTCTGTGCATCTGTGCGTCTGTGCGTCTGTGTGTTTGTGTGTCTGTATGTCTGTGTGTCTGTGTGTCTGTGGTTGTATGCGTGTCTGTGTGTATGTGTGTCTGTATGTCCGTGTGTCTGTGTCTGTGTATCTGTGTTTCTGTGGTTGTATGTGTGTGTATGTGCGTGTGTGTGTGTGTGTGTGTGTGCGCGCGCGTGTGTGTGTGGATGTGTGTGGTTGTGTGTGTATGAGTGTGTGCGTGTGCGTTCGCGTGTGCGTGCCCGCGCTTGTGTGTGGCTGTATGTGTTGTACGTGTGTATGTATGTGTATGTGTGTGTATGTGTGTTTGTGTGTGTGTGTGTGTGTGTGTGTGTGTGTGTTTGCGTTCGTGTGGATGTGCGTATCCATGTGAGTGTGTGGGTGGGTGCGTGCGCGTGTGTGAGCATGCGCATGTTTGTGCGTGCGTGTTCTTGTGCGCGTATATGCATATATACGTGTGTGCGTATATGTGTTGTTCCAGAGATAGTTGCTAGGGCCATATGGTTTCGGGGTAATAGGAATTGCTTATGTGGGAATTGAATAGGCAGCTTTGTATGACATGAGTGCTTAATAGTAGATCTTGAAAACTATTAGATCAGTGATCTAAAGTGATAGTTGTGACCAGATAGCAGAATTCATGCCACTATTATTTTAAGAATAGTATGTAATCAGATATGTGCATGGATATTAGTTGTGTATCAGAATTGCAATTCCTTTCATTTCCCTTACATTGTTGTCTTGTAAGTAAGGTAAGGGTACGCCTTTGCGTAGCATCTCCGGAACTGGCTACTTTTATTCATTATTCTTTTATATCGGGAGACAAACAAGGGAGTTAAGCATAGTAATGGAATGTTTACTCTCGTTGGTGCAAAAGAGCGTTTAAACTAACTATGCTACTGCCAGCGTAGTAGAATCGCATGTTTAAAAACTACTTTGCTTTGTAGACCACTCTCTTGGCGATAACGTGATACTTACTAAGAAAGGTGTTACATAGTGAAAGGATATAGGTTGCCAACAAGATGTTTAAGCATAAGAAGAGCCTGAGAAGCTAATGGGTGTTGGCTCATGTCGCAAAGAGGAGCTACTTTTGTAGGAAGGGTTGGGATCTCTCGCTATTTCTTTCAGAGCAAACTGTAAGGAAAGCGGTTTTGGACTGTGGAAGATTTACACTGATCGTTTCTACCCAATATGGAGACACTGCTTTATATCGATGTAAGGTTTGAAATCGGAAGGAATTCTGACGAAGAATGTGGGTTCGTTAATGGCAGGAGATTATTCTTGTGACCTTGGTAACACAAAGAAGGTTTTATAGGCTGCATATTCTCTTCTGTGGTACTGCCATGTGTAAGCTCTCATGCCGTATAACAAAAATGAGTTTGGGCTTGTAAAAGTTGTAACTAGAAATACGGGTTGTGGTAACGAAAGGGGTACCAAAGGTAGCATGGATTTGTTTCTCTACCACGGGTGTAGGGATGGTTTGGAAATTACAAAAAGTGCCTTGAGGTTGTGGTTGTATTCCAGGTCTATCCACGGGTGCTAGACACGGCGCAGGATAACAAACAGTTGCATTTGAGGAGTAACAGTTTATGAAATATTGCCAATAAAATAAAAAGATTTGGATGCAGTAGCTTGAGAATGAGGGTGTTGTTGACGGAGGTCAGGGCAGCGTAGGTTACAGACAGTATCATCAGTGTGTTAGGTAAGGATAACAGGACTAGGAGGAATGTGTTTATCATGTTTTACCATGGTTATTGGTCGCAACATTCGATTGTAAAATGCGGATTTTCTGGACTCCACCAACGGAAATTTTGTGAATTCACGGTCCCATTTGAACGAAAAGTTGCCTCGTCAGTCCAGAGTATTTGATAAGGGAAACGGTTATTTTCTTCCTTCATCCCTTTAAAGCGTTTATAAATTTTGGCTTGTATGGGCGAAACTTATTTTGTGCAGGATTGCTCTCACAACTTCCCTGTTATATCCCGTCGATTCGGCAATATTCATGATGTTATTCTGTCCTTTTTCAACCACGTTTAGACAAGCAGTTAATTGAGCTTCTTTATCATTTTTGTTTGCGGTATGGCGTTTTTTAAATGTATTTACAACAGACCCTGTTTGTCAAAATTTGCTAAGTATTATGGATGCTGTACTTTGTTTAACATTTGTCCCCCAGTTATTAAAAATTTCAGCTACCTGCCGGTGAGATGTATTTTCGTCACATAATAAAACAGTTTCGACTTTTTAAACACAGTCAAAATCTAAATATCATGATTGCTACTTGTGATATTCTGTATTATGTCAACACAAATAAAGTTTCCATCACGTAAACTTTTGTTTTCAATGGCCTACTTGTAACATTGTTAATGCCTACGTCTCCCTTTACGATTTCTGGCCAAATTTAACGTTTTTCATTAAAAGAGTGGATTTAAACAATTAACTATCATAGTGGAGATTACTTTAAAACATCTCTAAACTTTAAGAGAGTGTTTAGAATTAGCATAATATAGGGATTATGTCACTTGGAGAAAACCTTGCGTCACTAAAGTAATTTTTTTTACAACCAAATTTTTTTTGCCTTAAAAACTATTAATTGGATCGATAAATTTAAATGAATTTATTACCATCAGATAAAAATTTCATTAATAAATTGACTAGCATCCGTTTTTTGCTCTTATTTTGGCAAGAAGCTGCTATTGGTCAAAAATCAAATTTAACCTAGGTGTCTGAAAATTGGTCTACATAAAAAAGAAACAACTTTTTCATATAAAGTTTTTCAAAATTCTGCCAAAGAAACTATTTTTTGGCCATTTATTTTTTAGAATGTCAAATTGACAGATACCCAAGAGCAACAGATTGAAATTTTCTATGTAATTTTGGATCAAATTCCAAGCACCAACTTACGTCAAAGTCAAATTTCACCTAAATTCATTTAATACAACATTTTCCCATATGATCCGGAGTTTATCTGAGGATTTCTCCTTAACTATTACAGATATCAATACCAAGTTTGGTGTAGTAACACACGATCATTGGACCTACATTTTAAAAATATTTAGGCATATACAGGGTGATTGACAAAAATATTCCAACCCAATACTGTGTTTCTATAAATGGAACACCGTATAGAAATTTATGTCTGTATCACTAACCGTTCTTCTGTAATTTTTCCCAAATGCAACACCCAGTATATTTTTTCACATTTTGATTCCGCGTGAAAAGTAGATACTAATTGATAATAAGTTTCATAGCCATAAGACGGACCCATCTTGAGATATTGACGCTTTATTTGAAGATATTGACATACAGAAGAACAAATAAAACAAAATCCAGAGCAAATAAGAAAATACGAATGGCAAATAAAGTCGTTAACAGAGGAAAACTAAATTAATTACTAAACAATAAAATAATTCTCTAAACCGAAAAATAAGTTGAACAAGTAAACATAAACGAATAAAACCATACATTCAAATTGAATGTTCAAAATGCTGACCACGCCTAAGTAAACGAAAGATTCACTCACAACAACATTCGAGTCTATTTTTGTATTTTTCATATCTTTGCTTGTGGTGGGAGGATGTTGGTAAACTTCTTCTTTAACGTAGCCCCAAAGGAAAAAATCAACGGGCGTAAGATCCGGTGATCTGGCTGGCCATTTTTGCACACCACCTCGTCCTATCCACCTCATCGGATAATTTCTATCGAAATATTGCCTAACGTTGATAGCATAGTGTGGAGGACCGCCATCCAGTTAAAACCAAATATTTTTCAAAAGCTCGGGTAAATCATTTTCCAAAAACTATAAAAAAAAAGGACCAAACACAATAAATTTGATTATACCACCCCACACATTAACTAACCATCGATGCTGGTCATCAACAACTCTTAAGATGTGTGGATTAGTATCGGAATAGTGGTGATAGTTATATGTATTAATATTACCATTATTGTGAAAAGTTGCCTCATTCGTAAATAGAATGTTATAAAATTGGGTTGTTCATTGACTTTAGTAGTTACCCATTGGCGAAAGATTCACGATTTGGAAATCTATTTTACTTAAAGCTTGATGTTTCTGGATATGATAAGGATGAAATTTGTTTTTTTTTAATAAAGCTCCGAACTGCATGTCTAGGTGTATACTTAGCTCTCTGGTACTAATTTGCGGATTTTCTATAAGAGATTCCACAACTTGAAATTCAATTATTTATTTCGGCTTGTTTTTGCGTGCTTGGGATAACACACACTGCCAGAATTTATAAATTTCTCAGCTACATTCATAAACGATTATTTTCGCGGCAGTTTTTTCTCTGGGTATCGTTCACAGTACAAACGGGTAGCCAGAAAAGCATTTATTTGGGCTTCGCCGTAAATAAAGATCATATCGAGCATTTCTTATTTGGAAAAATTCATTTTATACAAAATTGACAAAACGCCAATCCAAAAACACACAAACTAATGGAACAATATTTTAATGATTATACAAACGTCAAAATAATACATGCAATTGTTCCTCTTTATTACGAGCGGCTAGCCTACTTGATTTGTTTTGTTGAATTTATTGTCATAATAAATTTGTATTTTAGAACATTTTTAAGTAGAAGCATCAATATCTCAAGAAGGGCCCGTCTTATGGCTATGAAACATATTATCAGTTAGTGGCTACTTTTCATGGGGAATCGAAATGTGGAAAAAGATACAGCGTGTTGCATTTAAAAAAATTGAGAAAAATAAAATTTCGCGTAAGTTAACCATTCTGCATAATTTTGTGTTTTCTAAAAATTTCCCAGTTTGCTTGTTAGACTATTATTAATAGTCGGTGGTATAAACAGATTTAAAATATCGTGATCACAACGCTCGTATCGTGGTTCCAAAGTTAACTCTGTTTTGTGTCCCAAATTCGCTTCTCTATAAAGGGATCTCGGCTTCTGTTATACTTACGGCAAAGGTTAAATGGGGAAAGTTTTATAGGAAGCTTAGAGCATTCAATATCCGGTTTCAGATTTACGATCGGTCAATTGGTTTTGAAAATATCGGCGAAAAACCGAAAATGGCGGATTTCGATTTTCGCCAGTAAATCCGAAATGGTTAATTTGACAGCTGTAACAATGTGAGATTATTCGGGCACTTTTTTAAGACGAATAAGATGGCGTGTATGACATGTCACAATCGTCTTTTGTTATCCCACAATCTGCCTCAACTTTCATATTTATTATTGCCGCCATATTAGATTTTTGGATTTTTTTAAATATTTCCAGTTTAGTAATGTCTCACAACTGCATAAAAGATTAGAGTTTCATCGAAATATCTCACTTTCTAAAGTTAGGTCTTATTTATTATTAGTAGGCCATGATTGATTTGTCGCAAAATAACATTAATAAATAATGTATAACATTCTTTGAGTTTTCAATAAAACATGAAATTAAATAACGACCTCTCGACAAGACAGATGTTTTGGGACAAATTCCCAGCTATGAGTGTGTTAAAAATGAAGCCAGAAGAATCCTCATTAATTTAATTAATACTTGAGCCTTTGAACAACCTACAATAAAATTACAATTACAATTAATTTACAGATTTGCAAAATGACGTCCATTTACATCGAGACATTTTTGACAATTGGTGACTGTTTTTCGTACAACCCTAGCAAGTGTATTTCCGTTAACACTATTTCTAAATGTATCCAAAACTCTCTGTCTCAGGATTATAGTCAAACAAAAATGGTCCTATAAGTCGATTTCCTTCAATGATTAATATTTTATAATACATAGGTGCTCAATTAAAATAGATAAGTTAGATTAAATTACCAATAACCCCACACCAAACGTTACTTCCAAATCTGGTCTGTAGACGTGTATCTGCCACTTCGTGAGGGTTTTCTACAGCCCAATAATGAATGTTGTGCTTATTAAAAACTCCACAATTCGAAAACCTACTCTCATCAGACCACAAGACATGATTAACAAAATCGGGATTTTCATTACACATTCTAGTATATCACTCGCAGAAGTGCATTCGTCTTGGAAAATCAGTTTCTTTAAGTCCTTGAACTATTGTGGGTTTGTATGGATAGTAGTTATTCTTTTTTAACACTCTTTGTACCGTCGATTTTGACACACGAATTTCCCGTTCTACCGTTCTTACCGATGCACTGGGGTTTTCGTTGACAGCTTGTAAAATGTTTCTGTCACGATTTTCATTATCAATATTGTATCCGCTTTTAGGTTGTTCGAAGGCCCCATAGTTAATTAAATTAATTACAATTTTTCTGAAGTGGGTATTATGAGGCTGCCGTCGTTCGGGGTACATCTCCAAATACCTCGCTGAGGTAATGTTGGCGTTTCTGTTTGACTGCAAGTAAAGCGCTAACATGTCAAACTTTTCTTCATTTGAATAGGGAATACCGGCCATTTTCAACAGGCTTTTACAATTTGTGTGTCACGTTTATGATTTTAATGACAGAAAAGCGTACTACTTATGAAAACACTTCTTTGAATTATTTAACGTCAAAGTCAGAGCCACCTTATATGGAAAAAATGAAACCCAATTTTACTGACAAATAAATCATCTCCTCGTAATAATAATAAATAAGACCTAACTTTAGAATGTGTGATATTTCGATGAAACTCTAATCTTTTATGCACTTGTGAGACATCACTAAACTGGAAATATTGCGCTCTTTCCAAAAATCGAAAAATCCAATATGGCGGCCATAAGAAAAATGAAAGTTGAGGCAGATTGTGGGATAACAAAAGACGATTGTGACGTGTCATATACGCCATCTTATTCGTCTTAAAAAATTGTCCGAATACTCTCACATTGTGACAGCTGTCAAATTAACCATTTCGGATTTACTGGTGAAAAAACGAAATCCGCCATTTTCGGTTTTTCGCCGATATTTTCAAAACCAATTGACCCATCGTAAATCTGAAACCGGATATCGAATGCTCTAAGCTTCCTCTAAAACTTTCCCCATTTAAGCTTTGCCGTAAGTATAACAGGAGCCGAGATCACTTTATAGAGAATCGAATTTGGGACACATTGTATATATATATATATATATATATATATATATATATATATATATATATATATATATATATATATATATAACTGACGCTCCGCAGCAATAATAACCAAACCGCTCCTTTATTAATAATTTGCTCCCAAACATGCAATTTGATTTATAAATGTTTATAATATTTAAAAAAATAACAACAAAATTATGCATTCTACAACTTGGACATTGGAAAGGAGTAACATTCCTACGTATTAGGATTACTATCTTAACGTCGGCTATCCCCCATTATACGCTGTATTATTATAAATGGTAATGGGTGCCGTACATTCCTATTTAGACTACGCCCTTGAATACTAACCAAAATTAACATAAAAATGTTTTACACAAAACAGTGCTATTTTTTAACCTTCAGCAAAAGTTACTAGACAATCTTACCTTATAACTCATTTTCACACTTAAGGATATTTTAATGATTTGTCCACTAGTGTACCCACACAATTGAACTCATAATTTAAACCATGGTAGGTTTTTTTTATAATATTTAAGGTAAATGGGACAACATAATAATTTCATTAGACGATACAAAAACGTCTACGTGTAGGAAGTACAGTAGATAATTGATTACCACTCTTAAGGTTGACTAAATTAATTGTAAACTCGTACATGACGAGTAAACAAAAGGCAATATGTAGATTCTGGGAAACATGAAATGATGTATGAAAGGCTTTACAACTTACTTCGTAATTAGATCATATTATTATAACAGGCTTATATTTTGCGTTTTCACAATTTATAAATTGTTGGCACTAATACTTGTTAACACCTGTAAGATTTACTTTTAAACATACGAATTTTGCAAATAGTGTGCCCATATATTTTTAATTATCATGGAATGAAGCAAGGGGAAATGATTTGGTACTAATCTTCATATAATTATGATCACGTTGAATATTGTAAACAGAAGAACTCTTCAGAAATACCCGGCAAAACTGATCCAAAAGTAATGATAAATAATTTAATACTGCACGAACCGAATAGGTGACAACATAAACAGGAGGATTGACAAACTAGACGTAATAATTGAATACAATACGTTAAATTATGGACTTTTAGTATAATGTACGCAGAGACGTACAGGGTGAGTCAACGATGTAATGATTAGCTCTGTTATTAAAGAAACCATGAAAAAATGTTTCAGGCAAAAGTAGTTTGATGGAAAACAGTGCATAACTGGATCACTGAATCTATGACGAGCAAAATACACCCACGTACCCCATAACATTAAAAAGACACCCAATGGATTTTTATAATTTTATGTGGTACCTGGGTGTATTTTATTTATTACAGAGTATAACATAAAAACCTCTATGCGGGATCTGCTAGGTAGTCGTGTTTAATACAAGTTGTCCTATGTTAAATAGCACATAAAAATAGATTACAGAAGTGTTGTATTTATTTTAAGAGTCAGTTTCCTTTATTTCAATGTTTATTTATTAATTGAATACACTATGATCAAAAAGTCCGGGAATTAATAAATAAAAGGGCTGTTTTGTTATAAAAATGTCAACTTTCACCATTATTACACATATTAAAATACGTTTTTGGGTTTTTTAATGGTGTGTTTGTATATTAAAGTTATGCAATCCAAACGTTTCGATAACACTTATATTTATTTTCGTCAGTATTAATAGGTATTATCTTTCAAAATTGTTAGATATGTTGAAACAATTTTGTGAAATTTGTGTTTTCAATTTTTCAAAAGTCAGAAAATTGTTTCAACCTCAAAATTAATTGCTCAAATAATCAAAAAAAATCTGATCAATACGGTAATTAAAATGAAAAACACGTCACAACAAAACTAAACAACGATCAAATATTTACTTAGGTCCTAAAATTTACTAAACGTCAATATCGGGGCCGTAATACTCAAATCGAAAAATACGCAGCTACACCATAACAACTGAAGCAAATTGGCTTACCTGTATGGAAAATCTGGGTACTACGTTGACTACATTCGGTGAATTCATTCCTATGCAAATCACTTTAAAAAAATTTGCGACTACCCGCAAAGCTATCGTGTGCAAATACAAACAGCTGATCGGTTCAACGGCCTAATTACTTCATAATTCCGTTACTATATCTATTAACTATCTATTAACTACTAATTAACTCTCATGTTATTACGTTAAGGCTTGAACTAAATAATAAAGCAACTGAAAGGTTGTCATTGTAAAGTTAAATAATCTGAAATTTCTATAAAACCAACAAATAACTCAATAACTGAATGCAATCCAAAAAATAAACTTTTAAATTTTGAATAACCTTAGTAATGCGAACGTTGTGAGGAAACATTAACAAGAAAAAAAAATAACATTCGATTAATAAACGTTATCCATATATTGAAATGTAATAAAGGATTAAAACAAATAAGTATTTTGTCCGCAACACATTGAACAAAATTTTCTACCGTAAAATTTAATAAAGCTGGTTCAGAATGAGTTTTGCAAGCTCAGATAACCCAAATTTATCTACCTTAAATTTTTAAATCAGTAACACCAAAAATAAATCGTAACAATAATAAAAATTTCGTTGAACACATAAATTTGACAATCAGTAATATGTAATTTTAGTTAGCCAAATCAAAATAAAATACATATAAGTTCCATATGACATGCGCACGAATACGGTTTATATCCGGAATTGATATCTAAACGTTACTAGAATAAACTGAATCAAAAGGCATATTCATTCGTCTAAATGAATACAAAAAAACATTTTATTGAAGTCGCCAACAACTGTAAATTTCAGGAAAATATGTAGTTACCTTCACAAAGCACGAAATTAATCAATCGAACTTCCTTTTCTTTTCCACAACGGTACTTGCAATGAACCTTTTAATATTTAATCGATGTCAACTAATGACTCCTTCAAGTTGTATTTGCAGAAACTTGGTTAACAACAAATATTTAAACCAAAAACCCTACGCTACGATCACATCTAGTTGACGTTAATACATACACAAAACTAACTTTACCTTCATTTACTTAAAACTTGTTAAAGCGTCACTATTTACAGCAAATTTGTTATTTATTACAGGCCCCCGGTGTACTTGAAGCTAACATATTTTAACCGGAACCATTTTACACCGAATCCGCCAGAAAGGCGAGATTCACCCAAAAGAAATAAGGTTCGCACTAGTAATAGACACTTAACCCACTTCTCTAAACTCTATAATGTCTATCACTGACAACGATATACTATACTATATAATTTTACCGGGATGGGTGAGTCTAATCAATATCCCCCTTGAAGGGTTAATAGGGAATCTTCCCCAACGAAAGCTCTTTCATTACGGTACAGACATACGAAGGTGCCCATCTGTTTGAACCTACACGCGGCCGGGCCCGAAACAAAAAAAAACTGTAGCCTTCGCCTACATCTCTATAAAGACGGACCACACACAAATCTCTTAATTTCGGTCATCTTCCATTATATCCAAACTAATCAATTATATTGTTCATGACTTTAAAATATGATACGCGCTAAAAACAAAAAGCATTTCGGAAAAGATTACGTCATATACTTAAACTGCACTCCCATGGTACTTCGCCGTTATGGCTAAAATGTCATCTGTTTGTGACAAGTCTATTCTATGAAAATGAGATTTAAAACCACGTCTTTAGAAATTCATTTGTCTCTAGACTAAAAGTTATCAAAATGAAATGCGACAATCTGTCGCCTGTAACTTAAATTTGCAAACGATAAAAGTAATAATAATACTGAATACAATTTTACAAAAAATAATTTCAAGTTTAGTACCTACAAGTATCGATTTTTAAAATGATGAGGAATAACGATAATATTTACACAAAAACTAATCTAAATCTTTTTCACTGAAATAGGAAACTCACGTGCGTAATGAATCGTAATTTTACTACAACTTTAATTTATTAAAGGAAACGAAACCGAGCAAAAAATACGTAACCAACCCTCACAGAATTAGAATTGTAAATTTTAATCTGTAATAAAAAAATCCCCTAACATCCCCAAGTAGCAAACAAAGGTGAACACCTTAAAGCTTTCAGAAATTTACACTTTGAAAAGTTCAAGTTAAGTCAGAAGACCTAACTGGTTACTCAGTTGGTCAATAGATTCCAACTCATCCACCACCAAAACATTGGAAAAGATAATTATGTACAATTCGTGAATTGTGCGCTGGGGCACCATTCTGATGAAACCAACAATTATTAACGGAAATTCATCTGGAGGGTCTTCAATATCATTTTGACTAAGACATTTTTTCGCTGTTAGCGTTTCTTCGTAAAAACTATGAACGCGATTAATCGTGGGCCTAATATTCCACTCTAGGTATTAAAACAAAAATAAACTGGTGTCCCCAATACCAAAAAGTTTGTTTGTTGAACGTTCGTAAACAAAACTTTCATCTGACCATAAGATTTGGCAAGGTAAATTATAGTTGTTACTACAGATTTCAGTATAACATTCATAAATTATTCTTTGTCTGCCGTCATCCACTGGTCTTAAACCTTGACTAATATAGAATTTATATGAACAATGTTTGCTTCTCTTTAAAACCAAATGGGCTGTGGATATTGGTACCTGGGTGAAATATTGAATTTGTTTAGTTAACAACATAGGCTATTCAACCACCTTTAACACTACATTGTTTTCATTTTCTTCGGTAACTTTGCACCATGTATTTGTAGCTTTAGAAAAAACTTCGTATTGTATTAAATTTAATTCCAGCAGCTTAAGGACCGCTTAAAATACATTTCACTTGCGTTCAAAGAATTCTTCTGAAAAACTCAAATTTTTCTTAGAAATAACAGTTAATTGCAAGGAGCAAACATTTTTGTACAATAAACAACCGATTGGTGATAAATGTCTTTTGCCTTCTAAAGCCATCTTGATCAATTTTATTTACAGATTTAAAATAAAACATTAATCGCAGAAGCTTTTTGTTTAGAAAAGTTTATTAAGCTTGATATTTTTGAAAAGGAAATGACTTGTATTTATGAAAAAAAAGTTTGAGGTTATATTCCCAATATGAAACGAATAATCGAAAATCTGATAATTGATTTGCAATCTACATTTAAAAGTTACAAGGAATTAAAGAAAATCAGAAAAACCGATTTTCTCCTCTATGGATTATTTTCTTAGTTGACCGTAATGCACTAAATGATTCTTCACATTTAACCAGATCTGTATCTGTTACCGTTTCCGAGGTCAGCATGGTTAACGGG
Organism: Vesta saturnalis; assembly: GCA_036346205.1. NCBI lineage: Eukaryota > Metazoa > Arthropoda > Insecta > Coleoptera > Lampyridae > Vesta > Vesta saturnalis. The sequence continues at coordinate 2,437,160 of JARFJB010002165.1, read as the reverse complement.
CTAACTTTGGCATACTGTATACATATATACTATGCCCAAAATTTAGCTTGCATGTATTGCTGTCTCGAAAACCATTTTAGCTACAGGGTGAGCTAAATTAGGTAAGATTTAAAGAATTTTATTACAAATTGAAGTCCCCCTTAAGGTTTGATTTATATCTTCCACGTAAATGAGTGATATCGCTGTTGGATTAATACATTTTTAGGGAACCTTTATCAGAGAAATTTAAGAAAGAAAAATAATTTTCTAACTTCATATGTTTCTGAGATATATGAACCATCTTATTTTCTTACCGACGTCATACTGAATTTTTTAATTTTTGGAAAAGGGTTTTCGAGAACCTTCTCTTGATGCACTACAAGTATAGGTTAATAGTTTTGTTAAACGTTAAGTTTTTTTTTCATAGTAGGCTTTGATTACGCTTGATCGGCATCATGAAACAAAAGAATACTTCCTATCATTACTGCCAATCCCTTAGTTATCATTAAATTTCGCAATTTATTCGTTTTTACTAAGGATTTTTTAAGTAGTTAGTATGGCTGTTAATTATTCTAATGGCGAAAATTTATATACGATGAAACTCTACTTTAAAGCTAATATGAAAACAGAAGCTAAAGCACAAGCACATGAAGAACAATTTCCGGGGCTACACCAATCTAACCAGTGACATTTTAGATTTATAATTACTAACTTGTTAGCTACTGTATCTTTTTTGGAACCAAAACCCAAAACTTATACTTTAAATAATGAAGCAAGGAATGCCACCATAGTGAAACATGTCAGCGACGATTCAGTAAAAAAATTTTAGAAAACACTTCAATTCCCAAATGAAGTGTATATAGATTTCCAAAACAACATCGTTTTAATAGCTATGAACCTCGTACTGTATAAGATCCTTACGTAGATGATTTTAATATACGAATTGAGGGGTATTTATTAAGCATAATTATCAGTGTTGAGAAACAGAAAATCAAAGTTGTACAAAGAATCGACAAATAATATTTGGGTTTAATGTGTAGTGTGGCGTAATAGGTAGGTTCAAAATAGCCTTCATTATGTCCGATAAATAAAGTAAAACCAATACTTTTGTATTTTCGACAACACATTGATTGGGCCGTTTATTTTCGATAAAAATCTAACGTAAAATAGATATTTGCGACTATTGCAGAAACAAATTAGTCCCTCTATTATGAATGCTGTTCCCCTAAATGAATGGCCCGCCATTTGGTTTCAACAAGATGGCTGCCAGACCCACAATACAAGAGAGGTAATGTAGCTGCAGTAACACTTGGCAAAAATATAACCTCCAATAATAGTCCCAATGCTTTACCGGCGAAGTCACCAGACCTTACATTTCTCGGTTTTTATTTATGTGGATATGCCAAAAATATTGCATGACAGTCGCCAGGAAATGGAAGACAGAGTACAAGACGTTTTAATAAACGTCAACAGAAGTACGTTAGGAAATGTTACCCACAAGGTGTTGTAAAAGTGAGTAAAAATGGTGGAAGACGTGTTTTGTAAATTGGTTAGGAGATTTGTTTATTAACTTTTTTATATTAATTTGTCAATTAGATCTTTGTTTCATAGTTATAACCTTGACTATTATCTTTAGATATATAATCAAGGGTTATACCGATTCTCTTAAAATTCTACTTAATTATTGGGTATAGATGGTTAGTGCAAGCATAATAATAAATAGAAGGCATAACCCCTATTCAGTGGCCCCCAATTAAGCGGTCCCCGTTTCGGCGGTTGCACCGTTTCGGCGGTACCCCTGTCAGCGTTCCTCGTTTCGGCGGTGCTCCGTTTCAGCGGCCCCTATTCCAGTGGACCCCGTTTTAGCAGGAAAGTGGACCTAGTTGCGTTAGCAAAAAATTAATTAACTTGTCAAGTACTTTGGTGGTTCAGAAAAAAAGAATAAAAAATACAGTTGTCAGAAAATGTAATTATTGGTTATATTCGATATGAACAAATTAATTTTAATTAATAGTTCACATTTTAATATTTTCAAATTGCTGATAATGAATTGATTGAGATAAAAACCTTTTGCTGAGATAAGCTGCGTCCTTAATAATTAAAAACTCCAAGCGATTTTAAAGATAAACGAAGAAAATCGAAAAATTCATTTTTGAAAAAGTTTATTATGAAAGTTTCAAGAATTTTTTTCTGAAAGTTGCTGCTATTTTGGCAAATTTAAATAACATTTGAGATAAAAGAAATATTTATAGTTAAAGTAATTATAAAGTAAGACATTATTTGAATAAGAGTTGAACAATTAAACGACTATTAGCGTAGTGGATTATAACTTTGTAATGCTAATCTTGACCGATGTTAATTGTATAAAAGCAATTATTATTTCAATGTGGATGTTTTAACATTCATTAGGTCATTACCCTTACCGCAGATAGTGATGTTTAAGCTGATTCAATTTCTTAGAATATTATGTTGTTACTTCTGTAAATGTTTGGGGGGATGATTTTGCAATTAGGTATAAATATATAAATTAGTCATTTCAACATCGGTTCTTCTAAAAACCATCGAGGAGAATCTACGCGAGACCAAGCCCGGAAGAATCTCAACTTCATATCATAGCACTCGCGGAAACCTGAAAATTAACATCATACACCTCTACGGGGAGGAGGTTCAACAACAGACCAAGAGATTGGAGAAACTACGAACGAGGAAGTCCAAATTATTATGCAACTTGACATTTTGGAACGATGCAGAGACGAGGACGTCATTCCAAGGAGTGTGAAGCTGAGATTTCACAAAACCAACAACAAGATTGGAAATATCCTACGGAGAGCTAGCAAGGCGTTACTACGGCAATCAATTCAAGCCACTAGGAGGATGTTAAACACCGTAAATGTGCAGCTATACAAACTACATCTGGAATTGAGCAACAAGCTACATCCAACACTATGGGAAACCGTAGACAACCTAACGGAGTTTCGAGCAGAGCAAAATGGAATATTAACGACCGCCAAACAGGTAAATAAATTCGAACGACTACGGGATTATCAGAAGTCTACACACCAGAACCTCAAACTACTGGATACGGACATAGTAGTGAAGAACATTTCCACCCACCAACTCAACGAAGCGACCAAGACCGTACTAGCGAAAGGATTTAACTACGCAGTAGCTCCAGCAAAGATTCCCACTGAGGATATCATATGCAGCGTAGAGGCGGCAATCGCCAAAATACCAACGGACGCAGCAGAATTAATCCGCCAAGATGTAACGAGGGTACTCAGGTCAGCCAAACCACCCAAACCAAACCTGACACGTGAGGAACAAGGAGCTCTCTTAAACCTGAGACGGAATACCCAGATCATAGTACTCCCGGCCGACAATGGAAATACAACCGTAGTGATGGACAAAGTAGAATACGATAACAAAATAAAGGGAATACTAGCAGAAGGAACATACGCACCAATAATAACAGATCCAACAACATATCTGGAGAAGACCACAAGGAAGAAGATTATGGACAGCCAGATACCAAAGGACATACAAACACAAATAATACCGAGAGAAACATCATCGAAATGTCCAAAATTCTACGGACTCCCAAAAATCCACAAGGAAAGCGTGCAACTTCGACCAATTGTGAGCTCCATGGGATCTCCGTTACAACAATTGGCAAGATACTTGGCGAAACAACTACAGCCACACGTCGAGAAAGCCGAATCTAACATCAAGAACGCGAATCACTTCATCGAGGTGCTAAAGGAATATGTAGTGGAACCTACGGATCTACTGGTCTGTTTTGATATGGTCTTTTTGTTCACAAACGTTCCAGTTAAAGAAACATTGGAAATGATCAGCAAAAAGTGCCAACCTTCGAATGACATTCTTAATCTAATAGAACACTGTCTGAAGAACACATACTTCACCTATGAAGACCACCGATACCGACAAACAAAAGGAGCACCGACGGGATCACCTCTATCACCAGTGATTGCACCATCCATCGCGTTCACCATAAGGTCAGCTCAAAAAAATTTCGACCACATGGTTTGTTTTACGCATTAATTTATTTAATTTAGATTGAAAGATGGAATAATTCATCATTTGTCAAATTCAATCCTATATTGCAACATGGGTTTGAATTTTGTTATCCTTCTCGTAATGGGATTTTAATGTTCTAACATAACTAGGGAGCTGATTTTACTAAAATTCTTTCTGGACGTTCATATGAGTTTCTCTTCAAGGCCTCATTTGTTTGATTTTGTAAATTAATTGAATGTGTTGTTTAAATTTTGTTAAACTTTGAAACATTCCTTTGATGGAACCTTCGGTAAAATCTAACTTTTACTTCTTTATATTTACGTCAACACATATATAGACATTGATTAACCTTACGCTTTTGCATTTTAACTTAAGCATGGAACTGCATTAAATACATTATTTGTGCATGCTAGTAGAAACATTTGTATTAGTACTTTATAAGGTCTGAAGATGACAATTTTTGTCGAAACTAGTCACTAATTTGTTAACATTTACTAATATTCTCAAATTATATACATTGTGAGGAAGGTTTTCTGTTTTCAAGTATACCCTTGATAGGTATAAATAGTTAATAAATATTAAAATTCTTTCAATTCGTTTCGGCTTTTGTACTTCACAGTGCATTGTTATCGCGTGGACCAAGTTTCAGAAAATGGAAAACGTTGGCGTTGCTTGAAGGAGGGTTGCAATAGAAAACTTTGTACTCTTCCAAACAACACTGCCACAAGAGAGAGAAGAACACAACCACCCAGTATATCCTGAAATCGCTAATCTGAAAAAGATTTTGAGTGCAATGAAAGTCCGTGTAAGAACCGTTAGAGTACCAATTTCAACAGTTTACCAAGAAGCAGTTGCCACAGTTTCGAATAAACCCGCATTAGCTGCTGTATTTCCAACTTTGCGTTCGTTCTGTTGATACAGTATTATATCGTGTAAGGTATAAAAATTATCCCCAACTACCGAAGAATTTGAATGAAGTCAGGACTCCGGAAAATTTGCGACGAATAGCTAGTTACTGGTGAAATTACCCTTGCGCACGAAAGTGAAGATATGTCGATATTTATATATTCAACAAACGAAAATATAAGAAAGCTGTCTAATGATACACACTGGTTTATGGTACATTTACTGTTGCCCCGCCGTTTTATCAAGGGTATTTACTATACACAGTTTGGCAGACAAGGTTTTACCCATAGTATATTACATACTTTCTGAAAAATCCTGAAATATGTGTGTGGGTTTTTCGAACCATAAAGGACACATGTACTGTTAACGGCTTCTAAATTCATCCCAACATCATAACTATAGGTTTAGAAACTGAACTGATTCGTGCAATTCAACAAGAATATACCACTTTTGTTAAGCCGTATTCCGTTCTATTCATCGAAATGGACTATCTCAACCCTGCAGCAACGAGATTGTTCATATGCACTGTAGCATGTTATTCGCATTGCCATTGAAATTACCTTGGACGAGTTAGCAAATCACGTATCGATACTGTTGTGTAACTATTTTCGTATGAAACGGTTACACGTCATTGGTCCATCCTTATGGAATATGCATAGCATTAGTAGACTCAACAACAACGATGTGGAGGATTGGCATAACCGTTTTACAAAATTAGTGAAAAAATATCACCCCAATATGTACTAATTCATTAACAAACTGCTGACTAATCCTAATAGGGTGTATGTGTAAATTAGCCAACACATAGAACGATTACAAAGACAGTATGACAATGGACAAATAAAAGTTCAACAGTATATAGCAACCACGTTGCTTTTTAAAAAAATGTGTGTGTGTGTGTGCGTGTTTTTTTTTACTTAAAAGTATTCCCGAACAGGCTAAGATTTGCCTAACTTGGTAAAGCACTCAGGAACACTGGGAGGGTTTAGGGATATTGTTAGGCTGCCGAGAAATGTTTATGAATGCTACCTTAAATTGAGTTAAGTCAAAGACTCCACAATTTGGTCACTGTGTGGAAAAATATAGATTGCGCCCATTTATTGTAATACGGTGAAATTTTGAGTGCGTAATTGGCAAACTGAATGTTCCTAGGGAAGATGACCTGCGAAGGTATTAAGGAGTGTAGTTTGGGGGCACACTTGCCATGGTAATAGCGATAGAATAAGGAAAGAACCGAAACTATTATTCTATGCTCAAGAGGCTGTAGGTTATAAGTCAGAGACGGATCATTAATAAGCCTTATAGCTCTTTTTTGGATGCCATATCAAGGGCGTATTACGGAGCACTGACCCAGGGGTGGGAATTGTATTCCAAATTAGGTCGAATTTAAGCCTTATACAGTATAAGGGGTTATTGCGATGTGAAGTACTGCCTAAATCTATATAGAAAGCCCAGTTTACGGGCACTGTTTTGCTAGATGGCAAAAGGTGGTCGACCCACGAAAGGTTCGATGATACGGACATCCCTAACATAGAAATAGAGTTTAAAAACACCTTTTTGGTCTTGGTGATGATGGTTTCCAACTATTCCTTGCGGCAATATCGTTGGCGTGTATTACGATAGATTTAGTTGATTTCCATTTGGTACAGAGTTTATGATTTTGCGATAATGTATCAGTGCAAGCCTTATTAAACCAGGGTCGCGTACGGCATGACCTACACGATTACGTTTTTTGGGAATGTATAACGCCATACCCATCAAGATAACTTCAGTTATTGGAAGAGCAATGTTAAAAGAGGAGGGCCGTTTAAATAAATACTCACCCCAAAGGTTGCAAAAAAAATATCGCAGTTCGCTACAGTTAGCTGATTTAGAACACCACATAGTTCTATCTGGTTTTCAAGTAACAGTGGGATTGGGTACATAGGAAGTTATCTCGATTGCAGTGGTCTGAGTGACCAAGCTAGGAAAGGACTCTTCTTTTATAGACAAGTTGGTTAGTTGTAAGGAATAGGTCCAGGAGGTGTGGAATATGGTTAGGGTTATCAGCGATTCTGGTTGGTTCGGAAATGGTTTGTGTGAGATCACAGGATACAGCAAATGCTTCTACACTATGACCTGCGGGATTAGTAGTAGACAAAAATTGAAGTCAATTAGAGTTGTGGACATTAAAATCTCCCAAAATTTGTAATATCGCAAGATGGAAACTGTAAACTGCGCGCGCGTGCGTGTGTATGTGTTTGTGTGTGTGTGTGTGTGTGTGTGTGTGTGTGTGTGTGTGCGTGTGTGTATGTGTGTATGTTGTGGGTGTAGGTGAGGGCGGGTAGGTGGTTTGGGTGGGTGAGTGTGTGGACGTGTTTGTGCCTTTAATATACCGTTTAGTTTTAACGTTATGTTTAGTAACTCAACTTTGATTGTGTCAAAAACTTTTTGTGTCGCCTGGCATGGTTTTTGGTACGTTTTTTGATTGTTTATTATGCTGTCTGTATTTATGTGTTCATGTGGTCAAAATAGCAGTATCATTTACCTGTGTATCTATTTCACTACCAACTTAAAGTAAATTATGGAAAACGAGAAAAACATAATGTTGGAAAAAATAATTTCAAACGGTGAGCTCCCCATCTGTTTACCCTTAACAAATAGTGCAAAGGGTCTGCAGAAAAGGTATACCGCCGAAACGGTGGCCGCTGACGCGGGTCACCGCTAAAACGGGAACCGCTGTAACGGGTTGCGTCTGAAACTGGGGCTACTACAACGGGACCGCTAAAACGGGAACCGCTGAATCGGGATGTAACCAAATAGGAAGTAGTTAACTAGAAATCTAAAATTTCTCTTCTAGCCTTGGTGTCAGAATTTAGATAAATAAGCCCATAAATATACCTTGATCAAAAGGAAACTTGATTCTAAGTTGATATATCCCGATATTAAAACCATTTAATTTGAACATCGAATTCTTGCATTGAGTGAAATCTAATTCTAGAGGTTCCTTTAAAGAGAATACTTGTCGTGCAATTTCAAAAATGTGTAATTGCAATAATCAATATAAAAGACAATAATAATGCAGGTTAGGGTAAAGAAAGATAATGATTCATACAGACATTGCTAGCCGAGAAATTTCATAATTAGATTTATGCGAAATTACTATTATGAACATTTTTGGGAAGCAGATGTTTTCATTACCCCTCCTGAAGATGGAGAATAAAGTGCTGAAGATAACGGAGATAAAGATTACTGCTATGGCATCAATAAACTTAGTGGTGTAGGCAGTTAAGAACCCAAGCTACTGCAAATATCCGAACCCAAAGAGCAACATTTACTATTGGAGATGTGGACAGTGATGCTAAATCTGATCAAAATTTACATAACAATGCAACTGTTAGTGATAATAATGACGATTGATCGACAAGCATCAATAAAAAAATATTGCAAGTGAGAGCAGCGATAGTGATGAAGAAATGGAGATGACTTTACATGAATTAAAAAAGTGTCTCTTTCCCTCTACAAGGGACTGGTCATTGCAAGTGGAGCTTGATAAGCACCCTCCACAGTTCATATCGCCAAAAACTACGATGGACATTCCAAACGACCCTGTTGCTTGCTTTGGACTTTTTTTGATGATGAAGTATCGAAGCTTATCACAGATATGACAAATAAATATCCACTGAAGGAAAAAAAGAGCATAGCTTCAAATATAAACGAAATGCGATGTTTTGCAGCGATTTTGTTGTTATCGGGATATTTTGTAATGCCTAGATGGAGAATGTGGTGGGAAGTAGGATCTGAAACGAGTAGCATGGAAGTGATGAATTCAATGCGACGAAATCATTTTGAGTCGATAAAAAGATACCTCCACTGTGCGGCAAATTTGGATTTACCGAAAAATGATAAGTTTGGACTTTCTTCAGTATTCAGAATTTCAGGGAAGACTTAGTATAGATGAAAGTATGGTACCGTATTTTGGCAGGCATGAGGCAAAACAAAAGGCAAGCCTATAAGATACGGTTATAAAATGTGGTGCTTGTGTGAACCATTGGGATATCTAATGAAATCTGAACCATATCAAGGCGTTAGTAAAAATGATGAGAAAACTAAATCAATCCTAGTTGTTGGTGGTACTCTAGTAATGAATTTGATAGAAGATCTTCCACAAAATACGTCTTTTAAAATTTACGGCGATCGTTTCTTCAGTAGCCCGTAGATTACAACAAAGAGTATTTGGTTACACAGGAACCATAAGGTACAATCGAATTGAGAAGTGTCCAATCACTTTATTTTGAAAAAAAATCGAGGTTCTTGTGACTTTTGCACCGATGTAAAAAATAACGTTACCATTACAAGTTGTCATGACAATCGAATAGTACTAACCATTAGTACTTGTGACCCTACTGGACCAGAAAACAAGTTAATAGGTAGGTATCGTCACAAAAGAAAAAATTCCTGTAAGTCAACCACTTGTTATATCTCAAGATTATAAGTTTATGGGAGGTGTCAATCATATAGACGAAAACATTGATAACTACAGAAAAAAATGGTTGTTGGCAGTTTTTGCTTTCTGCCTTGATGCAACCGTTCATACTGCATGGCAAATCTATAGAAAAGGCGAAGGAAAGAAATTACATTCTTTAGATTTCCGAAGTTTAGTGGTGTAAGTTTACCTCCAAAAATACGGGTACCCTCCCACTGGCTCTGGCCGTCCTGTAACGGATAAGGCCCTACCCGCTAGAATAGCTGAAGGTAGGTTTGATCAAAGTGGGCATTGGATTATTACAGCTGAAAAGCAGAATAGGTGTGGACTTTGCAAAAAAAAATTCGACCAAAGCTTGTGGGAAACGTCGACCAAACTTATACCAAGCATACTTTGCTAAATTTCATACGAACTAATATTAACATTTTGTATTTTCTTAAATAAATTATGCCATCTAATGTTGTATACCTTTTATATTTGAAGCCTATAAAAGTTAATGGAGTCATTTATGACCATTGTTCCATTATTGGAAGACGCTTAAAATCAAAATTCTTTTCTCAAAAAAGTTTTTTTTTATATCTGTATCTATAAAACACAAAAATTGTTTCTGCCTATATCCGTTATAGACTTGGAACCATTCAACCGATGTGTTCAAAAAAGGTTTCATTAGAAAGACAATAATGCGAAGATGGTTTTAGACCAATAAAATACGCACATTCGATTCATTGATGATTTTGATTTTCCCGAATTTTGAAATTTATATTTTTAAATAGGGTATCCACTATGTTTTATATTTGAACAAAAATAACTGCATTGAAAATATATTTAGTTTAATGCTGACTTTTAATGGAGTTTCAAACTAGGTTAAACCACGGGCATTGAATTCGTCATTTTAATTATATTTTATACTTCTATACCATTTTAAACAAGATGTACCTTATTTTCGATAAAATAAATAACCACTATTAAACTACGTTTAGATGTATTCTAAAACGTGTTGTGACTCTGGCATGATTTAAATATTTACATGTCCACGGAACGACAAATTATTCTTCTAACTAAAAAAGAGCATAATTTTTGCATTTTTTCGCAACTGAAAATTTTTTTGAGAAAAATGTTACCTTTAAATAAATATCGTAAACGGTTATCGAGGTCTGTTGTCACCATAGCGCGGAGTGAAGCTCCACGCTAGTAATAACTAACAACTGAGGGAATATAAAAAATTCATATATAACAATAAAAATGAAAATTCAATAATTCGGGCATAAATGGGTTAATTACAACTCAAATATTATACGCTAACTTTTCTTATGTTGCACATTATTATTTACACTTAATAATGTACTAGCCTTCCTCCGCAAAATTTGGCGATTAAAATTAAATTTAATGATGATAATAAAACGCATAGTAAATTAAATACAAACTTGTATATGTAAATGGACAAGAATATTAGCGTCGGCTGCTAGACTTTTTCAAAAAAATTAAAACCTTAAAATAGATTTCTGGATCCCTTATTCATTTCTACGCAAAATTACCTTCGTATCAAAAAGAAAAAAATCATCGAAATCCGTCAAGCGGTTGTCTGACAATCTACGTGAATGAACTAAACGACACGATTATTTTAATATACAGAATATTAAACAAAATTACACAACAATTAAATAAATTATATCTTGAGAGAAATAGAACAATAATTTTCACCGTAGTTACTTATACCATTTTTATTATATAAACTACAAAAAACATTGAATATGTAAATTATTATAATAATTTTTAATTACATATTTACTATGTAATTGTAGAGATGTTTTGCACTGGAAATACAATATATTATGTTTAAAATTAAAACAAGAACCACTGGGATGCAAAATTAGAGTGAATGTTATATTTATGCACATTCCTACTCAGAAGGTTATCGAGCATTTTTCACTCAAAAATCGTATAAAGCTGCTGAACTTAACAAAATAATATTGTTTACTTACAAAGCAACCTAAAAACATCAAGATGTTCAAATTGGTAAGTTTCAATAAATATTTTACTTTTAACTTAAGTTAATTATATTTATTGTATTTAATTTTTATTTAGTTCTTCTTCCTCGCTTCCGTTTTCGCCATTTCTATGGCTGCTCCTGATCCAGAAGCCAAACCACAATTCTTTGGTGCTTACCCATACTCTTTAGGATATTCTGGATATGGTGGCTATTATGGATACCCTTACAATTATGGAGGCTGGTATGGCCGTTCACTCTACGGTGGATATTACTATTAAGCTTTAAAACCATTTATAAACAATTATTTATTTAGATCGCACTTCTAAATTTTGCAATAGTAAAATAAAAAACTACATATTTATTGTATTGTTTTGTTCAGTATACTTTCTATTAATTTAATAATTAGAAAAATAAATAACAAAAAATATAAACATTGGATTGGTTCACGAAATTTTGCCTGTTTAACAAATGTCCGATCTGCGCATAAAAAGAAAATGTAAATAATAAATAAACTAAAATTACTAGATACACAAAACGTATTCAATGTTATGGATACAAACATATAAACAATCTTTTCTAAAAAAAAGTACATACGCAATTACGAATACTTGCCTTTGGGTTTAGAAGTCGAGTATTTGAAGTAAAATTATGTTAAATCTGTATGTCTCCAAAACAACCACATCTATCGATGTGCGTGTGCGTGTGTTTGTGTGTGTGGGTGTGTGTGTGTGTGTGTGTGTGTGTGTGTGTGTGTGAGTTGTGTGTGTGGTGTGTGCGCGTGTGCGTGCGTGCGTGTGTGTGTGTGTGTGTGTGTGTGTGTGTGTTGTGTGTGCGCGTGTATGCGTGTGTGTGCGTGCGTACGTGCATGCGTACGTACGTGCGTGCGTGCGTACGTGCGTGCTTGGTTGCGTGCATGCGTGAGTGCGTGCGTACGTGTGTGTGCGTGGGTGTGTTCGTGTGTGCGTGTGTGCGTGTGCGTGTGTGTGCGTGTGTGCGTGTGTCCGTGTGTGCGTGTAGGTGTGTGCGCGTTTGCGTGGCTGTGTGTGCGTGTCCATGTGCGTAAGCGTGTGCGTGGGCGTCGTCTTGTGCCAATGCGTGTGCTTTTCGTGTGTGTGTGTGCGCGTATATTTGGATTTGTGGATGTTAGTATCCACGATACTAACATACAGCGCCGATTCAGCACTTATACATTGATTATATTTAACTATCTAGCTTCCAACCTAAATATACACATGTACGTAGAGGACTATCGTTAAATTCACTTATTCGCGCATTTTACTACGCCTGACAAAGCCTCGCGTGTGCGTGTGTGTGTTCCTATTCGTATGCGAGTGTGTATGTGTATGCGTGTATGTGTGCGTGTGAGTTTGTGTGTATCGTTATTTGTATGCGAGTGTGTGTGCGTATGTGTATGTGTGTTTTTTTTGTGAGTGTGATTGTGTGTGTGTGTGTGTGTGTGCGCGCGCGGTGTGTGTGTATGTGTGGGTGTGAGTGAGTGCGCGATCGTGAGCGTGTGCGTGTGCGTGTGCGTGTGTCTGTGCGTGTGCGTGTGGGTTGTGCGTGTGCGTGTGTATCTGCGGCTGCGTGTTCGTGAGTGTGTATGTATTTGGAAGTGTGTGTGTATGTTGGTATCCTCGATAAATTCAAAATGAATAAAAGTATGTACTTCTAATTTCGTATTTAACCTTATTTTCATTTCTTCAGGAGCTGATAAGATAAGAAAATGTTAGAGGGGAGATGCGGCGTTACATTAAAGGCTTTCTTGGTTTTTATCAAATATTTCTGAAACTGATATATGTTTCAAAGATGTAAAATATCGCTTTGTAGAGATTACACATATATTTCAATAAGTTAAATTCAATCCTTAGGTATGACGATTAATTTAGCGAAAAAAAATGTCTTTATCTGTATAACGACGAATTATATAAAAAAAATGTGTAGACATTAATTTTACATTTCTTTCCTTTATAAAGTTTCTTAATATAGATCAAACTGAGTTTAAAAAACTAAATTTAATTGAAAATGCTTAAACTAAGCTATCGATATTGTTTTAGAAGCGAGTGGCTCTGCAATTTTTTTTGGTTAACATCTATATGACTATCAGTCTCTATCTAACATGATGTTTTAAACGTCTATCTGGCATAGATTATTGTTTTTACAATGTTGCCTCCTTTCGTAATGAACTTATTAATTAATTGTTCGCACTGGTGACGTAACATGATGTTCTCCTTCACAAATTTTTTACTGGTGCAGGTGCTTACTTATTTGGATCTCATTTGGCTGCTTGATGAATCAGTATTTTAAGATCAATTGACAATGAACAATGAATAGTTACACTAGAATTAAATATATACATTGTGTGTTCAGTGTATTATATTACTTATAGTCCGTTATTTGCAACAAAAAATTATTTCCCATAATTTCAGTAGAACTTTAATGTGTATGTCGAGTTTTTAGCCTTAAATACATTTACATCTTTCTACAACTTTGCGTTTACGTTAGAATTGTATGGTGTTCTAGTGATTCAACCTTAAGGCAATTTAATAAAATTTAATCTATGAAATATCTTAACTGTTTATCGTTTTTCAGATAAACCGGTATTCAATAGTAGGCTTTTAAATACGTGCAATTAATAGCTATATCACACTTGTTCGCATTGGTTTGATATTTTAAAAATTTGTCTGGCACTTCATTTAATTTTTAAATCCGTCATTATTACTGACGACGACAACTTGTTATAGAGACGTAAAGATTTCTCACCACTGGAAATGCACAATTTCTTGACCATAAAAAAAAAGTACTCGTAATTGCGAATGTATTTTTCTTTTTCCCTCAAACAAGTTTCTTTATGTATCTTGTTACTTTAGTTTATTAATTATTTCCAATTTCCTTTATTGTGCAGAACGGATATTCAGTAAAAAGGAACAATTTCGTGAACCAACCCAATGTTTTCATTCTTTGTGCTAGTTATTTTCTTAGTTATTAAATTAATATAAACTCGATTCAAATAAACAATTAAATAAATGTGTAATTGGTTTATTCTACTATTGCATAATTTACAGGTGCGGTCTAAACAAATAATTATGTATAAATGGTTTGAAAGCTTAATAGTAATATCCACCGTAGAGTGAGCGTCCATACCAACTTCCATAATTATAAGGGTAGCCATAATAGCCCCCATATCCAGCATATCCTAAAGAGTATGGGTAGGCACCAAAAAATTGTGGTTTGGCTTCTGGTTCTGGCTCAGCCATAGAAATGGCGAAAACGGCAGCAAGGAAGAAGAACTAAACAAAAGTAAACACAATAAACATAATTAACTGAAATAAAGTAATTAATGGAACTTACCAATTTGAACATTTTGATGTTTTTAGTTTGCTTTACAAGTAACCAATATTCTTCTGTTAGGTTTGGCAGCTTTTATACGATTTTTGAGTAAAAATACTTGATAACCTTCCAAACAGGAATTTGCATAAATAATGTTTACTCTACTTTAGCAAACCAATGGTTCTTGTTTTAATTTTAAACTTAAAATATTTCCTGTGCAAAATATCACTAAACCAAAAATTACGTGTCGTAAGGATTTTTTGTATCTTAAAATATGAAAATAGTATAAATAAATGCCATGAAAATTATCTTTTTATTAGACTAAAGACATAATTTATTAAATTGTTATGAACTTTTGTTAAATACATATAATTAAGCCTAAATAAAGTTTCTAATTTGCTAACTATGATTAACATAAAAAACTAGTGGATGACGCACTGTTTAAATTATATCGTGTACGACTTGTCTCTTCGATAGTTCAGTTGGAAGAACCCTACTCTAGCAAAGGTTGTGGGTTCAAGCCCCAGTCGAAGTTCACTGTAGGTACATTGAAAACTAATTTTAAATGAAACACAGTTACATATACAGGGTCATGATAAATGTCTGGAGAATCATGGATTATAAAGATGAAAATAATTGCATACATTTTTACCGAACCTTTGGAAAATATCTTCAACTGTGTAGCACTTCTGGTCATGCCGGAGCTCCAAACTTGGTTATTTTAATAGGAACAACCTTCTTTTGCCATTTTCCGATTTCTCATTAAATTTTAGGGCTACTTTTCATAATTTGTCTTATGTTTGCAATTTACCTTTTCGGAGTTATTTCTAAAAATTGGAAAACTTTGAATCCTACGGAATTCGGTGCTTCGTCCTCACTGCTTCGAATCTAAGGATTAAAAAGGACCTAGTAACCTACATTGGGATTTATTGAATGCTAAAGTCTTTCGCAACATCCAAATTATGCGTCTCAAGTTGCATGATTTCAAACGTCCTAATTCGCTTATTACATATCGAAAACCTCAATTTTTTCAGTTGCATCGTGTTCAGAATCCATTAACGCAGCCATATCTAGGTATCAACCGGTAGGTGCACCCGCTTATTGTACCCGCGTTATTGCAGAAACATTGACAAATATATTTGAGGATCGATCGATACGGCGTACAGGACATTTGAATTGACTAACTTGATCTACCGATCTCACATCACTAGATTTGTTTGACGTACAAGAAAAGAAAGGGTCTTTCAAGTTTAGCGTAAATTTCTTTTTGTTTTCTATTTAACATTCAATAAAAAGAGTCTATGGTGGGTAAGCTATCAATACCATCGATGTGCTTGAAAATAATGATAACCAATCGTTTGCATAGATTGGGAAACATCACATTGAAAATGTTATATTATCAGTGGAAAATAGACTTATTAAGCGTTTGGACCTTAATAGGGCGCAGTTTCAGCACTTATACAGTGATCATATTGACTTTTCAAACTACAACGCAAATACATATGTAGGTACAGGAGGTTTGTGTGTGTGTGTGTGTGTTCGTGTGTGTGTGTGTGTGTGTGTGTGTGTGTGTGTGTGTGTGTGTGTGTGTGTGTGTGTGTGTGTGTGTGTGCGCGTGAGTGTGTGTGTGTGCGCGTGAGTGTGTGTGTGTGTGCGTGCGTGCGTGCGTGCGTGCGGGCGTGCGCGTGTGCGCGTGTGGGCGTGTGCGCGTGTACGCGAGTGCGCGAGTGCGCGTGTGCGCGTGTGCGCGTGTGCGCGTGTGCGCGAGTGCGCGAGTGCGCGTGTGCGCGTGTGCGCGTGTGCGCGTGTGCGCGTGTGCGTGGGTGAGTGCGTGCGTACGTGCGTGCGTGCGTGCTTGCGTGCGTGCGTGCGCATGTGCGTGTGCGCGTGTGCGCGTGTGCGCGTCTGCGTGTGTGCGTGTGTGTTTGTGTGCGGGAGTGCGTGCGTGCGTATGTGTGTGCGTGCGATCGTTCGTGCATGCGTGCATGCGTGCGTGCGTATGTGCGTACCTGCGTGCATAAGCGCGTGCGTGCGTGCGTGCGTGTGTGCGTGTGTGTTTGTGTGTATGTCTGTGTGTGGTGTTTGTGTGGTGTGTGTGTGGTGTGTGTGTGTGTGTGTGTGTGTGTGTGTGTGTGTGTGTGTGCGTGTGTGTGTGTGTTGTGTGTGTGCGTGTGTGTGTGTGTGCGTGTGCTGTGTGCGTGTGTGCGTGTGTGCGTGTGGCGTATGTGCGTGTTGCGTGTGTGCGTGTGGTGCGTGTGCGTGTGTGCGTGTGTGCGTGTGTGCGTGTGCGTGTGTGCGTGTGTGCTGTGTGTGTGTGTTGTGCTGTGTGCTTGTGCGCTGTGTGTGTGCGTGTGGCGTGTGTGCGTGTGTGCGTGTGTGCGCGTGTGGGTGTGCTGTGTGGTGTGTGCGTGGGTGCGTTGTGCGTGTGTGCTGTGTGCGTGAGCGTGTGTGTGTGTGAGTGTTGTCGTGTGTGCGTGTGTTTGTGTGTGTGCGTGTGCGTGTGAGCGTGAGTGCGTGTGTGCATGCGTGTGTGCGTGTGTGTATTTGTGTGTGCGTGTGTGTGGGTGTGTGTGTGTACGTGTGCGTGTGGGTATGCGTTTACGTGTGAGTGCGCGTGTGCGTGTGATAGTGCGCGTGTATGCGTGTCCGTGTGCGTGTCCGTGTACGTAAGCGTGTGCGTGGGCGTCGTTTTGTGTGGATGTGTGTGCCTTTGGTGTGTGTGTGTGTGTGTGAGTGTTTGTGTGCGTGTATTTAACATACAGCGCCGATTCAGCTCTTATACACTAATTATATTTAACTATTTACCTGCCAACCTAAATATACGCCTGTACGTAAAAGACTATCGTTAAATTCACATATTCGCTCATTCTACAACGTTTGAAAAAGTCTCGCGTGTGCGTGTGTGTGTGTGTGTGTTTCTATTCGTATGCGAGTGTGTATGTGTGTGCGTGTGCGTGTAAGTGTGTGTGAGCGTTTGCTTGTATCCTTATTCGTATGTCAGTTATATATATATATATATATATATATATATATATATATATATATATATATATATATATATATATATATATATATTATTGTGTGTGTGTGTGTGTGCGTCAGTGTGTGTGTGTATGTTGTGTGTGTGTGTGTGTGTGTGTGTGTGTGTGTGTGTGGTGTGTGTGTGTGTGGTATTGTGTGTGTGTGTGTGTGTGTTGTGTGTGCGTGCGTGCGTCGTCGCTGTCGTTGATGCGTGCGTGTTTGCTGTGTGTGTGTGTGTGGTGTGTGCGGGTGTGTGCGGGTGTGCGCGGGTGTGCGTTTGTGTGCGTGTGCGTGTACGTGTGCGTGTGCGTGTACGTGTGCGTGTGAGTGTGCGTGTGCGTGTGCGTGTGCGTGTGCGTGTGCGTGTGCGTGTGCGTGTGCGTGTGCGTGTGCGTGTGCGTGTGCGTGTGCTTGTGCGTGTACGTGGTGTGCGTGTGCGTGTGCTGGTGCGTGTGCGTGTGCGTGTGCGTGTGAGTGTGCTTGTGCGTGTGCGTGTGCGTGTGCGTGTGCGTGTGCTGTGGGTGTGCGTGTGCGTGTGCGTGTGCGTGTGCGTGTGCGAGTGCGTGTGCGTGTGCGTGTGCGTGTGCGTGTGCGTTTGCGTGTGCGTGTGCGTGTGCGTGTGCGTGTGCGTGTGCGTGTGCGTGTGCCTGTGCGTGTGCGTGTATGTATAGTATATATTCACTAACTTACAGGAAAGGATTAATTCGAGTGAGATATGAACCCACGACTTTCACTTTTCTGGAGTAGTGCTCTTCCAACTGAGCCGTCGAGTAGCTAAGTCACACTCGATTTAAACTTAAACTGTATGTGCTTACCTGTTTACCATGTATCATAATTTTTTATACCTAATGAAGGATCACAGTCAACTTTTTTTGTATGTGTGTATTCTCTAACGTTGCGCACAACACGTGACTGATTGCTAATTTTTATTTGCAATAGAAAAGTGTAGGAATTGTATTTTTAATGAGCGAGCAAAAATTCAACACCAATATCTTTACTGCACTTATTTCAAATTAACTTTTAAGGTATATATTTATTTAAGATAGCTGTTCATAGGCATCTATTGGCAATTCATTATCCCTCTATCCATCCTCCTAAGTGTTCTAGACTGCTTTAGCACGATAGGCCAAATTTAGCCTGTTCATGGCCACAATCATAAAATATATATATATATATATATATATATATATATATATATATATATATATATATATATATATTATATATATATTCGAACATGATATGCTATAACGTAAATTATTTGGTAAGCTCATTCAATATTATATTTACGGGGAATCCACAAAAGTTTCGCGTATTATACTTTCGTCGTTCGTTCAAACATCATTAGTATATATTAGAATGAAGCACCGCGGAAAATATAAGGAACGTAAGTGGTAACAGACCTAAAATATCATAACACTGTTTACCATAGTATTTTCTATTTCTATTTAAATGAAGATGAAACTGAAAATGAAAATTCTCAATAAGCTACTGACGGCTATCGTGTTTATCGCGATAACTGGTGAATATTGGACCATATTATTTTTCAAGCTTACGTTGAACTATTATTATAATCTGGAATAATATCAACCTTATAGGGAACTAATTGTACAATCGAACATCGCTTGTATGTGAGTGGTATCAGACGTAAAAAGACATAACATTGGCTATGGTAATATTTTCTCCTCACAATTTCTAATCAAATGAAACTGTACTATTTTTGGAACTAAACTAGAAATTACATCATAATTGCCAGGGCCATTCAGAAATACGGAAACTCACAGTATGTTTTTTGTTTCACTGGAAACTGTATTGGTAAATTATGTACCTAAAAGGATAATGAATGTCATCTTTTTAAGCACCGTGCATAATGATAAATGATAGTAGTACGCGCAACAAGAAGAGAAAGTTTAACTTGAGAACAAGAGCCGTTAATACCTTACATGAGCTTGTTAATACGTACACCTACAATATCGTACATGTCACAGTCTATAACGCTTTTGTCTTTTGAGCTTCTACCCAACTCA
This sequence comes from Vesta saturnalis, assembly GCA_036346205.1. Taxonomy (NCBI): domain Eukaryota; kingdom Metazoa; phylum Arthropoda; class Insecta; order Coleoptera; family Lampyridae; genus Vesta; species Vesta saturnalis. The sequence goes on along the minus strand of JARFJB010002165.1, from coordinate 2,417,407 downwards.
TGCAGAACCATAAAAAACAGACTTTTAGAACGTATGGATTATGAAGCACCATATTTCGGCTAAACTGAGTATTCCACTCTCCAAAAACTCCCACCACGAGATTTGTAGCAATCAAACGTGCCAGTTGCAAATTTAGTTCTTTAATAAACGAAAGTTTACCAACTATTGGACATCTGTTACATATTTTCACCCTAAAGGTCGATTAATTTTTGAAAAATGATTAAATTCAGGTTTTTAGAATTTTTTATTAGATAATGAGTTTATCCTTGCTATTGAAAGTAACCCTTTCTTAACAATAATGTTAAATAACTGATACGGGTCATATTGACTTTAATTGAAAACAAAATAATCTGGTTATTATAAAGGAAGGTTTGACACCAAGGCCAGGCAATGGAATAGTTGACTTGCTTGATATTCCCTTCCAAAGTGAACAGGTGGACCGTCCAAGCTCCATCGTCCACAATGATGGATTTCTAACAAGCGTAAATTATGTATGTATGCATGGTTGGAATGAGTGCGTTACGGATAGAATGCTAAAGAATTCGGGTGCTGAGGGGAAATCTACTGTTCCAGCATTCGCCTAAACAGCTTCACATGATCATTTTTGCAGTAATCATGTTGATATTCGTATAGAGATAAACTCTTTGAAAGAGCTTGATCAGAATTTTTAGATTAAATTCCGTTGAATAAAATATTGAATTTTAGAAAATATAATTAAACGTCTATTCTGTTAAATTTTTTTTTTTTAATTTGATTTGTTTCTCGTTAACATATAATAAAAATTAGCATTATCCTGTTTGTATTATAACAAACGGCAATTTCTATATTAAGTAGTTAAAAACCATTACTATAGTATACTACACTATACTAAGCTATACTATACTATACTATACTATACTATACTATACTATACTATACTATACTATACTGTACTATACTATACTATAGTATACTATACTATACTATACTATACTATACTATACTATACTATACTATACTATACTATGCTATACTATACTATAATATACTGCACTAATATTTTGCGTCACTGTCTTCGAACCTGTAGGGATCAATTATGTACAACTCCTTAATTACAAATCAATTACTTTAGGTCAATTTTTTTATGTTAATCATAGTTAGCAAATTAGAAACTTTATTTAGGCTTAATTATATGTATTTAACAAAACTACAGAACAATTTAATAAATTATGTCTTTAGTCTAATAAAAAAATAATTTTCATGGCATTTATTAATACTATTTTCATACTTTAAGATACAACAAATCCTTACGACACGTAATTTTTGGTTTAGTGATATTTTGCACAGGAAGTATAATATTTTATGTTTAAGATTAAAACAAGAACCATTGGTTTGCTAAGGTAGAGTAAGCATTATTTATGCAAATTCCTGTTCAGAAGGTTATCAAGTATTTTCACTCAAAAATCGTATAAAAGCTGCCAAACTTAACAGAAGAATATTGTTTACTAGTAAAGCAAACTAAAAACATCAAAATGTTCAAATTGGTAAGTTTCATTAATTTCTTTATTTCAGTTAATTATATTTATTGTGTTTACTTTTGTTTAGTTCTTCTTCCTCGCTGCCGTTTTCGCCATTTCTATGGCTGAGCCAGAACCAGAACCTAAACCACAATTTTTTGGTGCCTACCCATACTCTTTAGGATATGCTGGATATGGTGGCTATTATGGCTACCCTTATAATTATGGAAGTTGGTATGGACGCTCACTCTACGGTGGATATTACTATTAAGCTTTCAAACCATTTATACATAATTATTTGTTTAGACCGCACCTGTAAATTATGCAATAGTAGAATAAACCAATTACACATTTATTTAATTGTTTATTTGAATCGAGTTTATATTAATTTAATAACTAAGAAAATAACTAGCACAAAGAATGAAAACATTGGGTTGGTTCACGAAATTGTTCCTCTTTACTGAATATCCGTTCTGCACAATAAAGGAAATTGGAAATAATTAATAAACTAAAGTAACAAGATACATAAAGAAACTTGTTTGAGGGAAAAGGAAAATACATTCGCAATTACGAGTACCTTTTTTTTTATGGTCAAGAAATTGTGCATTTCCAGTGGTGAGAAATCTTTACGTCTCTATAACAAGTTGTCGTCGTCAGTAATAATGACGGATTTAAAAATTAAATGAAGTGCCAAACAAATTTTTAAAATATCAAACCACTACGAACAAGTGTGATATAGCTATTAATTGCATGTATTTAAAAGCCTACTATTGAATACCGGTTTATCTGAAAAACGATAAAAAGTTAAGATATTTCGTAGATTAAATGTTATTAAATTGCCTTAAGGTTGAATCACTAGAACACCATACAATTCTAATGTAAACGCAAAGTTGTAGAAGGATGTAAAAGTATTTAAAGCTAAAAACTCGACATACACATTAAAGTTCTACTGAAATTATGGGAAATAATTTTTTGTTGCAAATAACGGACTATAAGTATTATAGTACACTGAACATACAATGTGTAGTTTTAATTTTAGTGTAACTATTCACTGTTCATTGTCAATTGATCTTAAACTATTGATTCATCAAGTAGCCAAATGAGATCTAAATAAGTAAACGCTTACACCAGTAAAAATTTCGAAAAGAGAACATCATGTTACGTCATTAGTGCGACCAATTTTGTCGTTTGACGTATCAGTAGTTTAAGAACAATGAATCAAAAAGAAATTAACTAAATTAATTAATAAGTTCATTACGAAAGTAGGCAACATTGTAAAAACAATCATTTATGCCAAATAGACGTTTAAATCTTCATGTCAGCTAGAGACTGACATTCATCTAGATGTTAATCAAAAAAATTCATAGCCACTCGCTTCTATAACAATATTGATAGCATAGTTTAAGTATTTTCAATTAAATTAATCCTTTCCTGTAAGTTAATGTTAGATAAATACAGTTAATGAATATATATATATATATATATATATATATATATATATATATATATATATATATATATATATATATATATATATATATATAGATTATTTTTAAAGAACTAATAGAAGTTCAATTTTATAATCATTAAATTGTATTTTATTTAAAATTAACTTTTATAGTACATACAGTAAAAGATTAACTCGAGAGGTATTTTAACCCAAGACTAGAGTGAGGCTCTTCCATCTGAGCTATCGAGGAGGCAAGTCACAATCGATTCAAACTTAAACTGTATATACTTCGCCTACTTATGATGTATTATAATTGTTATACACACAATCAAGAATCACAGTCAACTTTTTGTAAATGTCATGCAAATTCGTTAAGGCTTCGCACATGACCACACGTGGCTAATTGTTAAATTTTATTTTCTGTATGCAACACTAATAGATAACTATAAAAATAAAAATTGTTCATTGAACATAGGTTCAATTTAATAATCATTCATTGTATTGCAAACTGCGTAACGACTACTCTGGGTTGTCTAACTTCGGGAATGTCGGAAGCGAAGGTAGTGTAAAGGATCGGGGCTAAGGCAGAACCCTGCAGTACGCCTGCTGTAGGTTGAAAAGGATCGGAGATCGTGTTTCTTACTTTGGCTCGAACTGACCGATTAGTCAGGAACGAGAGTGGGAGTTTGGAGAACAGGTAGAGTATGTTGGGGTTTCAGATCTTGTGTAGGAGAGTGGCGTGTCAGATCCTGTCAAATTTTTGCTTAATGTCCAGAAACACAGCCAGATTGCATTGCTTGTGATTGTATGCTCTGGTGGTTTCTGTAGTCAGCTTCAACAAGGGATCGTGACACGTTCGGTTGGGATGGAAGCCGAATTGACTGTTGGGATGGAGTTCCTTGAATTCAAGATGGTCCCTGAGTCACCTGGCTAGAATTTGCTCGAAAAATTTTCCGAGGCAACTCAGGAGGGAAATGGCTCTAGGATATGGTTAAGTCGGAGTGGGGTTTAGGTACTATGACAGTAGATGCCTACCTCAAGTCCGTCGGGAAATGGATAGGGTTAGGAGTTTGTTATAAATATTGGAGAGATTAGGTTGCCCCGTGGGTCGGTTAAGTGGAATTTAGGGATTCAATCCTTCTGGTCAGTCTATCGAACTGTTGCCAGAAGAGTTCTCCATTTCTATAATCTAACTGGGAGGTGGCTTTGTTCCAGGGTTCTTCGGCGTATTTGGTTGTTTCTCGTCTCATTGAAGCGTTAAGGCGGTGTGCCGTGGGGGCGGTTTGCCGGAAATGTCGATGTTTTTCAATGGGACTGAGATATCGACCACTTTCGTAATTATAGAGGTTAGGTCTCTAATGGCTCCCTCGAGAACTTAGGTCGTCAGAAGATTGGGTGTTAGAAGGTTGATGGAGACGTGTTCGGAGAACACATTCCATCCTGCTGTCGAAAAATTTTTAATTACTGCATATAGTGGAGGTGCTGGGAGGGCTGGACAACATGAAGTTTTAACCAGTAGTGGTAGATGATCTGAAGTGATGCCTAAAAAGCACTCACGATCAATATAGTGCGCTGTGTGTGCAGAGAAAAATTGGGTCTATTACTGAGGCACATCGATGGTCGAAATATGTACGCTGGGTGTTAGCGACTTGCAAAAGCGGCAACTGTAACAGAGCTTATTATAGCCTGATACCGTTGTCATTACATTTGGGGTCGTCGAATTATGTATGGCGGGCATTTAAATCACCTAGGTGGAAAAGTGCACCGTTATGGCAATGCATTCGAGATGCTATAGGTGCTCGGGAAGGTGAAAGGGAGTGGACGGGAAGCAATTTTTAAGTATGAGGGCGGTTCCGTGGTTTCTGTTGTTTAGATAGGTGTGATATGTGTTCAAGTTAAGTCTGCATCGGTTTGTGAGTTTCCGTGATGGAAGGAATGTGTATATTGTGTTCGTGTACTAGGTTTTTAAGTAAGCATCGTTTCCGACGGACGCCCCTGGCATTAACGATCCCTACTAGAATACCCAATTTGGAGGGATTTAAGGATTGGGTATTCGGTTTACGAGGACCGTCATCCGAGTGCCGGATACGCAGGCGTCGGTACTCCGTTAGAAGTAGGATCAGGATAGCGCGTCTAGGACAAGAATGTTCCTATTTTGCCGGTCGGGAAACATAACGAAAAGGGTGTGAGTGGGGACTTGGAGGAAGTTCTTAATGGAAAAGGGCTCGGTCTCAGGAATGGGTTTAAGGTGTGCGGTGTCTTGCGAGTCGGACTCTTCGTATGGGGATGGACTTAGGGATATGGCGAATGTAATATCCCCAAGGGTTTGTATGTGTATGTGTGTGTGAGTGTCTGATGGTTTAGTGGGTTTGTGTGGAGGTTTTGTGGAGGCGGTGGAACGTGTACAAACGTGAGAGTATGTGGATGAGGTGGAAACGGATGAAGCCTGTTGAGTGAGAACGGGAGCATGATCTTGAGGATAGTGGTTGCGAGGTGAGGGTGTGTACGTATGTGTGTGTTGTGTATGTTGGTGTGGGTGGGCGGGTGGCGTCGGGGTTTGGCTATACAACCGTGTGTGTTGTACAGTGGCGACCGTGCTTCACTATCACGACTATTAGTAAAATAAACAAAGAAAAAGGGATTTGTTTCAGCGGAAGGATGGGTCTCCGTCAAGGTGCAGCCTCACACCCCAAGGAAAAAAGGCTTGGAAATCAGAGCCCCAATAGAACGTATGAAAACAAATCTTAAAATAAAGCAATAAATTATAATTCATGAAAATAATTCTTATTGACGACTACTGCTTTCCGACGTTGATCCTAGTGTTGGTGGTGTCCTCGATCCTCCCTTTATTCTTGTGTCCTTCGTGTTAACCTGCTCTATACCCTGCGGCTCTTGCTTGTTGCTAGGCTGTGACTCTTCTTCTTGATGACCGCTTCTTCGTATTATCTGTATGAAAGCAGTGACAAATCTAACTTCGAAGCGGCGAAAATCACGACGCGTGAAAAGCCTAAGTTTTTTTTTTTGTAAAAATAATTAGCTTACGCTACGTACGATGCTATTCGTTCCAATCCCGAAACCCGGGGAGAGAGCGTCTGTAGCGCGTCTCGCGGTTTTCTTGAAATCATCAGAAGGGGAACGGCCTCTGGAGATAATAAAGGTTGGTTGTTAGACTAGACTCTGACGTAGAATATTCTCAACGCTTTTGAAACAACGCCGTAAGGATATATATATATATATATATATATATATATATATATATATATATATATATATATATATATATATATATATATGTGTATATATTCGACGTATTCGACGTCCTTTTTTATCCTCCAGCGGCATCGAAGTGACCCTAAGTATAAAATGCACCACACAATACCAAATGTCTTGTGCGGAAATATTTGTGTTCATTGGTACGCCGCAGTGCTCTGTGACCTGTCGCTCTGTACTTTTGGTAACCATCCTCGAAACACTAGCGGTACAATTACGATTAACCATTGAAAATATTGGGTTTTCGTAATCTGGCCTTTGCGAAAACGTATGAAATTCAGAGGCGGATGTCTATTCAAGTTCTATATGCCTGATAAGCCATTTTGATATTTTGACACTGTTACACACAAAAATTTTACTGCTGCAATGTTTAAGTGTATCACGGAAAAGTTGGCCGCACATCAGAACAAAGTCAAGGTTCGAGAGTTGTAAAGACCTTGAGCGACGTTTCAAAAGGCAGCGGAAGGCGCATTACAGCAGATAACTTTTTTGTAAGTCTTTCCTTGACCGCAGAATTACTAAACAATAAACATCCTATACTAGGAACGATTGAGAAAATAGAAAAGGTATTCCAAATTGTGTACTCGATACATCAGGTAGAGGTTTATTTTCTTTGAGTTTTCATTTACCAATTCCTTGACGTTAGTGACTTATGTGTCAAAATAAGTCGAATGCAAGTACAAGCAAGAAATTATTTCCTTTATAATGAAACCAAAAGCGGAGTGCACGCACTTAATAGAATAGTTACACACAATATTTGTGTAGGCGCACTACTAGAGTGTGGACTTTTGCTCTATTCATGCATTTTATTGATGTTGCAGCGCATAATGCTTTTGTTATTTGGCTAAGGAAGTACACAAGCAAGGTACATACAGCGGCAAAACGAAAGACTGTTCTTGAAGATATAGTAAATTAATTGACTAAAGAAAATATAAAATAAGAGCAATAAAAATCAAAGAAGATGGAAGAAGAGGAACTTCGGCAATAAGAACCGCTATCCAAGGTAAGAGGCGGAGGTTGCAGAAGATGACGGTGACCGACCAAGGCAAAAACGTGGACATTGTCACGTGTGTATTCAAAGTGGTAATAAATATAATGAGTGTCAAATTTGTTTGTCCCCATACCCAATTGTGAGAAAAAACATTTCATGTAATAAGTTCCAGGATATTTAGTTCGAATAGATTTTAGAATTAATTGCAGATTTCTAAATATCTGGTTTAAAAATTATGTAACTTATTAAATAAATACTAAAATGTTAGTTGCTCTTCTGTATGTGTGATAAATATAAGAAACGTATTAGATATTATATGTATGTAATGAAAGAGAAAATCATTTAAATAATTATAAATAGCAAATTATCCAGTGGGTCCAAAATTAGTCATTTTGGTACCCAGTGTGCTTCAATTTTAGGATTAAACGGTTATTGGCAATGTGTGTCTAATATTTCTTTATCCTGTACTACTGAATTTTTAACTCTTCAATGTTTTATCAATTATTGCTTTTAACATAGACGATGCCTCTGGAAAAGTTTGTGCATGAGTTCTCCTTGGTGTTAGGTTCTGAATATCTCCGAGCATTCCATCATATTTGAAAATGGGCTGAGCCCGCATTTCACGCAAGATTTAGTTTTTATTATGAAGCTTTGTATGATCTAATTATGTTTCTAGCCAGCGTTTTCGTCAGCGCTTATCACTAGTGTATTTAGTCAAATGGGTGGAAACCTAATGCCCTTAGGTTTGCTTTTTATGAGCCGTGCGCTTTATTACGCACACTAATGATTCCTTTTGCCGCATTGCTTTTCAGATAACAAAATATGTAACACAAAAACAGTTCCTGTATCCAATACTCCCTGCATATAAAATTTAATTAAAACTGTTTCAATTGGTTCCCTTTCCTATTACTTCTTAGATAAAGATAGAGATAACGTAAATAAATCACATGCGTATGAACAACAACTCAGTCGAAAGCTTCGTAACAATCTGATGAATAATTTAGATATGTGTATAACACAAACAAACAAATAAACAAAGTTCCTGTTGCACTGGTTAAAAACAAGAAGAGTTTAATGCAACGTTTCACAAAATCAGCTTCTTTTTACCAGATCAGCTTCGTGTGTATAATAATTATTTATAAATATTGTTTAAGAGCGTAGTATTTTTTTATATTAATAGGCACAATTTGTCTAACTAGCTAAACTTGTTCGTTATATTGACTTGCATAACACTGTATCGCCTTTATTGCCACAATCTGTATATTTGATAAACTTGATAATCAAAATATTAAAATTATATATATATATATATATATATATATATATATATATATATATATATATATATATATATATATATATATATATATATATATAATATAAATAAGCTTTTTCGTACTATTTGTGTGAGAAAAGCTAACATAAATGTGTTTAAACTTGGGAATTATATATCATCATGTATTAATACCAAGATAAGAGATAAAAAAACTTTAAATTGGTTTATTCTACTATTGCACAATATTTTATGTATAATCCAAATAAATAATTGTATTTTGAAATTGTATTATTGCTTAATAATAATATCCACCGTAGATTGAACGTCCATAAACGCCTCCATAATTGTAGGGGTATCCATAATAGCCACCATAACCAGTGTATCCTAAGGAGTATGGGTAAGCACCAAAGAATTGTGGTTTGGCTTCTGGTTCAGGAGCAGCCATGCTAATGGCGAAAACGGTAGCGAGGAAGAAGAACTAAACAGTAATTTAATACAATTAAATTATCTAAAGTAGTTAATAAGACTTACCAATTTGAACATTTTGATGTTTTTAGTTTGCTTTGCAAGTAAACAATACTGTTTTGTAAAGTTTGGCAGCTTTTATACGATTTTTAGATCAGAATACTTGCTAACCTTCTGTGAAGAATTTGCATAAATCACTTTTACTCTAGTTTAGCTAACCAAATGTACCGGTTTTAATTTAAACAGAACTTAAATTATAATTTAGTTCCTGTTCTACATTATGACCTAAGTTGAAGAAGGTGTAAATCTGATCTTCATAACTCAAAGATGACGACGTAAGCCATGTTGCCCTTGCAAAGGAACCTTGGTCCCATTCAAAGTGCACATAAGGTATTTTTTAATGTGTTAATATGGTTGAGAAATAAGCCAAAAAAGCTATATATATATATATATATATATATATATATATATATATATATATATATATATATATATCATATCAGATTAGCATTGGCTCTAAGAGTTTGTATACATCTATCTAAACCAGGAGATCGGGCTGATCGAGACCAAAGTTTAATATGAGGATTCTCAAAGAGGTTTAAACATGGGCAAGCAACGTCAACACAAACACTCTCCTGTTGGAGTTGTGATATTGGTGCTCCCGAATCACAGAAGACTGGTCTTCGTTGCAGACTCACTGGGCTCACGTCTATCATTGGAGCTATATGACTGAAAACGACCTTATTCCTTCTGTTGATCTAACGATATCTTCTGCTCCAAGAAAAACTCAATCGCCTATTCAAAACATTCAGAGAAACTACAAAATGTGTACACTTAGGAACAGAGAAGAGGAATTGTGGCAGTAGATGGTTCAAAATTAGATTCGACGTCCATTTGTTATCCTCCAACGGCATCGAAGTGACCCTAAGTATAAAAATACATCTCACAATGCCAACTGTCTTATGCGGAAATATTTGTGTTCATTGGTACGCCGTAGTGCTCTGTGACCTGTCGCTCTGTACTTTTGGTAACCATCCTGGAAACACTAGCGGTACAATTACGATTAACCATTGAAAATATTGGGTTTTCGTAATCTGGCTTTTGTGAAAACGTATGCAATTCAGAGGCAGATGTCTATTCAAATTCTATATGCCTGATAAACCATTTTGTCATTTTGACACTGTTACCCACAGAAAATTTTATTGCTGCCATTTTTAGGTGTATCACGGAAAGGTTGGCCGCACATCAGAACAAGGTCGAGAGTTAATAAGGTCTTTGAGCGACGTTTCAAAAGGCAGCGTAAGGAGCATTACAGCAGATAACTTTTTTGTAAGTCTTTCTTTAGCCGAAGAATAACTAAACAATAAACATCCTATACTAGGAACGATTGGGAAAAATAGAAAAGGTATTCCAAAGTGTGTACTCGATACATCAGGTAGAGGTTTATTTTCTTTGAGTTTTTCATTTACTAATTCCTTGACGTTAGTGTCTTACGTGTCAAAGTAAGTCGAATGCAAGTACAAGCAAGAAATTATTTCCTTTTATAATGAAACCAAATGTGGAGGAGCGCACTTGATAGAATAGTTACACACAATATTTGTGCAGGAGCACTACTAGAGGGTGGATTTTTTGCCCTGTTCATGCATTTTATTGATGTTGCAGCGCACAATGCATTTGTTATTTGGCTAAGGAAGTACACAAGCAAGGTACATACAAAGGCAAAACGAAAGACTCTTCTTGATGATCTAGTATATGAATTGACTAAAGAAAATATAGAAATAAGAGCAATAAAAATCAAAGAAGATGGAAGAGGAGGAACTTCGGCAATAAGAACCGCTATCCAAGGTAAGAGGCGGATGTTGCAGAAAATGACAGTAACCGACCAAGGCACAAACGTGGACGTATGTATGTATGTAATGAAAGAGAAAAATGATTTAAATAATTATAAATTGCAAAATTATCCAGTGGGTAAAAAATTAGCCATTTTGGTACTCAGGGTGCTCCCAATTTTAGGATTTAACGGTTATTGGCAATGTGTGTTTAATATTTCTTTATCCTGTACTACTGAATTTTTAACTCTTCAATGTTTTATCAATTATTGTTTTTAAAATAGACGATGCCTCTGGAAAAGTTTGTGCATGAGTTCTCCTTGGTGTTAGATTTTGAATATCCCCGAGCATTCCATCATATATGAAAATTGGCTGACCCCGCACTTCACGCAAGATTTAGTTTTTCATTGTAAAGCTTTGTATGCTATAATTATGTTTTTAGCCAGCGTTTTTGTCAGCGCTTATCACTAGTGTATTTAGTCAAATGAGTGGATACCTGAAGATCTTAGATATGCTTTTTTATGGCCGTGCGCCTTATTAAGCATATTAATGATTCCTTTTACCCGCATTGTTTTTCAGATAATAAAATATGTAATAGAAAAACAGTGCCTGTATCCAATACTCCCTGCACATTAAATTTAATTAAAATTGGTTTCCCTCTCCCTATTACTTCTTTAGATAAAGATAGAGATAACGTAAATAAATCGCATGCGTATGACCAACAACTCAGTCGAAAGCTTCGTAACAATCTGATGAATAATTTAGATATGTGTATAACACAAACAAACAAATAAACAAAGTTCCCTGTTACACTGGTTAAAAACTTGAAGAGTTTTTAATGCAACGTTCCACAAAGCAGCTTCTTTTTTACCAGATCAGCTTCGTGTGTATAATAATTATTTATAATTATTGTTTAAGAGCGTAGTATTTTTTTTATATCAATACGCACAATTTGTCTAACTAGCTAAACTTGTTCGTTATATTGACTTGCATAACACTGTATCGCCTTTATTGCCGCAATCTGTATATTTGATAAACTTGATAATCAAAAAATATTAAAATTAATGTATGTGTATATATATATATATATATATATATATATACATATATATATTTAGATATATAAGATAAATAGCTTTTTCGTACTATTAGCGTGAGAAAAGCTAACATAAATGTGTTTAAACCTGGAATTATATATCATCATGTATTAATACCAAGATAAGGGATAAAAAAACTTTAAATTGGTTTATTCTACTATTGCACAATATTTTATGTATAATCCAAATAAATAATTGTATTTTGAAATTGTATTATTGCTTAATAATAATATCCACCGTAGATTGAACGTCCATAAACGCCTCCATAATTGTAGGGGTATCCATAATAGCCACCATAACCAGTGTATCCTAAGGAGTATGGGTAAGCACCAAAGAATTGTGGTTTGGCTTCTGGTTCAGGAGCAGCCATGCTGATGGCGAAAACGGCAGCGAGGAAGAAGAACTAAACAGTAATTTAATACAATTAAATTATCTAAAGTAGTTAATAAGACTTACCAATTTGAACATTTTGATGTTTTTAGTTTGCTTTGCAAGTAAACAATACTGTTTTGTAAAGTTCGGCAGCTTTTATACGATTTTTAGATCAGAATACTTGCTAACCTTCTGTGAAGAATTTGCATAAATCACTTTTACTCTAGTTTAGCTAACCAAATGTACCGGTTTTAATTTAAACAGAACTTAAATTATAATTTAGTTCCTGTTCTACATTATGATCTAAGTTGAAGAAGGTTTAAATCTGATCTTTATAACTCAAAGATGACGACGTAAGCTACGTTGCCCTCGCAAAGGAACCTTGGTCCCATTCAAAGTGCACATAAGGTAATTTTTTAATGTGTTAATATGGTTGAGAAATAAGCCAAAAAGCTATATATATATATATATATATATATATATATATATATATATATATATATATATATATTATCATATCAGATTAGCATTGGCTCTAAGAGTTTGTATACATCTATCTAAACCAGGAGATCGGGCCGATCGAGACCAAAGTTTAATATGAGGATTCTCAAAGAGGTTTAAACATGGGCAAGCAACGTCAACACAAACACTCTCGTGTTGGAGTTGTGATATTGGTGCTCCCGAATCACAGAAGACTGGTCTTAGTTGCAGACTCACTGAGCTCACGTCTATCATTGGAGCTATATGACTGAAAACGACTTTATTCCTTCTGTTGATCTAACGATATCTTCTGCTCCAAGAAAAACTCAATCGCCTATTCAAAACATTCAGAGAAACTACAAAATGTGTACACTTAGGAACAGAGAAGAGGAATTGTGGCAGTAGATGGTTCAAAATTAAATTCGACATCCATTTGTTATCCTCCAGCGGCATCGAAGTGACCCTAAGTATAAAAATACACCTCACAATACCAACTGTCTTATGCGGAAATATTTGTGTTCATTGGTACGCCGTAGTGCTCTGACCTGTCGCTCTGTACCTTGGTAACCATCCTGGAAACACTAGCGGTACAATTACGATTAACCATTGAAAATATTGGGTTTTCGTAATCTGGCCTTTGTGAAAACGTATGAAATTCAGAGGCAGTTGTCTATTCAAATTCTATATGCCTGATAAACCATTTTGTCATTTTGATACTGTTACACACAGAAAATTTTATTGCTGCCATTTTTAGGTGTATCACGGAAAGGTTGGCCGTACATCTGAACAAGGTCGAGAGTTATAAAAACTTTGAGCGACGTTTTAAAAGGCAGCGGTAGGAGCATTACAGCAGATAACTTTTTTGTAAGTCTTTCTTTAGCCGCAGAATAACTAAACAATAAACATCCTATACTAGGAACGATTGGGAAAAATAGACAAGGTGTTCCAAAGTGTGTACTAGATACATCAGGTAAAGGTTTATTTTCGTTGAGTTTTTCATTTACTAAATCCTTGACGTTAGTGTCTTACGTGTCAAAATAAGTCGAATGCAAGTACAAGCAAGAAATTATTTCCTTTTATAATGAAACCAAAAGCGGAGGGGACGCACTTGATAGAATAGTTACACACAATATTTGTGCAGGAGCACTACTAGAGGGTGGATTTTTTGCCCTGTTCATGCATTTTATTGATGTTGCAGCGCACAATGCTTTTGTTATTTGGCTAAGGAAGTACACAAGCAAGGTACATACAAAGGCAAAACGAAAGACTCTTCTTGATGATCTAGTATATGAATTGACTAAAGAAAATATAGAAATAAGAGCAATAAAAATCAAAGAAGATGGAAGAGGAGGAACTTCGGCAATAAGAACCGCTATCCAAGGTAAGAGGCGGATGTTGCAGAAAATGACAGTAACCGACCAATGAACAAATGTGGACGTATGTATGTATGTAATGAAAGAGAAAAATGATTTAAATAATTATAAATAGCAAAATTATCCAGTGGGTAAAAAATTAGCCATTTTGGTACTCAGGGTGCTCCCAATTTTAGGATTTAACGGTTATTGGCAATTTGTGTTTAATATTTCTTTATCCTGTACTGAATTTTTAACTCTTCAATGTTTTATCAATTATTGTTTTTAAAATAGACGATGCCTCTGGTAAAGTTTGTGCATGAGTTTTCCTTGGTGTTAGATTTTGAATATCCCCGAGCATTCCATCATATATGAAAATTGGCTGACCCCGCACTTCACGCAAGATTTAGTTTTTCATTGTAAAGCTTTGTATGCTATAATTATGTTTTCAGCCAGCGTTTTTGTCAGCGCTTATCACTAGTGTATTTAGTCAAATGAGTGGATACCTGAAGATCTTGGATTTGATTTTTTATGGCCGTGTGCTTTATTAAGCATATTAATGATTCCTTTTGCCCGCATTGTTTTTCAGATAACAAAATATGTAATAGAAAAACAGTGCCTGTATCCAATACTCCCTGCACATTAAATTTAATTAAAATTGGTTTCCCTTTCCCTATTACTTCTTTAGATAAAGATACAGATAACGTAAATAAATAGCATGCATATGAACAACAACTCAGTCAAAAGCTTCATAACAATCTGATGAATAATTTAGGTACGTATATAACACAAACAAACAAATAAAGTTCCCTGTTACACTGGTTAAAAACTTAAAGAGTTCTTAATGCAACGTTCCACAAAGCAGCTTCTTTTTTACCAGATCAGCTTCGTGTGTATAATAATTATTTATAATTATATATATATATATATATATATATATATATATATATATATTTAGATATATAAGATAAATAGCTTTTTCGTACTATTTGTGTGAGAAAAGCTAACATAAATGTGTTTAAACTTGGAATTATATATCATCATGTATTAATACCAAGATAAGAGATAAAAAAAATTTAAATTGGTTTATTCTACTATTGCACAATATTTTATGTATAATCCAAATAAATAATTGTATTTTGAAATTGTATTATGCTTAATAATAATATCCACCGTAGATTGAACGTCCATAAACGCCTCCATAATTGTAGGGGTATCCATAATAGCCACCATAACCAGTGTATCCTAAGGAGTATGGGTAAGCACCAAAGAATTGTGGTTTGGCTTCTGGTTCAGGAGCAGCCATGCTGATGGCGAAAACGGCAGCGAGGAAGAAGAACTAAACAGTAATTTAATACAATTAAATTATCTAACGTAGTTAATAAGACTTACCAATTTGAACATTTTGATGTTTTTAGTTTGCTTTGCAAGTAAACAATACTGTTTTGTAAAGTTCGGCAGCTTTTATACGATTTTTAGATGAGAATACTTGCTAACCTTCTGTGCGGAATTTGCATAAATCACTTTTACTCTAGTTTAGCTAACCAAGTGTACCGGTTTTAATTTAAACAGAACATAAATTATAATTTAGTTCCTGTTCTACATTGTGACCTAAGTTGAAGAAGGTGTAAATCTGATCTTCATAACTCAAAGATGACGACGTAAGCTATGTTGCTCTCGCAAAAGAACCTTGGTCCCACTCAACGTGCACAGAAGGTATTTTTTTAATGTGTAATATGGTTGAGAAATAATCCAAAAAAGCTAAAACAAATGTAATTATATAAATTCTTAATAAGCCAGGCTTTAAGAGTTTGTATAATTATATCAATGAAGATTAAGAAACTTTAAAATAATGAATCACGTTTGGATACAATTGGGTACGTTTAATTTTTTTATTAAAATTGAATGTAATTTATTCTCTCACTTTATATTTTAATCGTTTCAAACTAATCTCATTTCAAACTAATCTCAATTATAAACTTAATAATAAATTATAAACGAGTTTTATACGTTATTTTATCGCCGACTAGCTGTGTTCATAATTTTCCAATTTTACTTCAATAAATTATTTTAAAAAACCTTCCTTTAACAATTACATGCAGTTGCTGTGGTTTTACAAATCAACTGTAATAACTAACTATTTTGTCAAATGAAGTCCGAAAAAGATTTGAATTTATGCGAAGATATAGTGAGAAAAGCAGAAGAAGCGAAATCCAGTATTATTTGCAAACAATCGGAAGCTAATTAAAAAAAAGAATTTGATAAGTATACCGAATGTGTGTGTAAAAACAATGTACAAGTAGCTACGGAGAAGGTATTGCTTGCATATTTTCTTGACCAGGTATCTTAATTACAATCATATTTGAGATATTGTATTCATTCTTTTAGTTGAATAATGAGTAAATGTTACGCATTAAAAATGACGTTGACATTGGTAGGCTTTCAAAGCTTACCACTTTTCTCAAGAATTGTTCACTAGCTTATACAGCAGAGAAATCTTTAGTATTTTCCAAAGCGACCTCGGTCATCGAAAGTACCAACATCCGGATTCATTACTGCAAATTACGTTGTATCAGGTCGAATCTTAATGCTGTTCACCAACACCTTGAACAAGTGCAACCGGACATTCTGTTTCTATCAAAAACACAAGTCTCCCCTGGAAGCACTGATTCGCCTGACCTGCAATTTCCCAGATCCAACCTCAACTCTAATTTTCGCCTTAAAGGCGGAGTATGTGCATATACCAAGGACAACGTAAATTGTAAGAGGATTTCCACTTTGGAAAACAACAAATTTGACGCGATTTGGTTCAAACATTATGGACGCCATATTTGATTATTACACAATTAAATGGTCTTTTTTTTCTCTTTTCAACGACGTATAACAACTTATGCACGAATAAAAAATTATGGGAGATATTAATTGTTTTCATTTTAAATCAAGTAGCCACGATTAACAATAAAACAAAATGTATTATAATATAACTAACTGTCAAGTTGTATTAGTTTATTGATTGTGTAAATAATTAGTATTGCTGTGTTGCACTATTAAGTGATAAATTTATAATTGTTTTTTTTATTATTTCTAATGGCGACCTTTCCAACAAATGAACAATATGACATGTTTTGTACATACACACAGTGCTACAAAAACTTCCATCTTGCTGCTCAAGAATATCTAACAAATCTTTCAGAGCGTAGGCAACCGGGCATGAAAATATTAGAAAGATTAGATTCAAAAAAAGCCCAATAGGAATATAAACGTGGTTACTGAAGATGAGGAATTAACTTTAGCTCGTGTGCAAGTAAATCCGAATATTTCAAATTGAGAAATTGAAGCTCAAGTTAATGTGTCTAAGACTGAATCATCGAGAATTAAAAAAAACACAATTTCCACGCATATAAATTAGACATTGCGCAGACTTTGAGACCAAACCATAACATCTGTAGAACAGCATTTTGTAGATGGTTTTTAAATAAAATTGCAAAAAATAGTGATTTTATAAATCAAGTTTTTTTATAGACTGACGAATCCTACTTCCCCAATTGTGGAACCACATAGTGGTTCCACGGCGCAACCAGGTTCGTTTTGGCTTTAATGTTTTTTGTGGCATATTGGGAAATCGTTTATTTGGTCCTATAATTTTTGATGGAACCTTAACAGCGCAGCTTTACATGAAAATTCTGCAAACATATCTTGAATATTTATTAGATGATCTACCTTTGGCACAAAATGTTCAAATATGGTATCAGAAGGATCGCGCTCCTACACGTAATGCTGGCAATGTTATCTGATATTTAAATGACGGTTTTGATAATACAGTAATTGCTACCAATACACCTAATCAGCGGCACTACAAAAAATAGACTGTATGGTAGTCATTTCCATTACAATAATGCAGAAGAACTACGTGAAGTAGTGGTGGCGGCCTTTAAAGCTGTTCATTGAAATACATTGCGAACAGTTACTAACAGTGTTGTAAAACGGTATCGATTGTGTGTACATGAAAACGGCCAGCACTTTGAACATTTACTGTAATGTATTATGGTTTTAGCATTTATTAATATCACGGTGTATCGTTGTGTTTAATTTGTTTAATAAACAATTTTTACTTGCAAATTGTTTTCATGGCTACTTGATTTAAAATCAAAACAATTAATATTTCTCATAATTTTTTATTCGAGCATAGGTTGTTATACATCGTTGAAAAGAGAAAAAAAATCCCATTTAATTGTGTAAAAATCCAATATGGCGCCCATTTAAAATAAGAAAGTTGCTATTAATATCTTGGAAACCGCCATCTTGAATTTTATTTTGACATCACTTTTAAGTGTGCCTCATCTAAGTTAACTTTGATCTTTTATAATTACGGAGATATTTGAGTTTTTATAAATCGGTGATTTTTGTTTTTTTTTTAAATAATTTCGAAACTGTTCGGAAATTGAAATGTTTCTTAACGGAACCAAAAAATGGCACAATATTGCCCATTTAACCAAATCTCGGTCTTTAATGATCCTACTCTATTTGGGAGATATATATATATATATATATATATATATATATATATATATATATATATATATATATATATATATATATATATATATATATATATATATATATATATATATATTATATTGTGTATGAAAATAGGCTAATCCAGTAGTTGGCACAAGACATAGATTTTTATTACAAAGTTCCTTATGGTGTAATGAACAAGTGTATTCTACAATTCCTTTTAATTTTTCTAAGATCTTGTTCACTTTTTGGGCAGCATTTATCGCATCGTTTCAGAATACAGCGTTTTTTCACAAGATCAGTTTTAAATAATAATTATGTATAACAATCTTTTAGCGTATACTTTATTATTTATAAATATGCATCATTTTATAAACCCATATTTTAGATGCAGTATGTTATGTGATAATTTACTTCAAAACTTGCTAATCTTGTTCGCTTTATTCACCTTGTTTTGGAGAATTTTCTAATTAAAAAATTAAAATGTATAGATATTTATTATGGGTATTTTTTATTGAACCAAGTTATTATAAGTTGTTAATTAGTTTCTTCTAAGCAATTCCAAATAATAAATATTTATAATTATTCTGTTGTACGTATCGTACTAAACCATTATTTCTGTGAGAAAGGTTAATATAAATCTGCTTAAATTTCAAATTAAAATTTGTAACCACATTGGCTCACTTATTAAATCAGTAACTAATACCAACAAAGTCGAAGGAGATAAAAACATATATAAACTTGTAATTTGTAATTTGTTTATTTTACTATTGCATAATTTTTATGTATAATCCAAATAAATAATTGTATTTTGAAATTGAATTATTGCTTAATAATAATATCCACCGTAGATTGAGCGTCCATAAACACCACCATAATTGTAGGGATATCCGTAATAGCCACCATATCCAGTATATCCTAAGGAGTATGGGTAAGAACCAAAGAATTGTGGTTTGGCTTCTGGTTCAGGTGCAGCCATGCTGATGGCGAAAACGGCAGCGAGGAAGAAGAACTAAATAGTAATTTAATACAATTATATTATCTAAAGTAGTTAATAAGACTTACCAATTTGAACATTTTGATGTTTTTAGTTTGCTTTGCAAGTAAACAATACTGTTTTGTAAAGTTCTGCAGCTTTTATACGATTTTTCTGTTAAAATACTTGCTAACCTTCTGCGTTTAGAGTAGGAATTTGCATAATCACTTTTACTCCAGTCTAGCTAACCAATTGTTCTAATGTTTTAATTAAAATAAACAGCAGATTATAAATAAGTTCCTGTTTGCAAATATCTAATATCGATTTTGAGATACTGAATTTTAATTTGGATTCACTTCATTTTCTAATGATTTAATGTAAATTATTCTTTTATATTTCAATCGTTTTCAACTAATCTCAAATGTGTTTAGGTATATTCAATGTTTACAATTTATTATTGAATATCCGTTAATACACTTGCCATAGTTCGCATATTTTACCTTATTTTGCGGCTTAACCTAGCTATTCAGTTTTTTAAAAATTCTTTTTTTTTGATCAGAGTTCGGTTTGATTGAAGTCCAAAGAGCAAAGACGTTGAATGATGCTAGTTAGATTTTATCGTTTTGTAGGAGTACGTATTCACAATTTCATCAAAAGTTATCCACAACCTACAGACCAAAGTTATATTTTGTTTTCTACTTCGGCCTCACACTAACACCTGTGATTGTGCAAGGTTCTCAGTATATACCTCCATTTTTGTGAATTGTCCTGTTCGTTATAAAAACAGTAAGGTTTGGATTGAATGGAATTTTTAAGATTATAGGAGGGAAAAAATATGCGTTATTACCCCATAGAGGGTCAGCTTCAGCTCACATTCCTTGATTTATCTCCGTTATACCTCCACTTGCAATGGCAGTATATATCTGTACTAGTGCAAAGTACCATGTTTTACTATCACACAGAGTAGAAATTCTCACACAGTATTACGGCAGTTTAGAAGCAATGCACTGTTTAGAAGGGCAGTGCCTACGAGCGAATTGTTCATTTTCAAATAGGTAATATTGTTTTGAAGGAACGTCTACCCATTTGTCTCAAATCCTTCTTGCAGCAGCAAATTTATCATTTCCTGCCACCTAGATTAATTATCAAAGTATATACTCTAGATAACAATAATAATTCAACATAAGCTTGAAATATGGCATTTTCTGAATTTTTCTAATTGTCCCCATAAACAGTATAAAAAATTTGGTACTTCATTACCTTCCATGACACCTTAGTCAAGATTTACTCTCCAAAAAAGCCCATCTTTTTTTGAAATTATTTGCATACATTTCGTATTTAGTGATTCTGGAAAAGCTATGCTACTAGTCAACTCTTCTTCATACACTAAGAAACCAATTTATTTTCGATATAAGCACCCAGAATGTGTCATCAGTAGGTTCGATTCCACTAACGAAACTGGCCTAGATGGTATCTATCATATGTAATCTATAATCGTTCCCCATGTCTTCTGGGGAATCTCTTTCATCGCGGAAGTGAGCAATTAATTCAACCCATTACCAAGTAAAACCCTCTAATCACCGACCAACTGTCACTACTTACATTTTGTTTAAAGTCATGGAAACAGCCATCAACCTGCTGCTACTTTCCTTTCTTGAATCTAACAAACAAAGTTCTTAGTGATCAGCTATATGGTTTTAGGTAGTGTTGTTCAACAGGTGATCTCCTTTTATACGCGTCCCAAGTTTGGAAAATACATTAAAGTGATTAGCTAAAACAGTTACAGTCGCTTTAGATACCTCAATAGTATTAGACCAGGTTTGAAATAAGTGTTTGCTTACTCACTACACCTTGTTTGAGTAAGTGGTGCGCGCATTAATTAGGTTTTCAGTTTTATTAGTAAATATAGTGATGGATACATGTCGTAGTTAATGGCTTCACTTCAAAAGAAGTTGGAATTAACGCGGGCGTGCCACTGCTCAAACACTTTTCTTGTCCTGTATAAATGATTTCATTTCTTCAGCATCTAACCCAATAAAGTTATTTGTGGTCACTTACAGTGGCTCACCGTAGTCTACCCATATACTAACCCACCTTTTATCTCAAATCAAGATATCAAAGCTAAAATGACAATCTGAGTGAATGGAGACGTTTAACATATCCTTGAATGAAGAATTAATAATCCAATTAAATTAGATTTAGTGCTAACACAACTCAATGTTGCCTTTTGTTTGCCAGTACAAAATCGATCATTTCCTACTGTTAGTATGACTAGTTCAGATCTTAGGTTATGTTACTACGTTAAGAAATTCTGTATTTTTAACCTTATTTTAGGTTGACCGTTTTCTGCTAGCAATTAAAGCGACTTCTAGTGCAATACGTTTTTTTTATGGAGATCTAAGGAATACTCCACCCCGCGGCAACTGTTTCATCTGTATAATCCCAGATTCTCATTTGAAACTTAAATCTCACGTCTGAGTTAATGCTTCCAAGTACACTTGATATCAGTGACCGTATTCAAAGAAGAGTCAATAGGATTATAAATTAAACGTTTTAACTTCTGACGTACAGTCTCTTGAGTGCTGTAGAATTGTTCCAATTATTTCTTTGTACCGTCGACTTTTCAATGGCTACGCTGAATTACGATATCACCTCGGGTCACCTCTGCTAAGAACAGTCAGTTCATTCATTGACATGACCATCATTTAGTACAAGTTTCATCGTGTACTAAGTGGCCCCAATCGGAATTCCAATATACACCATCTAATCGCTGAAGTGATATTATTAGTACTTACTTTCCGTTTATTCATGGTATAAAATGGACAGCCGAGATTCGAATTGAAGTTGAGTTCAACTCAGTTTACGAGAAGAGGACTTGAAAACGGTAGATCCAATTCCACCGAAACATCGTCAATATTGTCTATCTCGTAATGGATACAAGATATACTATATTACTACAAAAATTCTTATGGGGAACTAAACTGAATTATTCAGTGTTTATCTCTAGTCCAATTAAAAGAAATGAAGTAACGTTAATAATTCTGTTAGTATAATTATACATTCCTTTTTACCTTTCGACCCGCATTTACATATGTAGGTATAGAAGGCTAAGCAATCGACTTTTTTTCACTATCGCTAAATCACTTATTCTTTTTCAACCTTTCCCAAGTTTCGCCAAGATCAGCCATGATGTCGTGTGTGTGCGTGTGCGTGTGCGTGTGCGTGTGCGTGTATGTGTGCGTGTGCGTGTGCGTGTGCGTGTGCGTGTGCGTGTGCGTGTGCGTGTGCGTGTGTGTGTGTGTGCGTGTCGTGTGGTGTGTCGTGTGCGTGTGCGTGTGCGTCGTGCGGTGCGTGCGTCGTGTGCGTGTGCGTGTGTGTGCGTGTGCGTGTCGTGTGCGTGTGCGTGCGTGTGGGTGTAGTGTGTATGCTGTGTGTGTACGTATGTGTGTAGTGTGGTGTGGTGTAGCAACACACACACACACACACACACATACACAATTTTTTTAAGTTAACATGTGTTTATGTTTATTAATCTCTATCTAACCTGAAGTTTTAAAAGTCATTCTGATATAGATTATTGTTATTGTTTTTATATTTTGTTACCTGTTTTCATTGTAAACGTATGAAAGAAACTTCATAGTTGCCCTAAATAAAATTAAACTAAAATTATTTCATTTCTTTTAATTTTTTAAGTTAGCATCTAGATGTCTATTAATCTCTGTCTGTAATGAAATCTTATACGTCTCTTTAACATAGATTTTTGTTTTAGCTTCTAAAATGTTTAATGCTTATTGTCGTAATTAACTTATTATAAATTATGTATAATTATCCTAAAAAAATGTTACAGTAATTATTTGCTTATTTTAATTTCCATTTTGTAAGTTGCAAAGTCGTCTGGCGTTCCACACCAGATATTTTTAAAAGCGGACAGTTTTTATCTCAACATCTTACCAAACAGTTTTTTTTTCAACAGACTTGTTTTATATAATAATTATTTAGAAGAATTTGTAAGCTCATACTGTATTATTTATTTATGTGCATAATTTTGTTTGGTTTTATTCGTATACAACTGTAACAGCTTGTATTTCTCCAATTGTACTTCCACATCCAACGGATGGGTGTACTGTATCACTAAAAAAAGTGTCAAAAATTTTTATTTGTTCAATCGCTTTAAAATGTTCGAAAACGTCCAAAAACAAAATTTGAGCAAAAAAAATCTTGTCGTGTGTCTGTGTGACTGTCTGTGTGTGTGTGCGTGTGTACAGCATAACTTTCGAAGGACATAACATATCAACTTGAAATTTGGCACACATATAGATGTGTCTTACTGAAAGCGACTGATTGTTTTTGCGGTCAGTGGGATATGGAGAAAGTGGTAAAATTTGGGGGTAAGTACCCCTTTTGCAAATTTTCATTTTTTCTAGATTTTTTTCCTTTTACTATGTGATTAGTAATATAATTTTGAGTATTTTCTGTCCCCATAATTTTTCTAACCGATAAACGGTTTACAAAATAGTAAAAAACCGTCACTTTAAAAAACCGGTTTTTCCTAAATATCTCCAGAACTGCTTAACATATTCAAAAAGTGAAAATATCATTGGATAGGAAATAAAATTTTGTTTGTGCAATTTTTTCGAAAATTTTGTCATTTTAGAAATATTTACAAATAATCTTTTTCGGGTTATTTACAAAAGAAATGATTTTTTGATGTGGAAGTACAGATACAATTTGCAGCGGTTTTTATAATACTTTGGAATATTTGTTTTTCAGAATAACGTAATTCAAAAATTAGAATATATGATTGTCTATGGGCTTTTTTTTATTGAACCCAGTTATTTTTATTTTAATTTATTGATTAGTTTCTTCTGTACCAAAACAAATCCAAATAATAAATACTTGTAATTACTCGTATCAAACGCTTCTTACTTCTTGGAGTATAAATCTGCTTAAATTTCAAATTAAATATTTTATAATTGGCTCACTTATTAAATCATTAACACCTACTAAGTAAATTGAGGGAGACAAAAACATATAAATGTGTAATTTGTTTATTCTACTATTGCAAAATTTTTAGGTATAATCCAAATAAATAGTTGTAACTTGAAGTTGTTCTATTGCTTAATAGTAATATCCACCGTAGATTGAGCGTCCATAAACACCACCATAATTGTAAGGATATCCGTAATAGCCACCATATCCAGCATATCCTAAGGAGTATGGGTAAGCACCGAAGAATTGTGGTTTGGCTTCTGGTTCAGGAGCAGCCATGCTGATGGCGAAAACGGCAGCGAGGAAGAAGAACTAAACAATAATTTAATGCAATTAAATTATCTAAAGTAGTTAATAAAACTTACCAATTTGAACATTTTGATGTTTTTAGTTTGCTTTGCAAGTAAACAATACTATTTTCTAAACTTCGGTAGCTTTTATACGATTTCTAGACAGCATACTTGCTAACCTTCTGTGTGTTTACAGAAGGAATTTACATAAATCACTTTTACTCTAGTTTAGCTAACGAATTGTGCTTTAATTTAATCAGAAAAAGATTATAATTCAGTTCCTGTTCCATATTATTATTTAAATCTTTACGTTAAGAACCTTTAAAAAATTAACACAATAATTTAATAAATTATTAGTTTTAATCTTTTTTTACATTTTAGTGTAAATAAAGCTTCTTGCGTGATTAGGAATGCCTGCTGTGAAAAACCTTAAAATATAAACTATTCGCATAATTTTATGATTAACAAATCCTCCTTAATTTATTATGTTGAATAGCAGATATCCTCACGTAAACTTCAGGACACTCATGTGCAACATATTTAGAGGAATTTTATTTGCTGTTGAAATTTTTTTAGTCTTCTACTTTAAGGGCAATTCACTATTTAAAATGATACTTGCCATTTGTGATTATAAAATTGTAGCTTTTTAAATACGTCAAAAAATCATGAAAAAATACGTAACAAACAGAATTTTGCTAAAAACGTATTGGCAAATTCTGCTTGCTCATTTTTAATTTAGTTTGATCGTATGTTTATAGTAGCATAAAAATGTTATTTGAAAACACTTAAAATATTAGTTATAAAAATATATGAATACAAATTAGGTACTTATTTAGTTAAGAATGTGTCGGATCCAAATCAAATTTATTATAATCATAATAAAGTCTGATGCCGTTAACGGAATTGACGAGTAATTTAAATAATGGTGATAGGATTGATATAAGGATCGTTCCTTTTAGATAATAAATGAGCTAAAGAAAATTGAAAATTTTTCACGATCATTACACCTAATTAAAATACACGCCTTTCGAAAAAGGTGACTTCTTATAGCCAATTAAAATAAATAATTTAAGAATTTTTTAAATTTAAAATAACTCTGCGCGTGAACTGGTCCTTTGCTTCTTTTGTACTTACCGTGTACAACTGTCTTCACATCGGCCTATATTAGAATATGTTTCTCGCTTCCTCCTGTAACTTGCCAATTCTTGACTATCGCTACCTTAATTCAAGTTTCGAGTTTTTGTTATAATCGGTATTTACTTTACGTCGGTACAATTTTGACATATGGCAATATTTCCGTTTAGTGTACATAAATATATATATATATATATATATATATATATATATATATATATATATATATATAGGTATTTAAAAAAGATGCGACAATATTAAAGGGGGTGATTGCCCAGGTCCTTTTATACAATAAAGTTCCTATAAACATAGGTCCGCAAACGCTTCGTTACCGATCTAAAGCGTGTTGAAGTTTAATTTAAAAAAACAGTCAAAATTAGATTTTCCAAAACGGCTTGAGATATCATAATGAAATTTTACGGGTGTCAATAGCTGTGGGAGACGCATACTTTGCAATACAACACGTTGTTTAAATCGTACCATTGGCGCGCGTATTGGCACGTCACAGGCTATTTTTCAAGAAAAAAGTAGGATGCCGCTGATTTCTCTAAAAAAAAAATATTTTTTAATTCTTTGTTCAATTGTGAAAAAAATGCTCTCTTGGCCTTTTAGTGTACGACGACGTACCGTTTTTGAGTAACAACAATTTTTTAGTGCATGTCCATTTATCAAGCGTACAAAAATATTTTTAAACATTCCTGTATTATTCATTGACATATCACTGACATATTGAATGAGTCTCGTGATTAATAATTTTGTATGTGTCGAATTTGTTGAAGTTCCTTATCATGAATCGCTATACGAATGCCGAGATGATCGACATGCACTACATTTATAGACTTGCTGATGGGAATGCATTAGAAGCTAAGCGGTTGTATACTGAAAGATTTCCGGGCCGTATCGTTCCTGATAGAAAAACTTTCGAATGTATTCGTCGGCGTCTTTATGAAACAGCCACATTAAGACGAAATGGAGGAGCAGGAAAGCCAAGGGCGCAAGAACGGACTTGATTGAAAAAGATCGAGGTACTTCTACTCGAAAAATTGCTAACGCTTTGGATGTAAGTAATGGGACTATTTGGCACATTCTTAAGGAAAATGTGTTGTATCCATTCCATATACAACGCGTTCCAGCACTTCATCCTGCTGATTTTCCTCCTCGCATTGCATTCTGTCAATGGCTTTTGCACAAAATGGTTCAAATCCCTCAACTCCTGATGTTGATTCTGTTCACCGATGAAGCGAGTTTTTCAAGAAATACAATACGGAATTTCCATAATAACCATGTATGGTGTGAAGAAATTCCAAGTGAAATTGTTGAAGATCGTTTTCAACATCAGTTTCCTTTGAACATTTGGATTGGGATTGTGGGTGACTGCCTAATTGGATCGGTATTTCTACCCGGGAGACTTACCGGAGAGGTGTATCGCAACTTTTTGGAAAACGCGCCCTGGATTTCTGGAGAACGTATCATTAGCAATTAGAGATGCAATGTGGTATACGCACGATGGCGCACCAGCCCACTTTAGTCAAGTACCTCGTGATTTCTTAACACAAGCATACGGAAATCGTTGGATAGGCCGGGGTGGACCTCACTTATGGCCTGCATGATCCCCGAAGTTAAATCCCCTTGATTTTTTCCTGTGGGGCCATTTGAAGTCTTTGGTGTACCCTACTCCATTGGAAAACGTAGAAGACTTAAGAAATCGAATCATTGCTGGGTGCAACTCAATTAGAACAGATCCTGGTATTTTTGAGAGAGTTCGCCAGTCAATGATGAGAAGATTGGATTCTTGCATCCGAGCTCGAGGTGGTCACTTTGAACAGTTTTTGTAATTTTTGGTTGGTAAAATTTTTGGTTTGGTGAAATATTTGTTTTTGCCGTTGAATGAAACCCTTGATTTTTAAAACTTTTTTTCTATAATAAATGGACATGCACTAAAATGTTTTTTTTTTACTCAAAAACGGTACGTCGTACGATAAAAAGTCAAGAGAGCTTTTTTCTTCACAATTGAACAAAGAATTAAAAAACATTTTTTATTTTTAGAGAAATCAGCGGAATCCTACTTTTTTCTTGAAAAATATCCTGTGACGTGCCAATACGCGCGCCAATAGTACGACTGAAACATCGTGTTGTATTACAAAGTATGCGTCTCCCACAGCTATTGACAAGCGTAAAATTTTATTATATCTCACGCCGTTTTGGAAAAATCTAATTTTTACTGTTTTTTTAAATTAAACTTCAACACGCTGTAGATGGGTAACGAAGCGTTTGCAGACCTATGTTTATAGGAACTTTATTTTATAAAGTGACCTGGGCAATCACCCCCTTTAATATTGCCGCATCTTTTTTATACACTAATGAACGAACAGAAGTTCAATTTAATAATCATTAATTGTATTTTATTTAAAATTATCTTTTAAAGTAAATACAGTAAAAGATTAACTCGAGTTAGCCGCCCGCTTCTACAAGATACCAATAATATAGTTTAAACATTTTTATTGATATTTGATTATTTTTTAGAGTTAACTTGCGCTATATTAAGAAACTTTATGAGGAAAGGTTATGTAATCCTACCTTAAGAATTTTTTTGCCGCTAATTTACGCACCATACCAAATAATTTCATTTTAAAGTCTATATCTAGGTGTTTTCATATTTTTGAAATATTTTATAAAAAGGAAACACTGCCCCTAATAAACACGCACAAGCACACACTATCACGCCACCCCCCCCACACACACACACAAACATACACACACACCACTACTACACACACCTACGTACCTTAATTAGGCATTTTTCAGTTTTTATAGAATGTTACAAAGATATAGAAAAACCTAGATACAGACCTTAACATGCAATGTTTTGATATGACGCGTAAGTTAGCGGCAAAAAATTCCTAAGGTAGGATTTAAGTGCTGCTTAAAATTTTTTCTTGATAAAGTTTTTTAATATAAGTAAGTCTAAAAAACAATGAAATAACAATGAAAATGGTTAAACTGTATTATTAAAATCTTATAGAAGCGGGTGGATTTGAAATTGTTTTTCAAGTTAACATGTATTTATAAAATACTTATCTTTTTTGCTTTTCTAATGGTGTATTTTAAATTATACAATCCAAACGTTTCGATAACACTTACAGTTATCTTCGTCAGTAGTAATACCACAACTGTTATCTAAACGTTTAGATTGTATAATTTAAAATACACCATAGAAAACCCAAAAAAGTTAAGTATTTGTGTAATAATGGTGAAAGTTTACATTTTCATAGCATGTATTTATGGTTTTTAATTTCTATCTGACATGAAGTTTTAAACTTCATTTTGACACAGATTATTGTTTTTGTGTTTTTATAATGTTGCCTGTTTTAATTGTGAGCGTTTGAAAGAGGTTTCATAGTTGCCCTAAAAAATGTAACTAAAATTATTTCTTTCTTTTAATTTTTTAAGTTAGCATCTAGGTGTTTTATTAACCTGTCTGTAATGAAGTCTTAAACGTCTGTTTGACATAGATTATCCTAAAAAAATGTTACTATAATTATTTTATTTAATTTAATTTTCATTTTGTAGGTTGGAATGTCGTGTGGCGTTCCACACCAGATATTTCTAAAACCTGCTATACTTTTTCGAAAGCGGACAGTTTCTATCGCAACATTTCACCAAACAGCTTTTTTTTCAACAGTAATAATTATTTACAAGAATTTTGAGCCCATGCTGTATTATTTAGATACGTTCATCATTTTGTTTGGATTTATTCGTATACAACTGTAATCCCTTTTAATAATATAATCCAAAAATATTATTGTCTATGGCCTTCTTTTATGGTACCTAGTTATTTTTATTTTAATTTATTAATTAGTTTCTTCTAATTCAAGTAATAAATACTTTTAATCACTTGTACCAAACGATTATTATTTCTGTGATAAAAGTTACTATAAATCTGCTTAAATTTCAAATTAAATATTTTCTAATTTGTTCACTTATTAAATCGTTAATACCAACTAAGTAAATTGAGGGAGATAAAAACATATAAATGTGTAATTGGTTTATTCTACTATTGCACAATTTTTACGTAAAATCCAAATAAATAATTGTAACTTGAAGTTGTTCTATTGCTTAATAGTAATATCCACCGTAGATTGAGCGTCCATAAGCACCACCATAATTGTAGGGATATCCGTAATAGCCACCATATCCAGCATATCCTAAGGAGTATGGGTAAGCACCGAAGAATTGTGGTTTGGCTTCTGGTTCAGGAGCAGCCATGCTGATGGCGAAAACGGCAGCGAGGAAGAAGAACTAAACAGTAATTTAATACAATTAAATTATCTAAAGTAGTTAATAAGACTTACCAATTTGAACATTTTGATGTTTTTAGTTTGCTTTGCAAGTAAACAATACTATTTTCTAAACTTCGGCAGCTTTTATACGATTTTTAGATAGAATACTTGCTAACCTTCTGTGTGTTCACAATAGGAATTTACATAAATCACTTTTACTCTAGTGTAGCTAACGAATTGTACCTTAATTTAATCAGAAAAAGATTATAATACAGTTCCTGTTCCATATTATTTTATAAATCTTTACGTTAAGAACCTTTAAAAAATAAACACAACAATTTAATAAATTATTAATTTTAGTTTTTTTTTATATTTTAGTGTAAATAAAGCTTCTTGCGTGATTAGGAATGCCTGCCGTGAAAAACCTTAAGATATAAATTATTCGCATAATTTTATGATTAACAAATCCTTCTTAATTTATTATGTTGAATAGCAGATTTCCTTACGTAAATTTCAGGACGCTCATGTGCAACATATTTAGAGGAATTTTATTTCCTGTTGAAATTTTTTTAGCCTCCAACTTTGAGGGCAATTCACTATTTAATATGATACTTGCCATTTATGATTATAAAATTATAGCTTTTTAAATATTTCAAAAAACCAAGAAAAATACGTAACAAACGGAATTTTGCTAAAAACGTATCGGTAAATTCTACTTGCTCATTTTTAATTTAGTTTGATTGTACGTTTATAGGGCAGTAGCATAAAAATTTTATCTGAAAACACTTAAAATATATGAATACAAATTAGGTACTTATTTAGTTAAGAATGTGTTGGATCAAAATCAAATTTATTATAATTATAATAAAGTCTGATGCCGTTAACGGAATTGATGAGTAATTTAAATAATGGTCATCGGATTGATAATAAGGATCGTTCCTTTTAGATAATAAATGAGCTAAAGAAAATTGAAAATGTTTCACTATTATTACACATAATTAAAATAAACGCCTTTTGAAAAAGGTGACTTCTTTTAGCCAATTAAAATAAATAATTTTAAATTTTTTTAATTTAAAATAACTCTGCGCTTGAACTGGTACTTTTCTGCTTTCTTACTTACCATGTACAACTGTCTCCACAACGGCCTATCTTAGAATACGTTTCTCGCTTCCTCGAGATGTAACTTGCCAATTCTTGGCTATCGTTACCTTAATTTAAGTTTCGAGTTTTTGTTAGAATCGGTATTTCGTCGGCATAATTTTGATATATGGCAATATTTTCTCTTTAGTGTACATAATTTTATATATATATATATATATATATATATATATATATATATATATATATATATATATATATATATGTATGTATATATATATATATATATATATATATACTAATTAACTAACAGAATCTCCATTTAATAATGATTAATTGCATTTTATTTAAAATTATCTTTTAAAGTACATACAGTAAAAGATTAACTCGAGTGAGACTTGAACCCACGGTCTCCACTTTGCTAGAGTGGGGATCTTCTAACGGAGCTATCGAGGAGATAAGTCACTATCGATTCAAACTTAAACTGTATGTACCGTGTGGCCAACTAAGAACGGCCGTCGGCCATATCTCAGGAATGGATTATAGCACAGGTTCGGGAAAAAAATTTATATAACAAAAGTGGCCTCGAGAAACGCTTGAAAATTATTTTCAGAATTGTAGGTCCACCGCTAGAGGGCGTATTTGACAGTTAAAATTCTAAAAAGCAAAATTTTTCAAAATTTACTCAGTTAAGTGGTATATTAAATATTATAATCAGATTCCTCGACAAATTCTGCATATTTTACATTTGACAAGTTTTAGTCTTTCTCTTCAAATAAGGGGTGGGGAGAGTGGAAACCTTGTTACGAAAAAACGCCTTTAATTCAGGTTCTGCTTGGCCGATTTTAATAAACTGTATAAACAATAGAAAATAAACAACAAACTAATAAACAATAGAAAGTTTGTAAATTTTTAAGCAATCTGATTAATAACATAAATGCTAGAGGGCGCTGTTCAATATATTTTTAATATTGTGTTTTCTCTTTACAATTTTAAATGGAAGCATAAAAATTTAAGTAGGTCATTAAAAAGTAAACTAAATTAGTAATAAAACAGTGAAAACTGCAAGTCGATATCTTTTTCCTATCCTGAGATATCGTAAGAAACAGATAAATGACGGGAATTGTTCTTCCAACGTCTAGTAGGCTAGTTCGCGCTAACGGAAATTATTAAACTTAGGCTGGATGAAAAGATCTTACATTGGTCTGCAGTAATTTAAACTGTTATCATACTGATGTTATGGTTGCCGCTAGATGACCTAAATGTAATGCTGTCGCTACTAACAATGAGAACAAATTATAAAATAATAATGTGATTTTTTTTAATTATATAAGAATGTTATATTTGTTTTCAAGCGATGTGTTAGTAAATCAAAAGCATAAAATATCAATAAAAACCGATATTTGCCCAGCAACAACAAATACAGTTTAAAATTTGAATTACGATTTACTGATAACAACAAAATTAGTAAAGAGGGCCATGTGAGATATGTTGAAAACAAGCAGCTATGATTTTCACGCATATGTCAAAAATGATTCATCGCGTTGCATTTAATAGACTTTCTTTATCTTTTCGTACCAAAATGATTCTTACAAATGAAGAAGCATTTGATATGTTGGAAGTTTATTTTGAAGGTATGAGAAATGCAACCGTTGCTGCTAGAGTGTATGCACTGCAGTACCCAAACAGACGGCATCACAGCAGAAGAGTTTTTCTCTGACTCGCACACCGTGTGCGTACTGCTGGAAATGTGAATCTTCCTATGTACCGAAGACAACGCAGAAGTAGAACAAAAGAAAATGTTATTGATGTTTTAGCTTATGTAAATGTTAACCCTCATTCAAGCACCAGAGCTATAGCTAGATGGACGACATTTCGAACATCTAGGGCGACACTAATTACGTAGTTATTTATTTAATGTTTTAATTGTTAGATTTATCTCATTATTATTTTATAATGTGTTCTTATTGTTAGTAGCGACAGCATTACATTTAGGTAATCTATCGGCAACCATAATATTAGTATAATAACAGTTTAAATTACTGCAAACCAATGTAAGATCTTTTCATCCAGGCTATGTTTAATAATTTCTGTTAACACGAACTAGCCTACTAGACGTTGGAATAACAATTTCCGCCATTTACCTGTTTCTTACGATATCTCAGGATAGGAAAAAGATATCGACATGCAGTTTTTACTGTTTTGTTATTAATTTAGTCTACTTTTTAAAGACCTACTTACATTTTTATGCTTGCATTTAAAATTGAAGAGAGAGAACACAATATTAAAAAATATTAAACAGCGCCCTCTAGCATTTATCTTATTAATCATATTGCTTCAAATTCACAAATTTTCTATTGTCTAACAAAAGCTCTTTCAAACAACATCAAGTTTATTAAAATCGGTCAAGCAGAACCTGAATTAAAGGCGTTTTATCGTAACAAGGATCTCACTCTCCCCCACCCCTTATTTTAAGAGATAGACTAAAACTTGTCAAATAAAAAATATGCAGAATTTGTCGAGGAATCTGATTATAATATTTCATATGCCCCTTAATTGAGTAAATTTTGAAAAATTTTGCTTTTAAAAATTTTAACTGCAACTACGCCCTCTAGCGGTGGACCTACAATTCTGAAAATAATTTCCAGGCGTTTCTCGAGGCCACTTTTGTTATAAACATTGTTTTCCCGAACCTGTGCTATAATCCATTCCTGAGATATGGCCGACGGCTGTTCTTAGTTGGCCACCCGGTACTTCCCTAGTAACGATGTATTATAGTTTTTATACACACAATGAAGGATCACAGTCAACTTTCGTGTACATCTAGAGCTTAAAAATTAAAAGAAATGAAATAATTTAAATTTAATTTTTTAGGGCAACTATGAAACGTCTTTCATATGTTCATAATGAAAACAGGCAACATTATAAAAACAAAAACAATAATCTATGTCAGAATGACGTTTAAAACTTCATGTTAGATAGAGATTAATAAACATAAATACATGTTAACTTAAACAAAACTTTATAAATACCAATAATACAGTTTAAACATTTTCATTGATATTATGAGGAAAGGTTATGTAATCCTACCTTAAGAATTCTATTGTCGCTAATTTACGCGCCATACCACAAAACTTCATTTTAAGGGTCCTAATAAACCTCCCTCGCAGCCGCTGGATTTCCCCCAAAAACCTTCAATCGAAATGAGAACAAGCTGTATGTGGTGGTGGTTGTGACGGTGTGTGTGTATGTGTGTATGTGAGTGTGTGTCTGTATGTGTGTGTTGTGTGTGTGTGTGTGTGTGTGTGTGTTCGTGTGCGTGTCGCGTGCGTGCTGAGTGTGCTGTACGTGCGTGTGCGTGTGCGTATTAGTGTGTGCGTGTGCGTGCGTGAGCGTGAGCGTGAGCGTAGGTGTGTGCGTGCGTGTGCGTGTGCGTGTCGTATGCGTGCGTGTGCGTATGCTGTGCGTGTGCTGTGCGTGCGTGTGCTGTGCGTGTGCGTGTGGTGTGCGCGTGCCTGTGTGTCGTGTGCGTGTACGTGTCGTGTACGTGTCAGTGCGTGCGTCGTGTGCGTGGCGTGTGTTGGCGTGTGGTGTCGTGTGTGCTGTGAAGCTCGTGTGCATGCGTTTGCGATGCACATACCACACACAGAACACACACACACACACACACACACACACTCACACACATACACACACACAAACACACACGCATTCACACGTACACACGCACACACACGCGCACACCACACACTACGTGCTCAGATACACATACATACACATAGGCACACACACACACAAGCACACTCTCACGTCCCCCTCTCCCACACACAGACATACACACAACACTACGATCACACACACCTACGTACCTTAATTAGGCATTTTTTAGTTTTTATAGAATGTTACAAAAATATAGAAAAACCTAGATTCAGACCTTAACATACAATTTTTTGATATGACGCGTAATTTAGCGCCAACAAATTCCTAAGATAGGATTTAAGTGTTAAAATTTTTCTTGATAAAGTTTCTTAATATAAGTAAGTCTAAAAAAAATGATATAAAAATAAAAATGGTTAAACTGTATTATTAAAATCTTATAGAAGCGGGCGGATTTGAAATTGTTTTTTAAGTTAACATGTGTTTATAAAATACTTACCTTTTTTGCTTTTTTTAATGGTGTATTTTAAATTATACAATCCAAACGTTTCCATAACACTTACAGCTATCTTCGTCAGTAGTAATATTACTACTGTTGTGTTATCGAAACGTTTAGATTGTATGATTTAAAATACACCATTAAAAAACCCCGAAAAAGTTAAGTATTTTATTATGTGTGATAATGGTGAAAGTTTACATTTTCATATATGGTTATTAATTTCTATTTGACATGAGGTTTTAAACGTCTGTTTGACAAAGATTATTGTTTTTGCTTTCACACTGTAGCCTATTGTCGTAATTAACGTATTATAAAGGAAGTTGTAAAATTATCCTAAAAAAATGTTATTATAATTATTTAATTTGATTTAATTTTCATTTTGTAGGTTCCGTTCCACACCAGATATTTCTAAAACCTGCTATGCTTTTTCGAAAGCGGACAGTTTCTATCGCAACATTTCACCAAACAGCTTTTTTTTCAACAGTAATAATTATTTATAAGAATATTGAGCCCATGCTGTATTATTTTCACTTATTAAATCGTTAATACCAACTAAGTAAATTGAGGGAGATAAAAACATATAAATGTGTAATTGGTTTATTCTACTATTGCACAATTTTTACGTAAAATCCAAATAAATAATTGTAACTTGAAGTTGTTCTATTGCTTAATAGTAATATCCACCATAGATGGAGCGTCCATAAACACCACCATAATTGTAGGGATATCCGTAATAGCCACCATATCCAGCATATCCTAAGGAGTATGGGTAAGCACCGAAGAATTGTGGTTTGGCTTCTGGTTCAGGAGCAGCCATGCTGATGGCGAAAACGGCAGCGAGGAAGAAGAACTAAACAATAATTTAATACAATTAAATTATCTAAAGTAGTTAATAAGACTTACCAATTTGAACATTTTGATGTTTTTAGTTTGCTTTGCAAGTAAACAATACTATTTTCTAAACTTGGGTAGCTTTTATACGATTTTTAGATGAGAATACTTGCTAACCTTCTGTGTGTTCACAAAAGCAATTTGCATAAATCACTTTTACTCTAGTTTAGCTAACCAATTGTACTTGTTTTAATTTAATCAGAAAAAGATTATAATTAAGTTCCTGTTCCACATTATTACCTAAATATTTATGTTAGGAACATTTAAAGAATAAACACAACAATTTAATAAATTATTAATTATAATTTTTTTTTATATCTTATTGTAAATAAAGCTCCTTGCGTGATTTGGAATGCATGCCGTAAAAAAACTTAAAACATAAATTATTCAGATAATTTTGTGATTAACAAATTCTACTTAATGTATTATGCAGCAGATTTCCTTACATAAATTTCAGGACACTCGTGTGCAACATATTTTTAGGAATTTTATTTACTGTTGATAATTTTTTAGCCTTCAACTTTAAGGCAATTAACTATTTAATATAATACTTGCCATTTGTGATTATAAAATTACAACTTTTTAAATATGGCGAGAAAACTAAGAAAAAATAGGTAATAAACGGAATTTTGCTAAAAACGTATTGGTGAATTCTGCTTGCTCATGTTTAATTAAGTTTAATCGTATGCTTATAATACAGTACCATAAAATTTTTATCTGAAAATGCTTAAAATTTTTGTAATAAAAATAAATGAGTACAAATTAGGGACTTATTTATACAAGAATGTGTTAGATAAAAATCAAATGTATTATACATATAATAAAGTCTGGTGCCGTTAATAGAGTTGACGAGTAATTTAAATAATGGTGATCGGATTGGTAATAAGAATCGTTTCTTTTCGATAATAAATGAGCTAAAATGATTATTACACATAATTAAAATACACGTCTTTTGAAAAAGGCGACTTTTTTAGCCAATTAAAATAAATAATTTTGA
>JARFJB010002165.1:2370000-2375000 GCA_036346205.1 Vesta saturnalis | reverse complement strand
CGAAATCGACATAATCTCTCAAGAAACACACTCGATAATTTTGATTGTTACAAGAAGTAAAACGTACTGGATTATTTCGAATGGAATTCTAATCAATTACTACATTTGACTAGATAAACATTTCTGCCAA
Organism: Vesta saturnalis; assembly: GCA_036346205.1. Lineage (NCBI taxonomy): Eukaryota > Metazoa > Arthropoda > Insecta > Coleoptera > Lampyridae > Vesta > Vesta saturnalis. Next base: position 2,374,870 of record JARFJB010002165.1, on the reverse strand, counting down.
GTTTGGTCCAACAATGCCAACGCCATCTTGGTGTTTCATTTTTTATGTCACAGGGTATATTTCCATATGTGACCTATTCGAATAGCTTACGCTAAAACCGACCCGTCAAAATAACCCCCACAGATCAGTCCTAAGCTGAAACCGCCCATGTCAAATTCACTCCGTTATAATAGCCCCGACAAAATAGCCTATCTCAATATAGCCTGCGTCAGAATAGCCCAGACAAAATACCCTCTGCCAATTTAGCCCGTGTTAAAATCACTTCAAGGTATTGGACTCTTCTTACAATAAATGTTAAGTGACAATATGCAATGCAGCATGATATGGAATTCCATTATCCCTCACGATACCTACATTAAGGATATGAAAATAAAAATCGGCAACTTATTACTTGTGAAGTATGATAGCAAGATATGGAATTCATTTATCCCTAATGGTTGATTAATATGAAAGATGATTATCATTTTAGAAAAAGACAATTCGTTAATGTGAAATTAATGTTTTATCTATTGTATAGATTATTAGAGAATTATGTTGAAACTTTATAGAAAAGTTTGACAATAAAATGGTAATTACGAAAAATGAGCTCCTTGATATTTTGAAGCGGGCTGTATTGGCGCAGGATATTATGACGGGGCTATTTCGACGGGAGCAGTTTTGTCAGAGCTATTTTGACGGGGCTGTTTTGTCCTGGGCTTTTTTTTCAGTGCACCATTTCCATACCAGTTGTGTTATAAAAGACAATTTGTGCAAGGATATCGTTCTAAATAATAAATGAAGTAATAAATGTGTAATTGGTTTATTCTACTATTGTACAAATTTTTCGTTTTTTCCAAATAATTTGTATTTTGAAATTGCATTATTGCTTAATAATAATATCCACCGTAGATTGAACGTCCATAGACGCCTCCATAATTGTAGGGGGATCCATAATAGCCACCATATCCAGAATATCCTAAGGAGTATGGGTAAGCGCCAAAGAATTGTGGTTTAGCTTCTGGTTCAGGTGCAGCCATGCTGATGGCGAAAACGGCAGCGAGGAAGAAGAACTGAGGAAAAATTTGATGCAATGAATACAACTAAATTAACTACAGTAATAAAACTTACCAATTTGAACATTTTGATGCTTTTAGTTTGCTTTGCAAGAATACAATGTTGTTTGTTTAAAATTCGCCAGCTTTTATATGATTTTAAAGATAGAATACATGCTAACCTTCTGCGCACACAACATTTAATTTACATAAGTAACTTTTACTCTAGTTTAACAAAGCATAGGTGGTATTTGTTTTATTATTAATAATGCAGTTCTGATTCCAGATTATTAAATTGAGAAAAACTTTTTATCCAACACCTTTTTGTTATGAAGTCATAATAATACTGATTTTGAATGTAAGGGCTATAAAACACTAGTGGAATTATGAACTCATAATTAAACTGTTTTTATAATTAAACAGTTTATAGAAAATTAAACATTAAAATATAATATATAAAATTAGACTCATACGAAACAGGAATGAGATTTAAGTTATTAGTTATTAAAAAATTACACTCGTGCCTTAACAGCAAATAAGTCACTGTATTCTAGCAAGCTCTCGTGGCTAAACATTTCTTTTGTGATTTTTTGCCTTATAGTACACTTGCACTCATATAATAAATTGATATTATAACATCCTTGCTACATACATTATTTTTAGTAATTTAAATTCTCATTTTGATGTGTATGTATGAAATTTGTAAAGAGATTGTTAATTATTTAGAGTAGACGTGTGAATATTTTTACGCACCCATCACATGGCAATCAACGGTGATACTCTAAATCATTGTTAAATAATAATTAGCCCAAAATATAATTTTATTACAGTTATAACAAATAATCAATTACGTGTGATTGATCGGTATATTAAAAAGGTAAATTGCACCACGGTCTAGCTCAGTAAGGTACATTGCTTACAAAACTTACTGTAATTGAGAACTAATTGATTTTCAGTTCATGACGGAGGCAAGGATGTATGCATATGCATAGTCAGTATTAAGCATTTGTTTTTTTTTTGACGCCACTCAATTTATAGGTTCAATAATTAAAATGCAACAAAAATTGAAAAAGTTGTACCTTAATAGCATAATAGGTAATCTGAATAAACACTTAACAACTGTATTTATATGTATATTTAATAAAGAAAAATGTCTGATTGATATCAGCATAAAATAACTAAAACGATTGAGTAGTTTACTCAATGCTAAAGAGATATTTCTCATACAAATTTACGATATTAAATAATTACTAACTTAAGGCAACTATATTAGCATATAATCTATATTTACTTAAAATTTAAAATATAATATTATTAACACTATATTTAATAATAAAACGTGACCTACGTCGACAAATATTACAGTACGATAGGTTATCAATTCAAATGTTCTTATCTCAGAAACGTAAAACAGATGTTCCTTTATAACCATATCAAAATACCACTAACTGATTTGTTTACTTACTTAAAACGTACTTTGCATAAAAGGGTACGTATTACTTACATGTACTCAAAATAAATATATTACTTAGTCTAAAAACGAACTGTAGCAAGAGAAGTTCATTTCCCATCCATAAGATACACATACGATAATTTCTATTTGCCAATAACGTACAAGTAAACGAACTGTAGATCACATAAATGAAAATAATTTTCATAATATACACGTACGATAAAGTAAGATAATATCTATAATATAAACGTAAGGTGAGGTATCACAATTTTTATTTTGTTTTCGACACACAAATAATGGAAATGTAGATCCAACAATGAAGCCAGACATATACAACAGCGTGCGCTATTAATGCAAAACACATATATATATCTTGAAGGTGTCGTTGCATTATCACCGCCATTTTATGCATTTTTTCGAGACGTCATGGTGCACGCCTTTTGCAATGATAGGAAATTATTAACATAAGGGCTTTTTCTTAATGAAGAGGCATACCCTTCCACCGTATTAAACATAATATTTACAAAAATGTAATTAGAAGTCTTATATGCCTTATACAAGGGAAGGAAAACTTAAAAAAGGTAACGTACTGAACTGGACGGCAGAAGAAACGGAGAGGAAATGAATTAATCTGTTCTGTTCGCATTTGCGCACAAAACAACAAAAATAGATGTTACTAATGTACACAGGGTAATGTAATTATATTTATTTGTTACTCATCGGTAAATGTAAATTTATCAAGTCAGCTTATTGCCGTTGAAAGTCAATCTTATCTATCTAGCTACAAATTAAAAATTTACAGGTTAGAGACGAAAGTTATTGATTTTTATAAGTTACAGACGATCGTACCTTGTTCACATTGTATTAGCAAAATAATAAACAGCAAAATAAACAATAAGCGCTGTTAGCGCGTCAGAGTAATGAATATTAAATAAATAAAGTTTTGATACCAATTTAGGACTTCAAATTTTTTTAATTAAAATCTACGTTCAATATGTCCTGTTTTCTTGGAGGTATAACTAAAGGCGGTTTTGAAAAGACCTTGCTACTCATCTTATTATTCCGGGCGTAATACTCTCAAACGCGTCATTATTTTTTGTAGCATATTTTCTTGTGTAGCTATTGGTAAACGATTTCCTTAACATATCACCACAAAAATAAATCCAGTTTAGTTCGGGGGATCGGGGTGGCCAGTTACACGGCCCTCCTCTGGCAATCCACGGATTTGGAAAAGAAGAATTAGGATGGTCTTTGATGTGAACAGAATAATGGGCGGGGCTTCATCGTGTTGCATCCAGATTTTATTCCCCGCAGTTATTGGCAAGTTGGCACATAGATCTTGGAAATGATTTTGCAAAAAATCAAGATACATAGCTCCATTCAAATGCTCGTTCAAAAATAAGGTCCAATAACAGGTTCACAAATAATTCCGCCCCAAATGTTTATTGACCATTTGTGTTGATAGCTAAACTACCTGAAAATCCTGGGATTCTGGCCTGAATAATAATGGAAGTTATGGCGATTCACAAAGCCATCTTTGTGGAATGTGACTTCATCCGGGAACAAAACCTTATCAAAAAGTTAGCAATTTTCTGTTGAGTCCAATTGCACAAAGCGACACTTCGCTCCAAATCCATATCAAATAGTTGTTCATGAAACAGGATATGATACGCATGAAGACGGTTATCCCTCAAAATCCTTTGAACGCTTCGTTCACTAACACCTACAGCAGAACTAATTGCTTTTTGACTACTTGAAGGATTTTCGGTAACAGATAACATAACAGACAATTGATTTTGTATAGTCTATATGTCCCGTATAACAAATAAAGAATTAGGTGAGATGATTGGTATATTAAACAGGTAATTTGCACCACGGTCTAGCTCAGGAAGGTATACTGCTTACGAAACTTACTGTAATTGAAAACCCCTTTTGCACAGGTCGTGAGGGAGGCAAAGATATATCCATAATATATATATATATATATATATATATATATATATATATATATATATATATATATAATCAGTAATGCATTTCTTGTTGGCACCAAACAACTGTATTTATATGTATATATAAGAAACCAAAATGTCTGAATAATTCCAGCATAAAATAACTAAAACGATACTTCTGGTAAAACTTTACGATTTTATAATTACTAAATTCCATACAACTGCACCAACTTATAATCTATACTTACTTAGAATTCAAAGCGTAATATTATCAACACTGTATTCAAAAATAAAACGTATACTGGCCTACGTCAACAAATATTACAGTACGATAGGTTATGAAGTCAAATGTTTTTATCTTAGAAACGTAATTCAGCTGTTCCTTTATAACCGTATCATAATAACACGATGCTGATTTGTTATTTCCTTAAGCG